>QQXN01000003.1:444614-747283 GCA_003709825.1 Chaetothyriales sp. CBS 135597 | reverse complement strand
AGATTAATAAGTTGAATGGCCCGTCTGTCTATAGGTTCGGAGCGAAAAGGGAGGGAGAGAGAGAGAGAGAACATAAAAAAAAAAAAAAAAAAAAAAAGACGAAGCGAGCAGCAAGCAGCAAATATTAAAATTGAGATTAATAAGTTGAATGGCCCGTCTGTCTATAGGTTCGGAGCGAAAAGGGAGGGAGAGAGAGAGAGAGATCATTAAAAAAAAAAAAACTAAATTGGAAAAAGGAGAAAAGGAGATAAAAAAAAAAGACCAACATGAAACCCAACAGAAATGAAAGACGAAAAGGAAAACGAACCACCCAGATTGGTGCAATTACTAGGCACTTGTAATTATCAGCACCGCCACACCCAGATGGTGGTGGTGGTGGTGAGGTGAGTCCGTGCGTGTGTGGGGCGCGCGCGTGGTGGGCGCACGGGCGAGCGAGAGAGAGAGAGAGAGAGGGAAAGAGAGGGAGGACTAGTGGTACACTAGTATAGTACAGATATGGAATAGTCCTTACCCTGCAGTAATTGTTTTTTTTTACAAACGGTCGACCCCTGAATAATACAGTACACTACAACAGGCAATCATATCCAGTGAGTGGGAAAGAAAACTAACAGCGCGACGCGCGCGCGCGTGCGGGCCGCCAGGAGATGAGCAGGGCAGATATGAACATACGAAACACCGGCACGCACGAACCAACGAGCCAACGAACGGAATTTACACACAGAAACACGTACGTGTACATGCACACGTGACCCTTTTGGCCCCCGGCTGGCCCGCCCGTTTTCGCCCAGTGGTTTGTCTCCCTCTGCTTTACCGTACCCTATAGGCCAAATGATAAGCGACGACCAAGATTGGGGGGAGGGGGGCGGGACAGAGGGAGGGAGGAGGAGGAGAAGGCGGCGGCGCCCCCCGGGGAGGGGGGGGGGAAAGAAAGGGCGCGCCGCCGGGCGGCTCGGTCTCCTGATCACAGATCAACTTCCCTTCCCCCTCACCTCACCTCGCCTCGCCTCTCGCCCCTGCTGTGTTTTCGCCAAGGTTTGTTTTTTATTTTACTCACCCAACCAACCAGCCAACCAACCAACCAACCACACAGCACACATGCATCATTATAAACATTTCCATGCACAGCGTCACAGGGTATATCTATGCAATACTGCATACTGCAATAGTGTATGTAGCTATTTGCCAGTAAGGTAAGTTAGTTAAAAATGTACATGTATACTGTGGTAAGCAGATTGCAATCAGTAGTATAATATCATCAGCAGCAGCAGTAGTAGCAGTATAGCCTGACCAAGAAAGAAAGACCCTCCTCCCTTCCACCCCTTTTCCCCCACCCCAATCATCCCATCCCATCAATCGTGGGCAGCAACAACAAAAAAAGGTCGTAACGAATTTCCATCCGTAACCACTATTACATACCATACCACGATACCGTACCGTACCGTAACAAGCAAAAAAGAAAAAAACCACAACAACAAGTGCCGCAAGGTACCAGGTACAAGGTACAAGGGGGGGAGAGAGTGCCACAGTGGACCTATCGGCTCGCGTAGATCTCCTGGGGCGCTCCTTGACCTTGGCCCTTGGCCCTTGGCTCTTTTTGGGGGCGGGCGGCTGAAATTTTTTTTCGCCCTCTCTCTCTCAGGCACCGAACCGGCCAAGCGGAAGTGAGGCCAAAAAAAAGAGCAGCGGCAAGGAAAAAAAAAATTAACACAATACACTTGTGGGAACTTTGGATCGGCGTGTCCGAAAATAAGTTATGTGTGTGTGTGTACTAACTATGTACGAGTACCGGTAATCAAGCTGCTGCAAAATTACCAAGCAACGTCGAATGATCGTCGTCCGTCTTGGTCGCTCAACGCTCGGACCAGGTCTGGGCGGTGTGTTTGTTTGTTTTGTTTGTTTTGTTTGTTTGGTGTCGAACAGAGCTAAGTGTAAACGGTCAAGACTTGGGGGGATACGGGCGTGCTAGTTTAGACATTTCGAGGCCACTCGAGTCAGGACAGCTGAAGCAGATACTATCGAGTAGATCTCCTAGATTACAGGCTCATATGCACACTAATCTGTTTCACTGTTCAGCATTGATTTCAAGAATTTGATTTCATTCTTTGCTAAGACAACAAGCCACTGGGCATCGAGCAGAATTGCAGACTCCCTCCCCGCAAGAGGCTGCACCACTGGGCATAGAGCAGAATGGCAGACTCCCTCCCCTCAAGAGGCTGCACCACTGTGTAGCCATAGCCGCATGCGCGTTCGAGCCAGCATCAAAAATTATCAGGTGCTGCACTAACCTATCGATTTTGAGCCCCGATGCAAACATTCAACGCCAACCGTTTACACCCGAGAAGTGCTTCGCAGATGCCGATTATTTCATCAAGATCTTTGGGCCCCCTCCCCATCTGCATTGCCAATCGTCATTCATCACAAGGTTGCCGGTCCTCAAAAGAAGACGAGGGAAGATGGGGGAAAGGCGGAATGCCCGCTCGGGACACACGTCTCTCCGCTGAGTTTGTTGGTGTTTCCTAAGCACGCTGATGCTGCGGCATCTGGGGCATGCCAGCGTACTGGCCGCTCTGGTTCTGTTGGAGTTGTTGGTAGTACAGCGCTTGCTGTTGTTGCTCTTGGGTCATGTAGCCACCGTGAGGCGCCGGCCGTGGCATGGCTGCGGGTGGCTGTGGGATAGAAGAAACATCGTCGGGAGAAGTGACATCTGCATCGCCGTCCACGCCGTTCTCCGACGTTGGTTCGGGCGCGTTCAAGCAGGCTTGGATCAGATTCTTGCCCTCGGCCTTGGTCACAAGAGGCTGCAGCTTGGGAGTGGTGAATGTGTAGACGAGGCCAGTTTCCGAGACGACGAGGAGCAGGACTTGGGTGCCGGTAAGCACGGAGAGCTCATATGCCTTGAAGCGATGTTAGTAAGAGGGGTCTGTCTGTCAGCGAGCGGCAAGGGGCAACTAGCTGACTGACCTTCTTCATGATGCCGGCTTTCCGCTTGGAGAAGGTGATGTGACGACGAGACTTATCCTGGATGAACTTGATCTCGATCTTTCGTCGCTCACGGCCGCCCTTCTCATCGTCATCGTCGTCTTCCTCGTTCAGGTTGGATCGGGGTCGCTTGGTGCCTCGCGAGTCGTTGCCGTTGCCAGCGAGGTCGTCGCCGGGCGAAGGTTGGTCAAGACCGGCAGAGGGGTCGGTGATGTCGGCCATGGCGGATGGACTGGCAGAGTCGAGATGATCTGGAATAGGCAATAAGAATGCTGTATTGGGAATGGGAAGTAAGATGAGAGGGAGCTAACCGGTTTGGATGGTGGTGGTGTGGTGGTTTTGTTTGGTTGCGGTCGACGACGAGTTTAATGTCGGGTGCGCTAGCTGGGCTAGCTGGCTACCTGAGCGACAGAAATCTCTGTTTCAAGCATTTTGGTCAGTCTTGCATTCGATTGATAGCAACCGATGATGATAAAGCAGTGAATGGCCGGCATGCAATCTCAAACGGGCAAACGGGCAAATGACAAGGTCCAGGGGAGGGTTATACAGCGACAAGAAGGGGATAGTGCTCCTCCACCGGGAGAAACGGAAGGCAAGCAAAAAGGCAAAAACCTGGGGTATAAGGATAGGGCATACAAGCTTCAAGAGATATGCAACGGGGGTAGCTGGAAAGAGATATTCAAGTGGGTTTCGGTGCAGGAGAGTAAACCTCTTTCTGGGATGGGCGAAGCATGAAGAAACTTGATGAGGAATAGGCCAGAGAGAAAAGAAGAAAATGGGCAGGGCGGGGCTGGCCAAAAGCTTGGCAGAGTCCAGGTTGGCCAGAGGGGAAGGGAAAATGGAAGTCGCGGATTTTGGCTTTGGGCTTTTTGGCAGGGACGCAGGTCTTGCTTTTTTGGCGCGCGACTGCCCATCAAGCACCACCAGGTCCAGGTCGCACCTGCAAATTCATCGCACTTGCAAATTCAACGCAGTGGCCCGTGGTGCCCTCATTGGAGACACACACACACACACACACACAGCGAGGATGTGCCAATGCTGTGATGAAAGATGCAAGCGGTGGTGCACACTGGCAGATTCATGTCGGACGATGCCCAGATACAGCAACATGCGCGTCTCTCGAATGGGAATTTAGACCCACGCTTTGATTGATCGGGAAAGTGTGAAAGCGTAGAGCTGAACAAGGAAAGCATCAACACGTACCTTGCACAGGGAAAGACTGCCCGTTATTCGACAACAGGTTGCTCCAGAAAAAACGCAGCGACGGGAAATGCGCCTCCGTGCAGCAGAAGAAGCAGCAGGAGAGAGCTCTTGGAGTCGACGCGTGACAACTGGGTGTGGGAAGCAGCGAGGGCGAGAGAGAGGAGAAACAGAAGGGGAATAGTTCCCTGCCTGCTTCCTTATGTAGATTGGGCGGAGGCAAACGCGCCTGCCATTGGCGCCAGCGGCCTCCACCAGACCCCCCCACACCAGGCCAGACTAGTGGCCCACAACTCGCTACGCCGCCTCGATTCCCCGACAGCCACTTTCCCGCCCTTTCCCTCTTTCTGCCCTCGCCCACATTCCCCCCCAATCCCGCCCTTTCTCCTGGGCCTGGCATTCCACACTGCAGCCGGATCAGCTCGTCAGCTCGCCAGTCCGCCAGTCCGCCAGCCCGCCAGTCCGCCGTTGGGCAAGAAAAAAAAAATATGCAGTCCTGTCGGACCTTGCCAACGTCCTCAGCAGTGGCGGCCTGCACCAGAAGAAATATCGTTGACCGTGGTCCGTGGCCCGGTGCGGCACATGCGTCTATCACGCCAGGATCTGCGTCATTAGTGCCCACATCGGTTTCACTAGCCACGTTTAGCACGCACCTCCTCGTTCTTTCTTCGCGCTGAATCATCTGGCCTTGCGGGCCTTGTTTGCAGGCTACCCGCTATAACAATCTGCTACACGTGTAGAAGACGAACACAGCCCAAGGCATCAAATTTATGAGTAAATTATGCATTCCACTCCAACCTTTGTAGCTGACATTGTATCCGGCATCTACGATCAGTCATCTGATCAGACCCATACACTCACTCCCTCCCCCGCTCCTCCTCCTTCCAAGCACCTTACGTACATTCCTGGCCTTCTTTGCTTTTGTGTTTTCGGGACAACGGGGGGTAAGTGATGCGTAGGTGGGCACGTGAGAAGCGAAGGAGCCAACTACGTCCACCCCGCCCCCCCCTCTCCCCTCCCAGTGGTAGGCCGACAGCCAGCCAGACAGAGGGTCGCCCCCCCTGTCAGCGTCTGGCTAATAAATAAGTAATTAATTGTTGTATGCAAGGCGTCAGTTTTCCGACAATTTTCTCGAGCTCAGGTTCAGCGGCTCCCACACCCACACACACACACACGCACACACACGCACACACCCTTTTGCTGGCAATGTGGCCACTGAGCGTCAAGAGAACTGCTTGTCCAAGACGCATGCGGCGCGCGGCAAGCTTGCTTAAACTTCCGGTACCTTCCTCCGTACAAGGTAACGCTGGGGGCGACTGTGTCGATCCCGCCCTTAAACTTTTGCGGAGGCGTCTCCCCCCTCCCCTCCCTCTCTCCCTCCCTTCCCCCCCCAAGAAGAAAATTCAACTGGTTTTGCTTTTTTGCCCTTGAAGATTTGAGTCCTGCGGATAAGTGTTGACCGACATTGCTTATATATATAGATCTGTAGATATATATACCGTATATATACATCCATATCAAGGAAAAAGAATGGAAATCATACGGAGGGAGAATATGTACTGTAATTGCCTCTTCATTGATCATCATCACTAGCATCAGCAGCAGCAGCAGCACCACCACCACCACCAACAGCAGAACCACCAGCAGCATCATCATCATCACCGTCTTTTGATGGATACCAAGGTTGTCTTGTCCACCCAGCAGCACCACCGGCACCAGCAGCACAACAACCCCCTCCCCTGTACTTGCTCTTCCTTTCTGCAGGGATCTCTCGTCTGCTCCCGCGCCCCCGCCAATCCCATCAACTCCCTCAAGCCCTCTTTTCAACGCTATCCGTCTGTTGCATCATGCTAGTTAGCGGCTCCCCCCCCCTCCCCTTCGCTTGTTTGCTTTGCTGACCACCTGCCCTGCCACCCCCCCACGAACGAACGAATGAACGAACCCCGGGCTGATCTGGAACATAAAACAAAAAGGGGAGAGAGGATGTAGTCTGAGGCACCAGCACCAGTACCAGCACCCGCATCAGCATCAGCATCAGCATCAGCCTCAGCGCGTGTGATCTCATAAACTCGTTTTAGTGAATGCAAAATGCACCAATGCACCATGCGACCGTTGCAGTTGCATGAGGGGAGAGGCCGTCTGAACTCTTAGCGCGCATGCTGCTGTGTGTGTGTGTACAGTAGGGGGGTGTTGGTGGCTGCATATGTACGTACATGTAAATGTATACTGTAGACAACCGACGGACGTCGTACGTGTGGGATCATGTCGATCCCAAAAGCTGATCGGTTACAATGGGTTCGTTTGATGATACATTCATTCCTCAGTCTGGCTTCGGCTTCGCCACTTACGGCCAGACAAGCTTCTGAAGGGGAACACCATGCCACCAAGACTCTGTCTCTATGTGTGTGTGGTATGAGATGAGGACAGTACAGCTCCTTATTAAGGTGCCAGTGTCCTTTTTCTTTTTCCCCAATCGACTAGACTCATCTGGTGCTGTCGCTCAGGTGGAACTGGCCAACCAACCCTACAGCCCTACCCCTACCGACCCCTACGTGCGTACACACCATGCTTACGCAGTAGTGGACGCCAGAATTACGTTATCCCCGCCAGGCAACAGTGTAAGAGATGATATGTGTATAACAGGTTCGCGCCACTGTGCTGTACCTCTATCGGAATCTTCCAAAACAACATCTAGCCCGGGTCGCCTTCACCTCTATCTTTGCCATCATGACCTGTAGGGTCTTGACTAGTGTCCACCCTGGTATCGCCATGCGTGCGACTCGCCCGACGCTGGTCAGGGGTCGCCACGAACCGGACACCGTTGCCTTGCGGCCCTGTTTCCTCCGGCCCAGCACTCTCTCTTGCAGGGCTGATATTGTTATTTGCCAGCAGTTGGCTTGGCCCCGTGGCAGGCCTGGAGGGCGTCGGGCTGGTTGAGTCTCTCCTAGTGGAGATAGCAGTTGGCGACGAAACAGCCTCCACAACGGAGCGGTCTCGGCGCTTCTTGAACGACTTCGGGTTCAAGAATGGCGATGGGGCTGGAGGCAGGCACAACAGCACGTCCTCTCCTTTCTCGCGGTCGTCGTCCAGCTCCGCCCAGATGTCTCGCGTGTCATCCTGGGGGATGCACGCGGGCATGGTTGGCACGCGCGATCTCCTTCCGGTCAACGGGGAGTGAGACAGCCGCGACAGCCTGGACGCCGACGTAGAGCTCCTGGGTCGTGTCGAAGGTAGCAGCGACTCTCTCTCCTGCTCTTCCGAGGTGCGTGCAACACCCATGCCTGGAGTGAGAGGGGTGGCGGGTACAACTGCAGCCTGTGACACTTCCTCCACGTTCACGTCACCCAGTCGCCAGGACAAGCAAACCACACCGGCAAGCAACACGAGAGTACCAAGAGCTACTAATCCTGCGTGCAGTGGACTCAGCTTTGAGAGTTGTTTGAAGTAGATCAGCCCGTCCAAGATGGCAATGATGTTGTAGATGCAGAACACAAACGGGTATAACACGCTGGTACTGCATAATCGGAGGCCGAGGTGAAGGTAGTATAGCTGTGACAGGGCAAAGAAGAGCAGAGCAAGTACAATCAGCCATGACTCGAAGCGATTGAACTGATTATTTCGGTCAGCAATCGTGCGAACAATCAGCTCTACCGCCGACTTGGCCATGAGCAGGGAGTGCGCCGAGAGAATGCCAGAGATGAGCCCGTATGCCAAGCCGCGGATGAAGCGTAGCCGGCTGACTGGTGCTTGCACTGGCTGAGGCAGAGACTGGGTGAATGTGCGTCTGATCAGCGGAGTGGTGGGCGTCATACCAGACGAGGAAAAAGACAGGCGGTGAGCCCTGTTCAGCTGGCGTTCCAAGTGCTGATGAGAGGACCAGATTTTGAGAAAGTGCGCGAGCAGGATGGTGGCCACCACTACCAGCAGAGTGCTCACCATCCATGCAATGAATTCACCTCGCTTCAACAGAATGATAAGCTGCTCCAGATTGTGGGCATGCTCGCCAATGGCACCAAAGGTGGCAATGAGCGCCGCGCCAGCACATGTAAGCAGGGTGCCAATGAGCGAGTAACGGGTAAACGGCTCCTTAAGCAAGATAGTTGCAAAAGCCGTGTTGAAGACGAGACCGGCAGATTGCAGAGTCGACAGGATGGGCAGGGGCAGAGTGGTGATCTGAATGGTACTGCCGATAATGTTCGAGGCCAGAAACATGAGCATTCCCACTTGCCATTTACGCCTCTTGTATGCCGGTCGCCGCGTCTCAGGGAGCTCTTTGGCGTCTTCAATAAGGTGCGACTTGCGCTGCAGTGTCAGGCCGAGACTTTGGATCGACGTCGACAGAAGGCCGACAATGATGCCAAGCTGGACAAGAGTGTCAGTTGCCGTCATTCATGCGCCATCGACAATTGTCTTGTGAGAATGGGGAGGAATTGGACGCTTGGGGGGAGGAATTGGGCGCTTGGGCGTACCACAATGCCGGCCCGTGGTGACAGGCCACCCAGCTCGCCCATCGCGGGCTATATCTGACAACGAGAATGGTATTCGAGAGCGATGTGTCCAAGTAATTTTCTTGCACTGCCGCATCTTGTCCTTTGGCTGCCTCCCACACTCACCTGCCTGCAGCTGTGTCCATCACTCGAGGGGGAGGAAATGTTGGCTGGGGAACGTTGGCGGGACCTGCACACAAACACGAAACGCCAATCCTTCAGACCAACATTGCGGACGTGGATTCTGTCGTAGGAGCAATTCACAAGGGCGAATAACCAATACCGAGGCGTATAAATGAGTGAATCTCACGCGCTTGAAGATGCGAAGGGACAGTCAGGCACTCACAAAGTGACCTCATATCGGTGTGAACCGATCTATCCCCTTTTTGGTTAGCATGAAAACAACACTCGATGGAGCACTGAACCTATCAGATACAGCAAGGCTCTGGGCTGCAGCTTCCAGCTGGCGACGAGAGAGAGCACTAAAGTTAGCAGAGCCACGACGACAACAGCACGGACAAAGCTCCCACAAGCTCCCTTTCTTTCACACCTATCCTCTGTAGGACGGCAGTGGGCACAAGCAGGAGCTGCGGCTGCGGCAGAGGCTCTTTCCCTTATTTATTCCCTTGCTCCTTCCTAGATTCCATCTCGCCAGCTATCTGCTAGTTGCCCCTCCTCCCCCCCCCGGCACTCTCCTCTCTCGCCCTCTCCTTCTCCTCCCCAAAATTAGCTGGGCCCATCCGCCCGTCATGTCGTCCAGCCATGCTCTCTCCGACGACCAGGCAAGCTTCTCCCTTCCTCGTGGCGGTGTTGGTTCAGCTCTAACGGACCTCGTCCCCTGGCACAGGTTGCGTCGGAGCTCAAGAAGATGACGGCCTTCATCCGGCAAGAAGCGCTGGAGAAGGAACGAGAGATCCAGCTCAAGGCTGACGAAGAATTTGCCATTGAAAAGTCGAAACTGGTGCGTGAGGAGATCGCGGCCATTGACGCCGAGTATGAGCAGAAGTTCAAGCAGGCCGCTCTCTCGCAGCAGACTACACGGAGTACGGTCAGCAACAAGACACGATTGAAGGTCCTGAGCGCCCGACAGGCCCTGCTGGACAAGTTGTTTGAAGAGACCCGCGCCCAGCTGGCCAAGGAAGCATCAAAGTCCAAGGGCTACGAGGAGACGCTCAAAGGCCTACTTCTCGAGGGCCTGTATCTGCTGAATGAGAGCAAGGTTGTGGTGCGGGTGCGCAAGCAGGACAAGGATAAAGCCGTTGCCGCGGCCAAGAAGGCAGTCACCGAGTTTGAAAAGCAGGTGAAACGCAAGGTTGAGATCAACATTGATGAGGCCAACCCCCTGCCTGCTGAATCGTACGTCAAGCACACACACACACCCCTTGGTTTTTCCCGTTTCCCCTCCTCCCTTCATGCACGCAGGCTAACCCTGTCTTTCTCTGCAGAGCCGGAGGTGTTGTTCTCTCCAATGCCAACGGCAAGATCGAAATCAACAACACGTTCGAAGAGCGTCTGAACCTGCTCGAGACAGATGCACTCCCGCAAGTGAGGGCGACGCTGTTTGGCGAGAACGAGAACCGCAAGTTCCACGACTAGACGCGCGCGCTTCTATGGTTCTAGTTTTACCTTTGCTTGATTTGTTAGAGACCGTCAGTCACTGGTGTGAAGTCAGTACAAAAATCTCAGTGTCTTGCGCTTTTGTCAAATCACAGAGGCATTGTTTCTCTTTGATTCACTGCAGTAGTATGTCATTTATTCATGTATGTATCATATACAATCTGGTCTACCAAACCAAGCAGGAAACAGCCAGAGGCATAATCACTGACTTAACTCCAACTGTTTTCTAATGATCCGCTCCGTCTCGCTCACTTCGTGCGGCGAGGAGCCGGTCGACAGATCGTCCTGTATCGGCGCTTTGTCGCGCCTGGCCTTGGCCAGAAAGCCTTGCATAAAGTGCTGTCCTCTTTGCTCGTCTCTGAAGTCGGTGGCTTGCCTCAACTTACCACTGCTGGGATCGAAGATGTTTCGCTTGAGTTGCGGTTCCGTACGCACGGCAAATAGCAGACGGTAGTACAGCGCCTGCAGGGCATCCTTTGCCTCGCTTCGGGACATGTGGGACGCCCCGCTGTCAGAGATCTTGACAAAGGTGTCCTTGATAACCGCGGCGAGAGCGTCGACAGATTTGTTGAAGCTGGCCTTGTCAGATGGCGTGGCAAAGACGGCAGGGCGGCCGCCATCGGCGACGGCTGTGTCGAGGATGACAGTGCGCGCGCGGAGGGCGGCAAAGTCGAGTTTGGTAGGCTGGGCCGTGTTGAATGAGGCGTCGGTGGCGACGTGGGTCATCAGACTGTGCAGGTCGATGGCAAAGGGTGCTACTACTGTTGCTGCTGCTGCTGCTGCTGCTGACGACAACGACACCGTGTCTTCGGGCTGGCCAAGGAGAAAGTAGTGCGAGAGCCGAAGCCGGACCTGCGATGCGGTCTTTGAGACTGGGAGGATGTGAGATAGGAGGAGAGTTTGGAGCCCTGGGTCTTGCAGGTTCTTGCTCATGTCTTCCAAGACATGGCCAGCCACAAAGACTCGTGCTTCCCTCTCGGGCAGGTCAAGCAGCCTAGCCAGCAGGCTCTCCACTCGGTCCGGCACCTGGCTGGATGCCATCAAGTCCACGTCGATTGCAAGCCGGCAGGCGATAGAGGCGAGGGTGACCAGTGCAGGGAAGTCCATGTGCAGGCAGAGATCCTGGAGCAACTCCAATAGATCTAGCAGCAAGGTTGGCGGCTCGCCCACTGAGCGCTCCTTGAGTGGATGGCGGCGGGCGGCAATGGGGCTGCGTGACTTGACGTTCTCTGCAGTTGCACCAAGGCGTTGGAAGCATCGCTCGACGTCCACGGCTGCAAGATTTGTTCGAGTCCACCACGAGCTAGCTCGCCTGAGACACTCCATATATGCACTGCGGACATGAGGGTCACTTTCTGTGACCAAGGCTTGGAGAGCCCAAGATAGGGCGGCATCGCTCAGCCGGCCTGCTCCTGCAAGCTCAGCAACAAGACCGGACAGAAACATCCTGGAACGGGTGTCGTCGTCTCCGGATAACCACAGATTCATCGGTATAGCACCGGCTGGATACTCTGGAAGAGATGCGCCTCCATCGCGGGGATGGCTCGGACTGGGCGTTTGAAAGAATGAGAAGGTCTTCTCCGCAGACAACGCTTCGGTGCGAGAGACGGCGTTCATTAGACGGGCAACATCGTTCTCATCCTTGCCGTCATCTGCCATTAACGACTCCAGAAGGAGCTTTTGGGCATCTCCATTGCGCTCCGCTTCGAGCTGTGCTTTCACAGCCTCGTACTGGAGACGGGTCTCGCGAAGGCTCTGGTCTCGCTCTCTCAGATCAGCCTCGTTGTCCAAATACTTGGCTATGTTGAAGCTTTTCGACCTCTCTTGCGCCTCCAGTTCACGTAGCCGCTGGATGCCAGGACGGTCTGCTGGGCGGATCTGGGTAAAGAGACCGAGGGTCTTGATCCGGACCTGCTCCCTGGTTCCTTCGTCGAGGTCGGCGGGCGAGGACAGATCAGTGTCGGCATCATCCTTCTTGGTGAAGCCAACTAGCTCGTCCAGCGAGGGCAGCGAGTCCGAGTCGTCCTCGGAATCGCGCACGACCACGACCTCGACCCCGCTCTCACGCACCACATTGTAGGTCGCCTTTAGGGCATTGCCTAGCCTTGCTGTGGGCGATCTGCTGGGTGAAGGCTGCTGCTGCTGCTGCTGCTTCTTCTTCTTCCTTGCTGTGAGCTCGGCCTGCTCATCAGTCGGCCGTACTTGGCTGGGAGTGGAAGGGCACGAGCCGGTTGGTGCTGGGCTGCGGAAGGAGAGGGTGGTCTGTCTGAACGGTGTGCCTGGCGAGCCCGACGGGGCTGCTGTAGGCGACAAGACCTGCTGACGTGCTCGTTTCTTGGACGGTGTCCGTGGTGTCGCGTTGGACTTCGTCTCAGCCTTGGCGACCGTCTGTCGTTTCTGTGGCACCGTTGACTTGGGCGAGAACGTCGGCGGCTTACTGCTGGGTTGCTTATTGCTATTGCGGGGGAAAGTAAAGAACTCGGCGATACTGTGATACTTCTCCTTCTCTGGTGGCATTTTAGTTGTCGCCTATCCATGTCTAATAACGGGTGGTCACTAATGCATCGCTCACAAGACGCGCCAAGCCTGGTGCACGCTGCTTAGTTATGGGGAGGAAAGCTGTCTGCAGAGAGCATCATATTCGCCATTACGCGATTCTACGGCGTGTTGAGTAGTCTATAGGTAGCGGTCTATCGTGCTATGTGGTGTCGTAGTGTGTGAAATGGGCGACAGAATATGATATTATTGTAATTATAGAAGCAGCGACAAGTTGGCAGGAACGATGCAGACTGGAATGGAAGCCTCGGAACCAATAAAAATATTAATATGCAACAACCCCGCTAAATTGTATTGCAGCCAACCCGTCTGTCTCTGTTCAATCTCCTCTATACTTCAATTGGTCCATTAGAAGTATGCTGAATTCAAAAAGCTACACATTTCAATCGTGCTTTAAGATGCAATATCAGGCTATGGCATGAATGTACTAATCAGTTACCGCAGGCTTCACTGTCGCAGAACTACAGACTGGAAAGCCCCCTCCTTGCCGGGCCCGAAAAGAGAAACTAGATGGCAGACTCTGCAACCGCAGCGGCCGAGGCGCGAGTATGTGTTGCTTGTAACAAGCCCGAGCTCGAATTGCCTGCAGGCACTGGCTTGAAAAGGTGTGGCCGCTGTCAGAAAGCAACTTACTGCTCCAAAGGTTAGCCAGCGTTGGATGTGGGGAGGGGGAAGCAGTGCATCTATGATTCACTAAGTCGGTGTATAGAATGCCAGACCGCTCACTGGCCGGAACATAAAACGGCATGTCGACGACCAGGGGCCGGAAACAGGCCTGCTTCTGCTCCTCATCCCACTTACCTCGACTACTTCCAGCTGTTCAAGACGGAGAGGAAGACGTACGAGATAATGATCGACTGCTTCCGTATGCGTTGCGAGGATGATTATATTTGGGGCGGTCATAACCACGGAATCTACGGAAACGACCCTCCTCTCCCAGCCTTCCGCGACTTCCTGGCCCGGGCCAAAGCCGCGGGGATGCTGCCACAGTGGTGGAACGAGGAGAAGCAGCGCGAATGTGAGCAGGTAGCAATGGAGGACAACCAGTTTAATATCAATTCTGCAGTGGAGAAATCAGACATCCAGGAATACTATGGGGCCAATATGATGCCAATGAAGCTCCGAATGGTTGCTGAGAACGTGTATGGGGGCGGGTATGGTCTGGGGCAGAGACCCATGCCAGAGGACTATGTGTGCCAATGTTGAGGAACAGCAGGTGTCGATGAGCAAGACAATACTCAGCTATTGAAGAGGTCATGATTGATATTGAGATGACATCAGAAGCTACGAAAGACATGCCTACACAAGTATACTTAGTCCTGCCTGATACTCGGTGAGTTAGAACAGTGCTTCATGGTCTGTTGCGTCAAGGTCGAGATTTACTGAACAAGCAAAGCTGAAGGGTCTCCTGGTGGCTACCCATCTTCAAGCTTGTGACTGGTCACATCCGCTTGGGCTTACGACGACTTCCTCCGTTCGGTTGGCGGAGTAATAAATGACTTGGACCCTCAACTACATGCAAAAGGGCCATTGGGAACGGGTCCTGAAGGATCGAGATGTTGGTAATGCTGATCATCCGCTGGGATGTCAGATGCCTGCTCGTATATACGTATAGTTAAGACCAAATTTCACTTGAGGTCTAGCGGCAATTTAGCATAATTGCCCCTAACTAGTTACGGTATAAGGTTAGCATTCTAACTTTTAGCGGTTAAACTCAATTCAAGGGCTGTTAACTTGTCAAGTACGGAGTAGAAATTTTCGTTACGACCAAACCCACTTCTTGATTTCCTCGATTTCACGTTCAGATGGAGAGTCTTAGTGAGCAAGTATGGGACGTAGTCATTGCTGGCACCAGTCTGCCACAGTCCCTTCTGGCACTGTAAGCCTCCGTCTCTGTCTGCGGTCTGCATTCAGCATGGTCTGACTGACCACGAGGCTGCTCCTCCAGTGCTCTTTCCCGCTCTGACAAGAAGGTCTTGCATGTTGACCACAACGGATACTATGGCGGTGAAGACACCGGCTTCTCTCTGCAGGATGCCGAAGAGTGGACTGCCGCCGTGAAGGCAGGTGGAAGCACTGTCTTCTCTGATGCTGCTGTCACTACCGTTGACGCCTCTACAAGCACACAGTCTCTCTTGAAGCCGTCCAGAGCCTACACACTCAGCCTCAACCCTCAGATTGTCTATGCACAGTCACGATTCTTGCCCTCGCTCGTCTCTTCGCAGATTCACTCACAGCTGGAGTTTCAGGCCGTCGGGTCGTGGTGGATGTACCGCGATGGGAAGCTCCAGAAGATCCCCGGCACGCGAGAGGATCTTTTCAACGACGATTCTCTGTCCGTTCGAGACAAGCGCAGTCTGATGAAGTTTCTGAGGTATGTGTTGCAAGAGGATGATATACAGAACGAGGGCCCTGCAGAAGCACTGGCCCCCTCACTGCTGGCAGATGCCCTCGAGACAAGATTCAAGGTTCCTGCTGCACTACAGGCGCCCATAGTCGCACTCGCCCTCTCTCCGCAGTCTGCAGCCACAACCGATTTGAGCTACGCCACTACTCGCATCAGGAGGCATATGCGCTCTGTTGGCTACTTTGGCCCGGGATTCGGCGCTGTGCTGGCAAAGTATGGCGGCAATGCGGAGATCTCGCAAGTTGCATGTCGGGCACAAGCTGTTGGTGGAGGCGTGTACCTGCTCGGGACTGGCTTGAAGGCCATTCACATTCCACCCAAGACATCTCCGGATTCGGCCGAGCCTTCTCTGGCCAAACTTGAGCTGTCTGATGGGACCGTGATAAGGGCTAGGTGGGTTGTAGGAGGTGTCGATGACTTACCCACTCCGTTTGACGGTGCACCTCAAGACCAAGCAATTCCCACGGTATCGACACATCATACTATCGATGTTGTTCCAGATCCCCTTTCGCACTTATTTCCTCCAACAGCCGAGAATGGACCTGTACCAGCGGTTGCTGTTGTCCTGGTGCTGGAGGATGCAGCCGGTGATGGTGCACCCATCTATCTGCAGGTGCACTCAGCAGACACAGGAGAATGTCCTTCAGGCCAAAGTAAGTCCACTTGTTTTATTTTCCACCCTTGATCTTCTATGATGACTCTTTCTTGAATACTTATCTACATTGCCTGAGGCTCATTGCCGTGCTGAGATATTTCCTCTGACAACCTGACACCCGAAGATTCTACCCAGAATTTCATTCAAAAGCTACTGCTATTGCGTGCCCTAGCTAACTGAAAGTCTGCAGGTGTAATTTACGGTTCTGTCCAATCTAATCAGCCCGATGCTGTCGAGCGTCTGAGGTCGGCAGTGTCCAAACTTGTCCATCTAGAAGACGACCCGAGCTCGGAAAAGCCGGTGTCAATCTGGAACTTGTCCTTCACCTCGCATCAGCCCACAGTCTTTCACAGCAGCCATCCGGGCTTGATGAGTTCGCCTCGGGGCGGTGTTGTCGCTCTCCAGACAAGACCTCATGATCTGGCTGTACAGGATGAGACCCTTGACGAAATTGAAAGCATATGGACTGCAATCTTGGGTGACGATGCCGGATCGCAAGCATTCCTGAGATTTGAGCAACGCGAACAGGACCCTGAGCTGGGAGAATAGCCAGCCCTCCCCTTTCATGTGTCATTAAGTAAGCAATTAGTAATCTAGCCGTGAATCAATCGACGTTTGCCAGTCATACACTGTAGTACAAGCAAGCAAGCATACGCATTTCAAACAAGTCATGATACAGATTTCTTTACCTGAAACCGAATGACAGTCGAACTTGAACTTGACTCCCTCCGTGAACTGCTACGGCGGCCTCTACGCAAACTGTTTCAGATCCATGCTCCGAGTTTGGCCCTATATCTCCTGTCCACCACCACGTACTGAAGTCGAGAAACTACGATGACAATGACCACTGGGAGGAGACGTTGTCACCAGAGACGAGGATTCAGGTGTCGTCAAGTTTATAACAAGGGTCAAATGTGATTTCTTCCACTCTGGTGGTGCATCTATTCAAATTCATTTATCATATATCCTTTCTTTATTTTTTTTTATTTTCCCTTGTTCTTCAACGAATTCGAATTCTTTTCTAGATTGAGCCGACGCCTCTCTTCTCATCAATCAACTTGTAGCGCTCCTTTTCCTTGCGGTCCTTGATAAGACACAGGGTGGCCAACAAGAAGATAAAGTCGATAGCGACAAAGCCGAAGAAGGTTGTGAAGACAATGTCGAGGAACTGATTGGCAAAGGCGCCAAAGGGAGTGAAGCAGGGACCCAAGTCGGCGGCCACCTTGGCACTCGGACACGTCTGGTCCTTGATGAAGAGGGCCGGGTTGGAATAGCCACAGCACTTGAACTTGAACTGCAGCATCGACTGGGTCACGGGCGACGAGGCGTTCCAGATCGGCGTCAGGTTCTTGTGCGTCTCGAGCGTGGAGAACCAGATGTTGAGGCCGATGGCCAGCGTGATGGTGGCCGTCACGATGATGAGAAAGGTGACCAGGTGGAGGAAGAACCGGTTGCGCGGCAGGAACGCGGCCGGGAGGGAGATCAGGAAGCAGAGCATCATGATGACGGCGTTGGCTAGTGAGACTGTTGGATGGAGGAGGTTTTTTTAGTTAGTAGAATGTCTTTTCTTTTTCTTTTTTTTGACAGTGCGGGTGAGAGAGAAAGGGTGTGTGTGTGGGGGGGGGGGGAACATGGGGGGTTAGTAGCCATACCAGTGAGAGGACAATGGTCCAGGAGGAGGGTGGAAGCAACATTGCTGACAGTTGGAGGACGGCCAACAGACTCGTGGTTCAGAACTGGGATAAGTAGGTGGACGATGGCGCAGCCTAGGTAGGCAAGGTCGGCGGCCAAAAACACAATCAAGAGTTTGTTCGCCATCTTGACAGAGATGGGATGGCAAGCAAGTCTGTCGTTATCCCAGCGCGTGGCAGCAACTGGGGAAGCTATAGTAGTGTAATAAGAGAGTGAGAGTGGAAGGTGCGAGTGAGTGAGAGTCCAGCTCCAGCTCCAGCTCCAGCTCCCAACTCCACGACAACGAGACAAAAAAGCCAATCGCAGAGACAAAAAAGAATGATAGTGTTGAAGAGAAGGAGAGATGCAAAGTCAAAGAAGAGGGAGAGACCGAGAGAAAGAGCGATGGATGCAGAACAGATGAATATGGCAGGGGCAGCTTGGTGTGGCTGCGACAGGGGCCGTGTGTCACTGTTGTTTCAGGGATTCGCCCGCAAAACGCCAAGTGAGCCACCAACCACTCATCGACCAGATTCTCACCATGGCGACACAAAATAGACGCCCACCAGAAAGACCCCCGGCGACCGTCAAGATGACATATGATGTGCAACGATGAGTAGTTCCTGGTATTGGAGGAGAAGAAGGAGGGGCATTTGTTGTGTTCCAAAAGGGCAGGTGGTTGTTTGTGACGTGATGTAATTGTGGATGGCAAGAACGACCAGACTAAGTACCTACTATTTTTAAGCGTAAATGTTAAGCTTGACCGGCGCTAAAAGAGTCCTCCAGCCTCGTGTTCCCAGGGCTGTGAGACCGCTGCTTCAGAGTTCAGTTAGCGAGGTTCAGAACGGTGATGATTGGTTGTCAACCGATCAAATGCATCTGATACATTGTAATGTTGGCATGTGAGAGCCGTTGCTGCATGATTTTTTCTGCGAGCAATGCTATAAAATGTTGTTCAGAAGGCTTTTTCCCTTATCTCTCATGGATGGATCAGATGGTTTTGACGAGGGTAACGCGTTTCTTTTCTTTTCGTTTGAGAGCCTAGAGCTCTTGCGGTGCGCCCAAGATCAAACAGATCAAGCAGATCAATAGGTCAAGCAGGTCAAAATCGGTCAAACACGTCAACAAGCCTGAGATCGAGCCTGGGCTGGGATCCCAGTACCTGGAGTTAGTGCATAGCAACCGCTGAGCTGCACTTACACAGTATTATGGAATTTAGAATTTACACTCCGTTCTCTCACCTCCTTTCGCCTCTGCTCCCGGTGGAATATATCAATTCCCTACCTCGTTCAACTGCTTGAGTGAAAACAAGTCCAGAATGGCAGATGGAATTAGATCTGTTGCCCTGCCATTTAGACCAAGTCTCAGCAGGGACTCGCAGGATGAGTAAGTGCATAATACAAAGTTCAATGCTGCAGACCAAAATGCCCCAGTCGTTGTAAGTCTGGGAGATAACGCCCTTGAATGCTCCGTCCGCGGATATGACAAGTTCTCTGATGGGGCAGAGACTGTGCCCGCTGTGGCCTGCTCCGTCGTGTCGGAGAGTTTGGTGAGCAAAAAGCTGATGCTGAGGTGAGTTCACATGCCTCTGTCAGCAACGAGGGTGCTGGTTGGTTGACGCCATAGCTGAAGAAAGGTTAGGCTGTCCTCTCACTTGATCATCTCATCAGGCCACTTTAGGTGCTCGAGCCAAGCGCCCGGGATGGATCGCTTGATGGTCTCGAGCATGTAGGATGCCCAACCTCGTAGGAACCAGGTGTTGTCGAGCTCGCCCCAGTAGATCACAACGCAATAGTGAGCTAGTATCACCAACGCCTCTGGCTGCTTCTCGCCCAGCAGATCGAGAAAGTGTGGGGGCAGGGTGATGGGCCAGACGAAGCTGGAAAGCACAGGGGACTCGTTCGAGTTGCGACATATCGACGCCTGGGTGAAGGTGCTGAGGAGGGAATGGATGGAGAGCGTATAGGTCTGAGCGACTTCGCGCTCGTGAGTTGAAAGGCGGCAGATGCGGAAGAGATCAGAGATCCGATCGGTGTTGGGGATGGTATATGTGGGCGTAGTTTTGACAGTGTCCATCTCGGTGATCAATGGTCTGAGGAAGGAGGATCGTATATTGTCGGCATGCATATTGAGCACCATGTTTGCACCACGGAGAAGATGGAACCAGTGCAAAACGTCGCTATTGAAGTCAGATGGCTGCTCCTTCGGACTGCTGGCAAACGCCATGACGATAAGCACGCAGGCGAAGGCGAAGACGGCATGGCAGTTGTTTGCGTTGACATCTTGCAAGGTCTCGCGGTAAGAGGTAAGGGCCAAGCTTTGGTGGTGTGATGCAATAACCTCGTACTCGGCCCGTTGGTCGGGGTGAGACTGGCACATCTCGAAAGCGGCGACTGCGAGCAGGCCACGAAGTAGAAAGTCGTACTTGAAGCCCAGCTGGACACAGTCAACTTGCCACATCACCAGAGATTCAGGTCTCCGGGGCGAGGACAGCTCCGGGGCAATGTGAGTGGTGTAGTGATGAAGCAGCTTGAGGTCGGAAATCGCGAGATCGGTCGTCTTCCTCACGCTGACAAGATCAGGCGCATCAAACGGATTCACGCGTGGCAAAATCGGTGAGGCGTTGGATCCATTGGCCGAAGACGTTGACAGAATCGGCTTCTCGTCCTGTACAGTCACCTTGCAGGGGGAGATGCTGCTGGTCGGGGTTAGTTCGAAGTCGCATTGTATCTCCCTCCGGCTACAGTTGTAGCACTTTGGGTGCATTTCATCGCACTGCGGACGGTGAGTCATCTATCGATAGTACAGCCAAGTCATCCTCACCTTGATACGACGAGTTTTGCACTGAGAACAGCCATTTTTGGACTTGGTATGGCTCCTCCGCTGGTGCTTGGGCGGCATTGGGACAGTTCACAGCCTGGCGCTGGTAGAGGGCCGCCGACGTCTGCACATGACGCCGCGTAACTAGCCACAAACGTTTGGTAAACGGATGGAGTCTGTTTCGTACAGGAATTGTGATGCCTAACGCCAAGCCTCGGTCAAACGTCTAACCGTCGGTGTCATAGTCATCTTCAGAACAAGTTATTAAGTTAACAGTTAACCTTATAACCTTAAGTTTAGCGACCCTTAAGTTAGTGGGCTTAGTGGCGTTAAATCCGTACGGGCGATACGAACCAAATTATCAGATGCAACAAAACACGTGAAACTAGCAGTATCAGAGTTTATGCTTAACTTTATTGTGGACGGTGAGGAGAACGGTCTACCAGTTCTTGGGCCTTCGTGCCCGGTTTTCACGTTGCCGCTTTTCCTTGAGCACGGTCCTTCGTCTAGCCTTCCACGCCCTGTTGTTCTCCCCCCGCTTCTCCCAGAATGACTTGACAAATTGACTTTCTTGAATAGCAGGAGCACCGGCTTCTGTGGCCTCAGACTGCGGCTCTCCATGCTGACTCTCGTCTTGGCCGCTTTGCGACTCTTCGTCTGCAGAGCGTGCCAGGCTGCTGTAGCTGTTGAACCGGCTGGGCCGAGCCGTATCTGGAGTTGGGGCAGCGCTTCTGTGGCCCCTGAAGCTCATTTCCTGCGAGGTGAAGGGGGTTAGAGGTTCCATAGGCTCATCCTCGAGATCGTCATCTGCAATGCCAGCAAAGAAGGAAAAGCTGGTCTGGACCTCGAGGGAAGGCTGTGCCACATCCTGAGAAGAGGCCGGTTTCTGCGGTTTTTTGAAGATGGCTTCTAGTGGATGCACCTGAGGCTCATTGTCTGGCGCGGTGGCTTGCGGTGGTGGAGGGCCAGAATTCGATTTGGGAGATGAGATCTTGACTGTCGGCGCTTCTGCCTGTGCCTCTGACTGTGCCTGTGCCTCTGTTTCTGTGTCTGCGTTTGTCTCTGCGTCTGCCTTCGCGTCTGCCTCCACTTCTGCTTCTCTGGGAGGTGTTGGCTCAGAGGCTGGTAGCGCGACATCAGCAGCTGTATCCGCATCTTGTACGGCGGCTTTGGCGCGCTTGGCTTTTCGTCGCTGGAGCAGGTTCATCGGCTCCTTTTCCACAACATTGCCCTCACCATCAAGCCAGCCCTGGCCGTCTACATAGTGAAGGTCGGCAGTACGCGCCTTGGGCTTTTCAGTCTTGAGGAAAGTCGGCTCCACCGTGTTGCGCTCAAACTCGTGCACTGTCTGTGTCTCCTTCTTCTTCGTCTTCTTCTTCTTAGTTTTGGCGCCCATATCTGCCTTGTTGTCGGGTAGCCTGGTTCGAAATAGCAGTTCTTCCTTGTCGCTAAACTTGCTGCTTGGTCTCGCCGGTGTCACCGCCTTTTCCCTGTCTTTCTTGGATGAGGCCTTCGGCTCGGTCCAGCCTCGCTTGACCTTGCGCTCAGGCGATAGCTCATGGCCGGCAAGAGTGTTTTTCTCTGTAGTTCTTTTCTCGCGCCCACGGGTCTGCGACAGATCGGAGGGCGCCTCTGCCGCTGCATCGTCATCAAGATCTGTATACCGGCGCTTCTTGGGCCGCGCATCCTCCACCTTCATCTTCTTGCCCTTGAGAATTGCGCCATGGAGCTTTTTCTTCACCTTGTCGGCCTCCATAGAGGGCAAGTCTACGTAGCCGAACGGCTTGTCTGGCGCTGTCTGAACGGAATGGTAGGTAATGTTGCTGGCGGCGTTGAGACGCTGCGGGCCCAGTGCGGCGAGTAGAAGATCGGGAGTCAGTGGCGAGATGTGCAGTCTCGTGATGGACGGCTGGTCACTAGCCATTGGACATTATTCTGAGCAATGGTCGAGAGTGTCGAATAAATGCGTCTAGGCTTTCAAGGACATGACTTAGTTAATGGTTAATTATGATTAGCCAGTCTAGCCAACTTTTAGTTGATGGCCAAGCCAACGTTTTAGGCGGAGACCAAGCACATCAACGTCCCATGACGCCCAACGATAAAGCTGATAAAGCCCACGATAAAGCCTACGCCACCATTAAGTCATTAATAATTATAATTAATATTAATTACCCTTCATCACTCAGCGCTGTCTGCCTTTCACGACGACTTCATCTCGACGGTCTGTCAGCTATCGGAACACCACATCAGTCAGCGGCTGCGTTCGGGTCACTGGCGTGAATCGATCTTCGATCTCGGCCGTAATCGACCGGCGCCACCGTCGTCACCACCTCCTCGCCGCCCCCGGGCGCCACCACTTTTGCTTCCCTTCGCCCATCATCACTACTAGCCATTAGTCTCCGGTCAACACAGTCCCGCCGTGTGAGCAAGTGGCTGATCGGCAGCATCTAGGCATCAAATGCCCAAGAATCATGCATCCTGCCAGGCATTAAGGCCACCGCGCACCCGGTAGTGAGCGAGCTACATCATCAACCAGCCACCAGCGACGACTATCGATCATGGGAAATTCGCAGACTAAGGAGGCGCGCAGCCATGGTCGCTCCTATCGAGGGACAAGCCCAGTCTCTGGACCAGAAGCGACCGGCGCCTCCGATGGCACCACACGGCAGAGGCGAGGCAGCAGGCCTGACTTATCGTTTCTGGGCATCGGGTCGACCAGTGACCAGGACAGTACCTCGCTGGAGACTCGTCGAGAGAACAAGCAGGAGCGAGAGGCGCGCAGGCAGGAAAGAGAGCGCCAGGCCCGGCTGAAGGAAAGAGCGCGGAGCATGCGAGAGGAGAGCGTGGACGGGGGCTATCTTGTTACCCAGGGCGTCTATGTCGGGCCAGAAGACTACAACAAGGCCATTGTGCGACAACTGATGGTACGGAGCTTGCCTATGCTCATCTGTTCTGAGACTTGACACGCTGGCTGACTGCTTTCAGATTGAACGCCGAGTGGCACCCTTCTGGAAGGGCTTGAATGACTTCTCGGAATCGTGGACTGAGCACCAGCTTATGGCCGCGGCTCGAGGCCTCGACATCCCGCCAGCTGACCAGGTGCCTCCAGAACTCGAGTATCGTTTCACAGCTGGCAACACTGCCGACCCAGTCAAGGACAAGGCCACCAAGAACTTGACCATCCCCATAGGCGGCCGGTCGCCATCATTACACTCTGACCACTCTGGCCCCATCTCGCCCACGAACAATTCGCTACCTGCATCGTCCGTGCTTTCATCCACTGCTTCTCCTCCACATTCAGCAATCTTCAGGACTCGGGCCAAGACGTTGGCATCACTGACCACATCTTCTCGCAACAACAGCGGCGAGATGGTGGCTCGAGAAATCAAGCTACCGGCCGACCCGTTTGTTAACGGGCAGCCGATCGAAGCTTATCTGTACAAGGACGCAGCAGAATGCCCGATCTGCTTTCTCTACTACCCTCCCTATCTCAACACCACGCGGTGTTGCGAGCAGCCGATATGCTCAGAATGTTTTGTACAGATCAAGCGCCCAGATCCCCACATACCCGAGCACGAACAGCCCGACCCCAACGCTCCGCCGATATCTGAAGAGGACAGAGAGGCCCAGGCGGAAGGTCTGCTTGTATCAGAAGTGGCCACGTGCCCGTATTGCAAGACTCCTGAATTTGGTATCACCTATACACCACCGCCATTTCGGAGAGGCTTGACCTACGCCACTGGTTCTCAACCGTACCAAGTCATGTCAGCCATGTCATCTCAGACCTCAGTCTCGTCCTCTGGCATGTCGCCTGGGCCAGCACGTCGCCGAGGTACGTCACTGTCAGCCAATGCGCCAGAGGTTGTCACTACCGACAGGGTGAGACCGGATTGGGCCTCCAAGTTGGCCACGGCCAGAGCACAGGCTGCCCGGCGAGCCGCAGCCGCCACCGCGCTCCACACTGCCGCCTACCTCATGAATGGCCAGGCCGATGGGCGGCCGTATGCACCGTTCAGTAGACGCGGGATGCTCCGACGGTCATCAGCCACTGACGCACCAGAAAACGGTACTGGGTCCCATTTGAGCCCTTTGGCCATCCTGGCTGAGAGACAAGTATCGCGCCACACAGAGGATCGTCGAGCCAATGCCTTCTTAGTCCCACCACGCGCCAGTAGCTCACGCAGGAGCCAGATCGATGACCTGGAAGAGATGATGATGATGGAAGCAATCAGACTGAGCCTCGCGTCTGAAGAGGAACGGAGGAGAAAGGAAGAAAAGGAGGCCAAGAAGAAGGCCAAGAAAGAAGAGAAGGCAGGGCGGAAGAGCAGCCTTTTCGCAATCACCTCCAACACCAGCAGTGCAGATTTGGCTGAAAATGTCTTGGACAGCTCTCTGCCTGAAGAGGATGACTTTGGAAAGGGCAAAGGGATTGATCGGCGGCGGTCATCGATAGAGGGCAATGGGCGCACCGACGACGAGGCATCCAGGCCACCTCTGATGGCACACTCATCTGTGTCAGACACGAGTCAGGAGTCGTTGGCTCAATCGCTGGCGATGGCCTCTTCGGCCGAACCATTCCGGCGATCGCACTTGCGCCAGATGTCTAACGCGTCCTCGGCATCGTCATCTCTGGTGGAGCCAGCTCCAACTGGCAGCTCATTCCCACGATCGAGCACACCGCCGCCCGGAAATTTGGAGCCCATGTTCAACTTCCAGAGCCTCGCGGCCATGGTTGATGAAGGCGACAAAACTGGTAAGGCCAGCCACCTCGAACACATGCACAGCGGCGAAACCGGCGGAGACAGCGAGAGCCATGGTGACCAAATGGTTCCACTGTCGGTCAACGGCTCTGCCGACCCGCAGCATGAGAAAGAGCCAGGGCAGCCTGACGGGTTGATTGGGAGCGAGTCATCTCAGGACCAGAATGGACGCGTTTTAGCGAGCTGACAGCGAGCTGCTAGCTGAACTCTGTGTGCTCCATGAGGCTCAGGTCGGTGGCGACACCTAGACCAGGGCGTCAGTGAAGGAGATTGCTTTCAATATTAGAGATCTAGACGACAGGCATGAAATTGACGATGAGATTCCTCTCCTCATGCAATACGAAAATAATTTACGCGGTATGGGGTGATGTGCTGACTCATCCGCCCCACCCAGCCGTGATTCGACCAATGTCTGGAGATGTTAACCCCTCCCCCGCTTTTTGGCACACGCATCGCCGTTCCTGCAGCCGTAAACAGTCAAGCTTGGACGGGCTGGTGCGTGGGTGCGTGGAATCAAGGGGATTGTCGTGAGTCGTGACGCGAGCTTGGCTAGTCCTTCACTTGCTCACCGTTTGTTTGACCACCGTCTCGTCCACAGTAAAAGCAATAGCCTGGCAAACACACACACACACACTCAAACGCTGTTGCCTGTTGTCCGCATCCTGTTGCTGCCTGCTTCCTGCGGCCCACCGCCCACCGCCCACGGCCCGCCACCCGCCACTTGCCGCCTCTTCTCCAAATCCAAATCACTGCTGCCGATCAGCATCTCTACACAATGTCCTTGCAGAGCAGTGCTCCTGCCTCACGGAGAACGTCGACGCAGATGCTCCCCCCTCCAGTGCCGAGGAACGACAGTCTTCCGAATTCGCCCCGACACGCATCTGTGATGACAATAGACAATAGCGGTGTCGGTATTGGACCTGGTAATTGCCGCTGGGGACATCCAGTTGCGTGGTGAGCGACGTTGCCGCTGACGCGATGCAGGGCCGCTCCGTCACCCCCGCCCTCTGACTGCGGCCGAGCTGCACCTGGAGGTTGAAAAGGAGCAGGAGAGCATTGTAAGTGGCTTGCCCAGGCCAGGTCAGCATCTGGGATCGTTGTGGTAACTGTGAAGCAGGTCAACCGCCTGACCAGAGAACTATCCGCTCTGCGTGCCCAGACGGCGTCAGTGGCATCGACTGCATCCTCAACCTCTGACTACCTGTTCAGCCCGGACTCACACACGTCTACAGTGGGCACCGCCATCCTTCCACCCTCATCACGGCGCCATCGCTCGTCGTCCAATCTGTCTGCTCGTTCTGCACGGTCTATCCGTGACGGACTGGCCAGTGCTACAACGACAAGTGTCTCGGGTGTTGCAGCGCCGCGCGAGCATAGTGTGCAAACCAGCAGTAGACCCAGCGTGGAGATTGCAAGACCCGACCCTTCCAGACAGAACTCAACAAGTGCGGCTGGTTATAGATCTACAGCATCAGCTGCCTCACAACACCTGCCACAGTCTAACCCGCATCGCAGCTCCACCGCCTCAGTGGCAACAAACCCTGCAACAGGAAACCCGGACGCGTCAGGAACATCATCCTACCCCCGGAGTCCTATCCTGAGCTCGACCGCACTTGCTGCCAGATACGAGGAGGCTGCCCAGCACAGATCGGAGCTGGAGGCAGTGAAGAGAGAGAACGAACTGCTGAGAGCACGAGTCAAAGACTTGGAGAAGAGCCTTGCAGCTGCAAGAAAGGCCAAAGACACAGCCAGCTAGCTGGATCAAGCGGGCCATGATCGAGATGGCCAATAGAGAATGAGAATAGACGACGCAATGAAAGCAGACGAACGCAATGATGAACTGATTGAATGATGGACTGGTGGCCAGTTGTGCAGTCTTGGCTTCAGACAGTTGTTTCGACGGAAGAGTGCGTGAGAGTGCGTGGGAGTGCGTGCGATCGAGCCAGGATTGCCTGATCAGATCTATGCGCGCTCAACCGTCTCTGAACGATAGCATTTGAATTACACTCAAGCATGTCCATTAGACTCGAGAGGGTAACGATTCCATTACAAAAGATAACTTATCACACTCAAAACGTATTTTCTGATCGGAGTCATCGCGCGCCTTATCCGTGGGCCCGACCAATCAGCGGCGCAGGATTGTCTCGACCGCCGAGCACAGACTTTTACGCCGACCATCGCTCCTCCAACCGCGATATTATCTTGTACACCTAAGCAGCGACTGAGTTCTGCCTCACCTTGCCATCGCAGCGTCACCGGCCTCGCGTTCATGTGCTTCCCAAGCATCTTCACCTCCCAGGTAAGTCGCTGTTGCCACCTTCGGGCTCCCACACCTGGGACAGACCTGTCTTCACCGCCCGCAAAAAGCTTTTGATAAGGAGGAGTTCAAGAGAATACAGACAACACTTGCTAACAACACCGCTACAGGATTACATTAGTGGTACGTCCGGCATATCGGCCCCCCCTCTTGAGTCCTTCTGGGTGCTCACAGATGGCAGATCACCTCTGGAAAGCCCAGGGAGTTTAGAAACCGACAGTCAGACGGACGAGTCATAAATCACTCTTGAAAAGAAAAAATGTCTTCACGACTGTTTAGCTGGTCAATCAAGGCCGCAAAACGCAGTCCATCCATCCAGGCTAGCTGGAGCCTCCGTGTGCGGTCCCTGGCCTCGGTGTCTGGCAGCACCTTTGGTGGTCAAGCCCCCTCCCCCGCCCCCGCCAAGGCCTCTGTTCAATCTGCTCCCGTGACTCAGGAGCGAGCTACTTTCACAATCCGAAACGGACCAATCTTCCATGGCACGTCTTTTGGTGCTCGTAGCAATGTTTCTGGAGAAGCTGTCTTCACCACCTCGCTGGTTGGCTATCCCGAGTCGCTCACCGACCCATCGTACCGTGGCCAGATCCTGGTGTTCACCCAGCCCTTGATTGGCAACTACGGTGTGCCGTCAGGTGTGCAGGACGAATATGGTCTGCTCAAGTACTTTGAGAGTCCCAACATCCAGGTCTGCGGTGTCGTGGTGTCAGATGTGGCTGAGCAGTACTCTCACTGGACTGCCGTCGAGAGCCTGAGCCAGTGGTGTGCACGCGAGGGTGTCCCGGCCATTACCGGAGTCGACACCCGCGCCATTGTCACCTATCTGCGTGAACAGGGCTCCAGCCTGGCCCGGATCACCATCGGAGAGGAGTACGATCAGGATCAGGACTCGGCCTTTGTTGACCCGGAACAGATCAATCTGGTGCGAAAGGTGACGACAAAGGCCCCCTTCCATGTCAGTGCGCCTACACCCACGGCTCATGTTGCTGTCATCGACTGCGGTGTCAAGGAGAACATCCTGCGCAGCCTGGTCAGCCGTGGGGCCAGCATCACTGTCTTCCCCTTTGACTATCCCATCCACAAGGTTGCACACCACTTTGATGGTGTCTTCATTTCAAATGGACCTGGTGACCCAACTCATTGCCAGGAAACGGTCTATCACCTGCGCAGGCTCATCGAGACATCACAGATTCCCATCTTTGGCATCTGCCTCGGCCATCAGCTCCTGGCATTGGCTGCCGGTGCCCGCACCATCAAGCTGAAGTATGGCAACAGGGCACACAACATTCCTGCTCTGGACTTGACAACCCAGCGATGCCACATCACCAGCCAGAACCATGGCTATGCTGTTGATGCCTCGACTCTGCCTGAGGAATATCGGCCTTACTTTATCAACCTGAACGATAACTCGAATGAGGGTGAGTCCTAGTGTGCCTGCTTAAGCTCACCTTTTCACTAACCGATCTACAGGTATCATTCACAAAACTCGGCCTATTTTCTCCACCCAATTCCACCCCGAAGCCAAGGGCGGACCGCTAGACTCGGCCTATCTCTTTGACCTATATCTGGAGAACGTGCAAAAGTACAAGGAGAACCAGGCCAGGTCACAGCCGCACCGAGACAGCATTCCAAGTCCGCTGTACGTCGACCTGCTGGCCAAGAGCCGTGTAGGGGTTGATCTGCCCGATGGAGTCCGAAACATGATGGCTCTCAATGCGGCTCAATCTCAGCAGCAGGAGCCAGTGTATGCAGCTGGTGCAGCTTAAAAAATGTCCGAGTTTTTCAGGTGCAGCGAATCTTGTTGATTGTGGATGTGGAACTTCATAGTTGTGCTGTAGCAGGGAGCCAAGTGTCAGCCAATGGCTGGGCAACTTGTTTGTTCCATTAGATGTGGCGTTAATCTTGACTCAAACAAGAGCAGCTCGACAACTGCAACAATCTCCTTTTTTTCTTTTCTTTTTTTTTCCTTCAGTCGGGACGCTTGCCCTTGACCTGTTCGCTGGGTATGATCAATCATCAATCACTAATCATCAACAATCATTCTAGCAGTCGGATTGTGCAGGAAAAAAAAAGGGTGCCACTTTTTTTTCCGGTCGGGAATGAATAATAGCACCACACTTGCACAGTCAGATGCAAGAGAGAGAGAAGACGAAACAAAAAAAAAATCGCTTGTTTCTTCGGCAGGTCTGACATGAGGCCGCGCGCGCGCGCACGCGTGATGCGATGCAGCCCAGGAGCAGGGTCCAGTCGGTCCCTGCTGGATAAAACGGCAAAAAAAACAGGCACAGGCACAAGCACAGGCACAAGGCACACGGGGGAAACGGGGAAACGGGGGAACGGGGGAACGGGGGGGGGGGGGGGGGGGGGGGGGGGGGGGGGGGGGGGGGGGGGGGGGGGGGGGTGCGGGCGACGGCGGCGGCAGCAGCAGCAGACTTGTTACAAACAAGTGTGCCCACTTGGGGGCCTTTTTTTTTTTCTCTCTCTCTCTCTCCCTCCTTCCCTTTCGCTAATCGTCCGCTTGGCACGCAGATTTTTTACCACATAAACAACACTACGGGTATACTACACGGTCACATACACGTACACGTACACATACACGGATATATCTAGGCTAGGGTTTTTTTTTTCTTTTTGTTGTGTGTACGAGAGAGAGAGAGGGGGGGGAGAGAGAGCCTGGTAGAAGACATTCATTTCTTGGTGTCCCCATCCGTTCGTTCGTTCGTTCGTCCATCCGTCCGTCTGTCCGTCTATCCCGTAGTGCTGGTGTATGTGTGGCTAAAATTAATTAAAACAAAACAAAACAAAAAAAGGAGGGCTAAATAATAATGAGAAAAAAAAAAAGAAACTTCATTTAATGGCAATGGTCTCATTATATTATTATTATTGTTGTTCATCTTACGAAGCAACACGATCTCACTTGACCATAAGTGTGTTTAGTTAGGTACTTAACTCAATGGTAGTGTAGATATCTTGGGCTAAGTCAACTTAAGTTTTAGATTTGGAGAATGGTGGAGGGTTGAGGTTGGGTGCGCGGGTATTTTTAACTTTCAGTCCCACCTTTCTTTCGAGGCGCCCCCACATATTATGTACAGTATGTAACTTCCGCCGATAGACCTCCGCCAAAGGCTCCACTTTTTGTTTGACAGCTTTTTGGCACAACCCCCCCCCCCTCTCTTCCATCCTCCCCGGTTCAGGTGACACCACACCACACACCCCTGTGCCCCACACACACAACAGAGACACAAAGTGTACGTACTCGTACTGGTGGTAGTAGTATTCCTCCCACTGGCCTGGGATCAGGGACGAACCCCCCGGATCCCCGAACCCGAGTCGTCGGTCAAACCACCGAGATATTTGCTGCTTATTGCCGGCTTTGTCCTGCCCACTGGCCAACGAACCGTAGCCCACCATCCCCATCCTACCCTGCTGCTGGTGCTGGTGCTGGTGCTGGTGCTGGTGCTGGTGCTACTACGACTACTTACTACCACCACTCCCCCCTCGTCTTCGGCCGAAGTCATCTGTCATGTCCTTTCGTCAGTGACAGAATCACCAGCCCCCCCCTCAACACCCTAACTCTTCAACCACCCCCCTTCCACTCTCCCCCCTTCCATCTTCCTTGAAGACGACGATACATGCATATGCACAAATCTAGGCTGTTGCTGTTGTCGTTGCTGTTGGCAATGTCCAACGCATCGTCATGCTTTTGCACTATCATCCCACTTGTGTTGAATAATTTCCGCGAAACCCGGCCATTTTTTTATTAAAAGAAAAAAGTTGGTCTGAAGGAGGCAACCCTCCCCTCCCCCCACTGCTTCCCTTAAGAAAAAGGCAACCTCCTTTTGCTCCGTTCTTGTACTGCGCCCCCCCGGCCGTGGAGCATAGACATAGATAGTCCTTTCTGTATTGCTGGGACGGCCACATGTTTGCTCCCTATGACCACATTGGGCACATCAGCCCCGCTGGTGATTTAATTAACACGAAGCCACCCTGTCCTCGACTCCTGGTATCTGAGATTCTGATGATGCTGATGCTGATTCACAAATTGCAGCTAGATTATCATGGTCAGGACCTCCTTTGTCCACATGGGCTCGCCATCTTTCTCTTTTGGGGCTGAATAAGGAGGAGGATCAGCAGGGGAGTGGAATAGAAACTAGGCCACAGCTTGAATGTAATCTTCTGAATACGTTGGACGTAATGACAGGTTGTATGGCTCCTGGAAAAGCCGTCCCTTGGTTCACCTGATGTTGTCGTCGCCTAGCTTGTCGTTCTTCCTAAGACTTGACGCGTAATAATAAGGTTCCAGATTTGGAGGCCTTTCGAAGGACACGTTGTCGAAGTTGACGCGTGACGGGGATTTCTTACCATGAAACTGCCGCTGTCAGCGACTGCATTCAACTATTTCTCCGTGCTTGCATTTTTCATGTGGTCGGGTCAATAGTCGACTCCGACGAGCTGGACCAGCTGGACCTGTATGTATGTATGTACGGACGGATATGCAGGACTGCGCCGGCTATGCGGGTGCACAAAAGGGCCAAAGGTTGCTTGCTCCTATTCTGGCTGTCCCTCCAAACCGGGCCGGAAAAGAAAGTCCTGATTGCTGCCTGGAACGCGAATGTCTGTCTTCTCGCCTATGGGAGTTAATAATGATAATAATGATAGTAGCACCGATTTGAGTGTGATGCACGGCTTTCGCCCTTTTTTCCCTCTTTGCTTTTTCGTATCTCTCGCCTGTGCTCGGCTGTGCTCGCCTAGGGAACGTCACACAGCCCGATAACCGATTTACCGGGTTGGTGGGACACGCATACAGTTGGCCACTTGAGCTACTGTATGATGCTTCGATCCGTGCTGACGCATCCCTACGATGCTAGAGCAGGTCTGGGGGATGGCCTTGCACACACAGCTTACTCTTCGGGCGAACGACTTGAAGCCAGCCCGAACCCTAGCTCTGCACAACGGGCGGCCGGGCGGCGGCCATGGTGATTGACTGGACTAGATTAATTCGCACACCAAGAAAGGTGACGAAAGAGCGGCGCCGTTGGTCCGTAATGGCGTGCAGCTGATGACAGAGATCCCTGGTCAAACCCGATCGCGTCACCCAACTCGAGACCGGGGTGGTGTTCGAGGACTTGGTCCAGTGATAGGGTCAGCCGACTTTTCGGACCTCCCCTTCCGTTCTAGCCCCCCTGATCAGACCGAAATGCCGCCGCTTGGTGCTGATTCTGAAGCTGATGCTGCGGGGGCTCAGACCTGGTTCGTTCCAAGACCCAGGATTTGGCGCCGTCCAGGATTGGCATCTCAGATTACTAATGACGATGGAGCGGCCATTTCTGCATTCTGCAAGGTTCGAGACATCGGGCAACTTGTGCCGGGTGCTTTGTCCTTCGCTAATTAATTTTGACAGCTTGGAAAAAACGGAGGAGGAGAGATAAGAGATGCTGTCCACGAGGGAAGCCAGCAACCCCCAAATCTTGTGTCACCTTTTTTTGGATCTGCAACTTGGCGGCCCTTTTTAACCGCCCCCCCTCATCTTGCCCCTCCCGCCCGGTCGCTCTTGCCATTCTGCCGTCCGCCCATTCTCGGGGCGGCTACTACTGCCCATTCCAGTCTGTTTTTTGGTGTGGGGGGGGGAGGGTGTTTCTAGTTTCTAGCCATAAGCGAACGGCGGCGCCCAGAAAGCCCTAATTACGCCATGCAAAGGACTTGAACGGTTCATCTTAGTTACATTAGTGAAGAAGCTAACTTGGGATGACCTGCATTAGACGCTTAGCCTCCCGCGACACTAACGACGCATCCTTTTTGCCCGACTCCGCTCATTCCCCAGCTCCTTGTCCGTTTGTGGAAGTGCGGGTCTGCAGGCTGCACTTGCCAATGCTCTGGACTAATGGAGATCCCCTGTCAGGCGCCCATGAGTCGTCGCTTCCGCAACACGCACCTTCCATGGAGTGCTTTCTTTTGCTGCATCTTGCCTCCTGAACCTGACACGGCCGGCCATGCTAGAGCTGACAGCTGGATGTACAATTCGACTTAATCTTCCGGCCGTCTGGCAGATGTCGGGAGCTATCCATCTTTCCTTTTTCTCCTTGGCAGCAGCAACCCTGCAGTAGGACCGAAAGGTTCAAAAAGGGGCTTTGTTTGTTGTTGTTGAAATACCTCCTTGGGAACGAGCAATTCTCCTCCAACCTTCTCCTTCCTTGTCAAAACCAGGATTCTTGCGTCACCCACTTGCCCCCCCTCCCCATTGCCAGTCCCCACCCCGCCCCTTCTGGCCCTCCTCCCGACCGGGGATGCTTGACTTGTCAATAGCCTGAGGACCCTGGGGACCCTTTTCTGCGCCTTGTTGCAGCCGCATCAGAGATCAGAGGCGTCAGCCAATCGATCTAACAGCCCTCTCTCATAGAAAGACCTCAATCCTTACCAGCTTGATAAACATGCGTGCATCTTAGCACCTCCGATCGCTTGCCTGACTTCTGCCTCGCTTCCGATCACTTTGCCCTTTCAAGAAAGCCAACCCCTAAGTTCAGCCATGGACCAGCTTAAGCTCAGGAAAAGTATAACCGTCACAAATTCGCTCGATCTTCAGTCTGCCTACTCGGCCGTCAAATACCCGTCGCCGCGGAACAGATCAGCTGATGTCCTTGCTGTCGGCCTAGCACCCAGTCCGAGTGTGAGAACATCCAGTCCAACCGTGAGAACATCATCCAGCCCGAGCGTGAGAACATCATCCAGCCCGAGCGTGAGAACATCATCCAGCCCGAGCGTGAGAACATCATCCAGTCCGAGTGTGAGAATATCATCCAGTACCTCTGCTCTTCGTCGATCCAGACCAGTACTGGCCCGGCCATTCTCTACAGTACGCATCTCCATGGCCGGCCACTATACATCTTCCACCACCACCACCAGCCATAACGACGAGCCCGACTCCACCATGGTTGCACAGCATCGACAGTCAAGGGCGTTGGAGCCTCCCTCTGTATCCTCACTTCCCCTTACCTCCTTGGCCGTCACAGAGCTGGAGACTGAGGATGAAAGGCCAATGACGGCGCGGGAGAAGTGTATGGAACAACAGAGAGCTTCGCCTCCTTCAACCAGGCACGCGTCCCGAAAGCCTTCGGCTGAATCAACCTGGTCCTGGGCCAGTGACCATCAATCGCTGACCCGGTCGGGTGAGCTGAGCAGGAGTACTTCACAGTCTGGCCGTGGCCCCAGGCTGGCGATGGAGTCGCGGTCATCCAGCATCCCAGGCAAATGGGCTAGCTATGTCCTGTCCCTGCGGGGTAAGGGCCCCAAGAGCCCTGTTCCGCCAAAGCAGGGCGGAGGTTCAGACGCTGAACAGTCGTTGAGAAAGGTGCTCGTTGGAAAGCGCCTACGGACCAAGCCTTGGGCCAACACCAACTTGGAAAGTCAACCGCCCGTGGTGGCAGATGAAGCAACCGATGAGATCAACAACAATGACGTGGTTGAGGACCTGCAACCGGCCAAAGACAAAAGGCCAACCTCCTTGGTCTCCTACCTCCACGACCCCGACAAGATCAAAAAGCTCTCCCTTGAACTCGAGTCGCTGGTCAACTCGGAATTCGAAAAGAGATGGCAAGCTGTGGAGCAAGACTTGTTCATGCGGGAAACGGTCCCTTCCGTTGATGTCGTATCTCCAGCAGCCGCAGAACCCCTTGTTACGGAGCACCTAAAAGGCTTGGGCATCGAAACTGGAGCAGAAGCTACCGCCCAGCCACAGGCAGATCAAGCTCTTGCTCCTTCAGCCGCTGCTCCTGCTGCTGCTGCTGATGACACCACATCAAGACTTCTTGCCGACATATCCAATACTTTCAGCCACAAAGCAGATACCCACCAAGATGCTGTCCAGACGACTGCTCAAGCGACAGAGACGACTAAACGTTCTTGGACAAACCCTCATCTACGAATAGACTCGACCTTGGCAAACTCAAAGAGGAGCTCCAGGGGGCTGAGACATAGCCCAAGCACGGATACCTTGACGGTGATAGACTCGGAGCTAATGAAGGACCCGCAGCTATCTGACCTGGACAAGCCCCAAAAGGCATCATCTTTCAAGAGTCAAAGCAGCAGTCCGTCGGGCGAACCGCCTTCTGGGCCACTGCCAGCTTTGCCAACTGCTGCCCCAAGTGGGAAAGCAGGGTGCCGGAACAAGTCATCAGAGCGCAGCATCCACATCCAATCTGGGGAATCAAAACCTTCATCCAGTGTGACTTTGCGCCTGTCCAAAAACACTGGCACAGAAAGAGTTCGTTCATTGGCCGTTCGGAGTGCGCTGGATATCCGGTCCTGCGATGAATTGTCACGTCCAGTGCGTCCGATGAACTCTGCTCACAACATCGAGCTGACAGAGCGGGGAACGGACGTGGCCGAGTCGACCGTGACTGCGCTTCCCCATCTTCCCACCACCCAGGCCAAACCTGATCAGGACAAGAATGACCCCTCTCACACTCAGCCAAGCTCAGAGCAAGCTCAGTGTCACACCGAGAGCACTGTCAGCCCGATTCAGCAGAACAAAGCTACGACAAAACGTCAAGCGTTGAGCAAGAGTGCTATCAAGATCATTGTCGACACGGATCCAACCACAGGCAATTTCAGGGCAGGTGCCATTGCACCTGCAACCGGCGCTGCTGGCAGCCTAAGGAAGAGAAGGACCGGTACGCCAGCAGAGATCAATGACATGATCCCGGTCCGGAGACATGGAACCAAGAAAAGGGGATCTAGGGGCCAAAGGAGAGAGACTGCAAGCCGCAACAGCACCAGAAGGCAGACTGGCGGTTGCAGCTCTCTGGACTACGCGATTGTCAGCGAGGACGAGGTCAACCCTCTGGTGGCACCTCATTACAGCACCAACAGTGGTCGCACGCTTTCACTGTACAAGCCACGTGTCAATGACGCAGATCTGATGTCGGTCAAAGTCAACCACCTTGAGGCTGAGGTGATCGACATCCGAACACAGCTGAAGAGGCAGAAGGACTCGATCGCACTAATGGGCGCCGTTGTCGGGCTGGGCTGCCCCGTTGTGCCGCAGCTGGCGGCGAGAAGGTATCGGGAGAGCATTGGGGTCGGCTCGACTACGGTGGCTCCAAAAAACCGGTACCATGGTGGGGTGGACCCTAAGATCCATGGGTACGCCACCATCGATGTGAGGCCCATCAGCTCCACCAGCTCGGTCTCCACCAGCACTACGACAGGGAGAAGCACGACGCTAGCGTCTTCAGCAGGGGAGGGCAGCACCACGGATCCGAGCGAATGCTGCGACCACCCCCCAGCGCCTCTGAAGAAGCGGATGGAGCAGGCCAGGCACAAGGCCAGCATGAGGAAGAACCTGTCAGTGCCGTTTGTCACCGTGCCAGCGCATCGAGACCTGAGCCACTTGAGCCTGGGGGGCGAGGAATGGCCCTGGCCGGCCGGGTATGTGAGTGGAAGGAGCAAGCGAAAAGATTGGACTTTCAGCGTAAATATCACCCCCACGACATCGGACTTTATGGACCGACATCTTGAGGACATGAGGGCATGGTAATTAGTGACGATTGGTATGTGTGATGACTATAATCAACAGGGAAGGGATTTTGTTGGGGGGCTGGGGCTGCCAGGACGGGGGCGCCAGGGGGGGAATGATTCGGTGTTTCATGTTTGATAATTATACCCGACTGAAGAGATTTTGTATACTAAAAATCACATCAACTTGTTTTTGATTATCCTTGGTCTTCTGAACTTGATTGCCTCATCGTTCGATCGCCACGAAAGATGATGTGGAGGGTACATACATACTTGGCCCCACCCTGGAAAGGCAGAAACTACACTACAGCTACAAGTAAAGAAGTTGGACGATAGTATGTATGGCCTAAAGACAAAGAACCGAAGGAAAAAAATCTGCAGCTACCGGGAACTAAATAACCCTTGTCGACAAGGTACGGTCCGAAGAAAAACCCACGATGCGATATGCGATATGCGATATGCGATGCGATCACTAGCGATCACCACGAGGCTAGGGTTAATTTTTTTTTCTTTTTTTTCCCTTTTTCCCATTTTCCCTTTTTCTTCCCTTCGCTACGAAGTTGTTGCATCAGCGTGGTTTTTTCTTTTTCTTTTTTCTCCCTGTTTTTTCGGTTGCCCTAACTGACCAACTGACTAAACTGACCAACTAACTAACCTTTCTTTTTTTTCTTTCTTTTTTTCTTTCTTTTTTTCTTGCTTGGCTTGATTGATGACAATGTCTTGCTCTTGACTGGCTGGCTGGGCAGGAGGATAATAATTTATTATTTTTTTTTTATTATGCACCACACCACACCCACACAGAGAGAGAGAGTGTGTGTGTATGTGTGATGTTGTAGGTATGAGGTGGTGGTAGTACCAAAGTACACATACATACATAACTTTGGGTTATATGAAGTATAAAAACATAAGCAGTGTAAAAAGGTATTAATTAAGTTATACAGTCAGTAGTTACATGTACATGTACATGTACTACTGCATGCAGATGTAGTCACACACACAGAGAGAGAGAGAGAGAAAAGACAGTCTGGAAGCTAAGGAATGAAACTTAGTAATCAGCTCTTGATCTTTTCTCTCTTCCTTGTTTTTTTTTTCCTTCATTTTTTTTGTAGTTGCTGCTGTTGCTGTTGCAGTTGCAGTTGTTGCATTGAAGATTTGGTTTTTCTTTTTTTCTTCCCTCCCCCATTTCTTCCCTCTCCCCCCTGTGATGATGATAATGATGATGAATAACTGCTTGTGTCCTGTTGGTTACTTTTTTTTTTCCTTTTTTTTTTCTGAAAAAAAAAACACAGAAAAAAGAAAGAGAAAAGACCAAGAAAAGACCAACCAGGAGGTAGGAAATAACTTTCTCAGGCCAGTTGTGTTGTGGTTTTCAACTGCCTTCTTACCTGCCATGTTTTTGTTTCATGGAAGTATAACAAGAATAAGAATATTAATCATAATAATAAGCTTGCTGTTGTGACTGTTGCTGCTGTTGCTGCTGCTGCTGATGATGATGATGACAATGACAATAATAATGATCACAATGATCAAAAACCACTTGCTGCATGCAACATAAGTTTTTCCCCTTTTTCCCTTTTGCCCTTTTGCCCTTTTGCCCTTTTCCCCCCCCTCTTCGTCTTCTTTGTCCCCTTTTCTCCCATTAAATCATTGCCTAATCAAGACAATGCAACTCAAAAAGCCTGAAAAAAACAAAAAAAAAAAACACAAAAAACCCAAGAAAAGACCAACTACCTTTTGAAGTAAAAAAAGAAAGAAAAACCTTCTTCATGGCAAAACAATATGGGGAAGGTATTGCCGTGTGCTTACTTTTTTCCCTGCTTCCTCCACTGAAGCCTGCCTAGTGGCCTGTCTAGGCAGCCTTGGGACTGGACAGTGGACACAGCCGAGTTTTTTTTTTGCCTCTTTCTCGGTCAGAAGGGAAGGGACCTAACAACAAACAGTAAGGAGAACGAGGGGGTGAGGGGGGAGGAGAGGAGAGGAGGGGGGGGAAGGTGTATGTAGTATGCATGCAGATAGCATTTGCCAACGAAGAGAGAGAAAAAAAAGGGTTTGAAGCAACCCCCCTCCATCATATCTGTCTGGTCTGTGTCTGTGTGTCTGTGTCTGTGTTAAAATTGTGGACACCACCCACCATCATGATCACCACCACCACCACCACCACCACAAATCTGACAATGGCATATGTATCTGCCAGCACATCCAAAAGTAACTCATGCAGAAGGTGTTGAAAGTTCAGATGGATATTTTTGGGTTGCAAGCAAGCAAGCAAGCAAGCAAGCAACGGCCCAACACAAAATCATTATACATGGTGGTAGTGTGTGTGTGTGTGTGTGTGTGTGTACATCATTATACAGGGTGGTAGTGTGTGTACAGCAAGGTTTTCCCTCCTGATTGGTGCTTTGCTTGCTTACTTACTTGCTGGCCCCGTTGGAAGGAAAATCTCGTCTCGTATACATAGAGTGTCGGCAAAAACTCTGTTCGGGTGTGGGTGGTGTGGTGTGGGAAGAAGATCTTCGCAAGGCACGGGCCCTTCCTTGGGGGTGGGGGGGGGGGGGGGGGAGGGTGGGAGAAAAACCAGAAAACAGGGAAAGCAAAAAGGTGAAAAGGTGTGGAGTGGGGGGCTTCGAGAAACATGCCAAACATGTCAAACATGTCAAATATGCCAAGGTATGGAGATGACAACATACTCGTGAATAATTGTGTAGAATTTGAGGATGCTTCAAAAGGATTGATCATTCATACATTATAACGGCTGTGACTGTGCTTGCTCTCATATATAGATTCATGCCGTGGAAAAAGGAGAAAAAAATCCAGACCAGTCCTCCCAAAACTCCATTTGAAACAGCTTCCTTTCCCTCGGGTCAGAACTTGGGCTTTGTAGTTCTCATCTTCTCCAATGCAAAGATATGAGGTAAAAACTTGTCCTCACGCCAGATAAATTGAGAGAAAATAGTAGGAAGATGGACAGTCTTGACGCCGAGTGCCTGCACACACTGAAGGAAAATTGTTGAGAACCAAGCTTGGTCATGGCCGCTGCTGTTGCTGTCGCTGCCGGTGCCGCTGTGGTGTAGCATTCTGGATTCTTCTTGCACAATGCTGGGCTTGAGGGCGAGCTCGCAGGCTGCGCCGACGAAAGTGATCCAGAGGAGGGTGTGATGGTCTCGCTGTGAGCCGTAGGATATGGTGGGCTGGAAGATTTCGGCGAGCAAACTGCCAAGTTGGTGGCGTGGTTCATGCATGAGTACCAGCTGGGGTGCGTCAAACAGGATCAGGCTCTGGCTGAAGATCAGAGCCAGGCACGAGGCCGCTTCCAGGTGGCGATAAACTCCAGCATCAGATCTGCCGACGAGGCCGGTATACTCCTCCAGTAAGTGAGCCTTGATCACGAACCGGCGGTTGTGGATCCAGCGGATAAACAGACTGGGAATGGGAGATTCAGCAGAGGGGGGGAATCTGCAGCGGACAAAGTCCAGGAAGGAGAACAGCTGTTTAGTTGGGAGAAGCCAGTTCTGCCATGAGAGGCCTGGGTCGTCTGGCTCGAGCGAGAGTAATGATGACGGCAATGGGGATGGAGGAGGAGGAGGAGCAGCACCAGCACCAGCACCCGCAGCGACAAGCTGTCTCCGGATGTCGTTAGTCATCCACGGCTGCTGATCCAGTGGTCCCTCGTCCCACTCCTCAATCGGGATGATTGGCTTCATCTTAAGCTCAGCACTGATTGCCAGCTGGGCGGAGATGAGAAAAGTCTTTGCCGGCCAGGACACACTTTCAAAACCTCCTAGGGTTTTGATGGTCAAGTGTGCTGCTCTAAGATGAGCGATCCCTGAGTGACTGTCACCCACATAGAAGGCAAAGGACGACAGCAGCACGAGTGCCTGCAGGGTGGATGGCGTGCTCTGCGACTGGACCAGCTGCTTGCGAAGCAGCGTCATGGCCATGCCGTTGTGGTACAGAATGTTGGGCGTCTGTTCCTTGGACCTTGTCCTGACCGCAATGAAAATCCCCCCGGCAGCGAGGAGGCCATGCATGAGAAACTGGTTCTTCATCGCGCTTGGCAGATATTCTGCCCACCAACTGTCGCCCAGTGACTCGGTGCGGTGCCGGTGCCTGATCATGTTGGCTTGCGTAATCCACTGCTGTGCGGCCTGCAGCAGCGAGAAGGACTCGCTGTCATTGACCAGCGGATCATCGGTGCCCTTTGGATTCAATGTCCGACAAATTGGCATCTGATCTGGAATCAGGTCTGTGGTGGCAGCATCTCCTCTGGACCTCTGCGAGTTCTGATGGACAGATCCTGCTGCTGATTGTGTCGATTTCGTCGTCATTGTTGCTGTTGTTGTAGTTTTGGCAGTGCCGTCACTGGCAGTCGTTCCTGGCGTCATCATCGTTGCCGTCGTCACCGTCGTCCAGGTAGTTGCATTCTGAACGCTGTTTGATGATAAGCCACGCCTGGCTGGCGGCGGCCCAACTCTCCATTTATGCAGACTCTTTGCCAGTTCAGACTTGGTGGATCTATTTGCTTTATTATTCTGGGCCTGACTGACACCGGCACCGGTCGCAGAAGCAGTAGCTGCTGTAGGAGTAGTAGGGGTGGAAGGAGGAGTGCTAGCAGCAGCAGCAGCAACAGCAGCAGCAGTATTAGTAGTAGTAGCATCAAGAGTGGTAGCAATACCAGCAGTTGCAGCAGCGGAGAGCAACCTATTACTACCACTTCGTTTCTTCTTCACTTTTCTCCGAATGGCCAATTCTTCTGCAGTTCCATATCCAACAGCAGCAGCAGCAGCAGCAGTAGTGGTATGATCAACAGCATAAGCAGCCGCAACCGGGGTATCATAACAACTCATTAGTGTCAAGTTTTCAGACAGCCAACGACAACAACAACAACGACGTCAATCATCGATAACAAAAGCCAACAAAACTTTCTCTAAAAAAGACTCTTCTCTTTTTTTATTTTTTTTCGTTCCGTTTGTTTTTTGGGTTTTCTCTTTTCTGCTTTCTTTCTTTTTTTAAAAAAAGACACAATCAACAAGCTGATATATGAGTATTAAAATTTCCCTTTTTTTGAACCATTTAGGAAAAGAGCCGGAGTTAAATGGAGCATTATTGTGGAGGGAAGCCGAGGGAGGGATGCGAGGGAGAGAGGAGGAGGAGGAGGGGGGGGGGGAAGATCCAAAGGTCAGGCGGCTGGGCGGGTAGCAGACCATTACACCAATATTTTAATAATAACCTTTATCAAAGTTCTCAAGGTTAGTACTAACTTATAACCGGCATGGGAAAAAGAGAAGAGGCGCAAAAAAAAGAGAGAGAGAGAAAGAGAATGAGGGAGGAGGAGCAGGAGGAGTAGGTAGGAGAGAGAGAGGGGAGGTTAAAGTTACTATTTCTGTATCGTATCAAAGAACAGAAAAACATCCGCCACGCCACGTTTAATAAACTCTGGCTAGACCAAAAGCAGCTTAGCTCTACACGCTAGCGGCATTCGTTCTTCTTGTGGATTCTTATGTAATCTTGCCTAATGGGGGTTTTTTCGGATTTATCAAATCCGGAGGGCTCCTTCCTCGTTTGGCCTGGTTGCTCTTTCTCTTCTGTTCTTTCTTGTTTTTTGGTTTTTTTTCGTTTTTATTCGGAGGAAAGAGTGTGTTTTCGTTAATATATGGTTCACAGCAACAACAACGACGGCAGCGACGAATAGAAGAAAAATCATTGATTATAAGAATGATAATAGTAGTAATAATAGTGGTAGTTGTACTCGTAGTTGTAAGATGATCGTCATGAGTAAATCTATAACAAAAAGGGGTGTGTGCGTGTGTGTGTGTGTACATAGTGTGTGTGGAGAGGCGGGAGACGGGAGAACAGCGGTAGCTCAAAGCAAGAAAGAGGGGTTGCGTTGCCTAGGTGCAGTTGATGACCAGTAGTCCGGGCGGGCGGGTAGTGGGTAGCGGGTAATGGTACGTATGCTCTGTGATGATGATGAGGATGATTGCTGAGAGATCCTGGTCAATCATGATAATCATGATTCATGGTTGGATTGGATTGGATAGTGGAGCTAAGTCTGGCTGGTTGTGCTCAGCTCAGCTCAGCTCATTCAATCTCATCACCATCATCGTCATTATCACATCAATCTCATCTCAGCTCACATATGTCTCCGATCAATCAATTGATTCGATCCATCGATTCTTCCTTCCCCCAACTTTAAAGAGAAAAAAAAAACAACCACTTTAAACCTAAGTTAACCCGAAACGTTTACCTCTTTCGTTCTTTTCTGTCTCTCCCTTGTGCTTTTAAAATGAAATAAAAATGAAATAATCTTATCTATACGAAAACCAATAAAAATAGTCAAAAGACAACAGAAAGAATGGAAAGAAAGAAAGAAAGAATGAATGAATGAATGACTGGGCCGGAAGGAAGGCAGAGCGAGGGAGAGAGAGGACACGAAAAAACACCAGGAAGAAAAGGAGGGGTGAGGAGCGTGAGGAGGGGCAGTAGTCCGCCCGGGGTTGGCGCCGGAGTTGGAGTTCCGGAGTTGGGGTTGGGGGGTTTTGTTCACGGATAGTCGTTGGGGTTGGGGTTGGGGATTGGAACCACAAACTTTAATCACAGCACGAAGTACACACACAATCACACACATCACACACACAACTGGTCGGGTCGGGTCAGGTCAGAGTCAAGACTCATCCACGATGCATGGAGTCATCAAGTCTGTCTGGGAGAAGGGGCCGAGAGAGAGAAAAGCCAAAAAGCGGGAATAAGTTTTGGCACAAAAATATGCAGCCACCTTTTTCTTTCTTCTCCTTCTCCCCCCTCTCTCTTTCCCCCCCCCGCGTTCACCCCCCCTCTCCCCACCCCCGCCCGGCAATATCAAGTAAGCCAAACTGAGAATGCACAAGGGAAGTAACTTGATAAGAATAACCGGACGGATGCGGATAGCAATGCCGGTGACCAGTCAGTGCAGACTGGACTCCAAAAAAAAGCATGGAACAAAATACACAGAGATCGAAGCTAACGTAAAATTACTCCATCACTGTTCGTGCTTAACTACTCATATTTTTTTATGCAAGGTCTTTTTGTGGGGAAGGGAAGGGGCGGGGAGGTGGACTCGGTTGTGTGTGTATTCTCTCCCTCTCTCTATCCGTCGTGCCGGCCACTCCCTCAATCAGGTAACAGGTAGAGAAAGCATCCGTGTCGGTTCACCTTGTATTGGGTCCAACTACTGTCGACGGCTGCTCTTCCCAGCGGACCAGCAGACCAGTCGGTCCTAGCTTCTCTTCAGAAACAGGGCATCTGCCGTCTTCTTCTTCTTCACCATCACGGGCGGTCCTCTGTTCACGGGACGTGCTGCCGCTGGTGCCGCTACCGGTGCCGCTGCCGCTGGTGCTGGTGGGCCGACAGATGCAGCGGCGGCGGCTGGGCCCGTACTGGTCTTGATCATCTTCGATGCTCCACCACCAGCACCGATCAGCTCTCCCCCTTCTCGCTTGCGTTTCGGCTCTGCAGGTGCCGCAGTGGCTTTGACGTCTGGTATTGACGGGTCATGATCGCCCATCTGCTTCTGCTGCCGCTTCACCAAAGCCTCGGCCTTTTTAGCCTCGAACCGTCGTTCTTGCTTCACCACCATTTGCTTGTCTAGAGCACTCAGCCGTAGCCGCGCAGGCGTCGAGCAGGCAGACGAATTGTGCCCAACCTCGCCGCATTCCTGACACCGAGGCGCCTCACACGCTGTCATTACATGCCCTGCCTGGAAGCACCGATGGCAGTTGCCTACCTTTGCTTGCCTGGCCTCCTCGTCACTGCATTTGAAACTCGTGTGATTGTCTGAACCGCATATGCAGCATGTGGAGGCTGCAGCCGGCCCAGCGTCATGGCCTCCTGCTGATGACGATCGTTTCTGACCATGTGCAGCAGCTGCATCTTGACCCACCTTTGGGGCTGCAGCTGTCTTCGTCTGCTTCCTCGGTACCACTGGTCTAGGCTTACTTGGCAGCATGGCTGCGGGCACAACTTCGGCCGTGCTCAACCTGGCACCTTTTGCCACACCGGCCTTCTGTTGCTGCTGTTGCTGTGTCTTGGTACTAGAGCCGTTGTTCGACATGGCACTCGGCGGTCGAGACGAAAGGGGTGCACTGTTCCTGGATGGTACTTCCACCGGCTTCGACGGGATTGTGTTGGATTCTTCCTCAGCCAACACCGCAGACGTATCGTCCAGACCGGTCATCTCAACGTCATCTTTCATCATATCTTCGGTTAGCAAAGGCCGACTCAGCAGCCCATGAATATCACCGTCTGTGTAGAGATTCCGCTCCTTTGCGTTGTTCACCAGTGCGCGCCAAAATTCGCCCTGTACCAGAGCCTGAGAATTGCCCAACACCCACAATGAGCTTTTCGCTCGCGTCAGGCCCACATTCATCCGCCTGATGTCGTTCAAGAAGCCAATGCCTTTGGTCGATGCCCGCACACAGGAAAAGATGATGATCTCGCTCTCCCGGCCCTGGAAGGCATCCGTTGTGTTGAACTCGATGCTCGAAGTAATCTCATCGCCGTACCGCTGCATGAAGCGCAACTTTAACTCTCTCAGCTGACCTTTGTACGGTGTGATGATGCCGATCCTGCCCTTGAAGTCGTATTTGGGAACGTCCTGCACAAGTCGGTCGTAGAGCTTCATGGCCACCCTCAACTCAGCAAGGTTTATCAGTGAGTGGCCCTTGGTAGCCGCCTCGCTCATTCCTTGAACATCGAAGAAGCGGTATGGAGCCAGGATCTTGCTGTGATGCCACGGCCGTCGGCGAATCTCGCCCATTTTCGCTCCGTCCTTCAGCCTCGAGTCGTAGAACATGCGGCTCGGGAATAGGCTGATTTCGGGATGCATACGATACTGCGTGTCAAGCAGGTGAACGTCCTTCTTGTGATTGTTTTCCATGCGCGCAAACAAACTCTGCTCGTACTGGAATTTGGCAGCCTCTCGCGACAGAACGGTGGGCGGTAGCTGTTTGGGATCACCAACAAGAATGCACTTGGAGCAGCCATACTTGAGAGGAATCAGAGCAGACAGCTCAATTGACTGAGCAGCCTCGTCGATGATGACCGTCTCAAACTCCACGTTCAGGCCCTGGAAGATCTCGTGCCCGCTGCCGCTCAGGGTTGCACATAGCACATGCGCCGAATCGAGGATCTCCTGCTGGATGCGCTTGCGATGCAGCTCTGCATCCCGCACCGCAGTATTCTGCTTCTCGCGCATGTTGTCGATCTTGGTGCCCAGCATCGCTTTCTTGCGTCTCAGACCATCGACCGCCTGCTCATCGGCCGGAACGACCGCCTCGCCGCGACTGCGCATTGTGTTCATCTTGTCGCGGAGCTGGTTTAACTGGTCCGATGCCGCTTTGTGCTCCATCATCACAGCGTGGATATCCTCTTTCTGCTCCCTGTTTCCGTTCCCATTCAGCCGTGCATTGACAAGCTCTTCCAGGGTGACATCCTTGACTTGCATATTGATAGCCTCGCTGCGACCGAGACGAACGACGGTGAGTGACTCAGTCGAGCCATGCATCGTCTTGACGCCCTTTTTGAATCGCATCACAAGCTCATCAACAGCTGCGTTACTTGGAGCACACACAAGCACCTTTCTCGCGGCTCGCGGCAGAGAAGGGTTTGCTGCATGGGCCGTGTTCAGTCGTGGGCCCTCTGGAGCCTTGTTCAGCACGCCTGTCATGATCGCACCCACAATTGCGCAAATCGTCTTGGTCTTGCCGGAACCTGGAGGCCCTTGAATCAGAGTGAAGGCATCATTATCCACCGCTGACTTGACGGCCTTTGCCTGTGCCTTGTTGACGTCGTATGCCTGGATGAAGGGCTGCAGCTGGCTGTCGGTGTAATCGAGCAATGGGGAAGGTTTTGCAGAGATGATCTCGTCACACAAGTCATAGTATGGCAGCGCCATCAAAGAGCCGTATTCACGCTCCAGCGGCGTGAGTGATAGGATCTGAACCCCAAACACTGTGGCCTTGTCGTTGAGATGCGGCCTCAACGGATTGCTCGAGGCCGAGACTCGGTACACAATCGTCATTTCGCCTTTCTGACGCTTGACATCTTTGACTCTGGCCAGGCAGTGCGGCTCTTCAGGATGCTGGTCCGGACGAGGAGATTTGGACAATAACACCACATCTGATGGAAATATTCCGAGCTCTTTGCCCTCGGCCATCGACACCGTCGAATTTATCTCGAAAAAGTTGTCGATGATCAGCGAGTTGGCGACCTTGATCTCGAACGGCTTGAACGTGCCCTCCTCTCGCGCCGACCGGAAGCTCTGCCAGCCCTCGAGAATGAGTAATGGCTCAAAGGTGGCCTGATAGTCAGCCGCCGTGTGGAATTTGCTCGTTACCAGGCTGTAATCACTCCTGTCTGAGTTCGGCGGCAGATCGGTATCTGCAAAGAAGTCCCACGACAGAATAGTTTTGTGCAAGGAGCTCAGGTCAGGCGCCAGTCTCGCGCGTACGTCCTTCTGCGATCGCACCTGCTTGATCTTCTTGGTTGGTGCAGGAGGAGCCGCTGCTTTGCGACCCGCTTGGTTGAGCGCCTTGTTGTTGAGAGTGGGCATCTTGCCGAAAAGCTCTTCGTCCGAGTCTTCGTCAGACTCCGAGTCGGACGAGACCATCAAATCACTCTTCTTGACCGAATGGTCCTTTCCAAGTACTCCAATGCCAGAGATACCAGAGCTCTGGTCCTTGGTCTGGGCTCCAATACCCATCTCGGCTCGCATGCGTGCAGCAGCCTCCCTCTCCCGCGCCTTTTGCCGTTCTCGCTCTCGCTTGCGCTCCTCGATGAAACTTTTCGCATCATCTTTCTGCTTGACTGCTGGTTTATTTGCCAGGGCAAGGGGTTTGGCAAAGCTCTTGTTCTCATTGCGCCTGTCGTTACTTGTCGTGTCTGCCACCACCACAACATCGTGTGCTGCTTTGGACGGCTGCCCACTGCTGGTGCTAGATCGGTTTGTCCAGTCTTCGAGCGTGGATTGTTTCTTCTTCGCAGAGGCAAAGGGGAGCTGCTGCTCCCTCCCGAGCCAAAGATCGAGGGCCCGAGTTAGCTGAGCCTTTTGCGTGAGACTTAGAAGTGTCTTGACCCTCGAATGCGGGTCCGCAACCTCTTCGACATAATCGAGCCCATTGACAGTGGCTGAGGTGTCGTAATGCTTGAGACGCCGGAGCATGTCCGTGATGAGATTGACAAGGGTGTCGGCTAGATAGCTGTCGCGCAATCGAAGCCATTTTGCCATAACTCCCAGCGTCTTGACCGGCGAGCCCAAGTTATCCGACTCGTCGGCTCTGCCTTCGAGAAGAAGCTTCGGGATCGCTTTTGCTCTCTCTGGTCGCGAAGCCACAAGGATGTTGCCAAAGACGTCGTAGTTGAGGAAAAGTTGACGAGCAAACTGCATAGTATCGCGGCATACCTCTGTCATCAAGGCCTTGTCGTGCACCTCCACTGCCCAGGCCTCTGTCTTTCGAAAGATTACTTGTAGAGCAATCCATTGATAAGACCAGAAGCTCTGGACAGCGCTTGCATCTCGGTGATCGAGCTTCTTCAGCTTCCGTAGCTTGCCCGCGTAAGGGTCGCATAAGAGATCAAGGATTTCCATGTTTGTCTTTAGCATGCGTGGTACAGAGGCAAATGTGCCCATGTTGCTGATTCTGCGCAGTGTCCAGCACAGACTGTACAAGGTGACGGCAAGAAAGGCGTCGAAGATGTGAGAAAGAGCCTCTTTCCGGCTCGACTCGCCGCTGATGGTTTTGAGCAGATCAATGGCCGTCTCATACGTTGCTTGGTCGGCCGAAAAGAGCGCAGCAATAAGAGACATGCTCGAGTCTTGTTGCTTGAAGAGTTCGTCGAGGTCGGCAGGCTGGAAATCCGACATCTTCTCAAGCACTCCACTGACGCCCCGGGTCACCTTATCGAAGGTTTCGTTGAATGCCTGCTTGTCCTTGGCAAGACTATCTCCTGGTGCGATCTTCAGCGGCTGGAGGCCGGGGAGGGCCATGATGCCACAGAGAAAGGAGGTGGCAAGCTTGACGTTGCCAGTGGTCATATTGTCGCGAATTGCCTTCCAGATTCGCTCACTGTGGATCGGAGCTTGCCTGAGAGCTGTCTTGTGCATCGAAAGTGTCTCGAAGTCGGTCTTGAGGCATTGTGATTCCAGCGCAAGCACGTTCCGCACCAGGCTCTGAGCCTGGGCCTTTGCAGAATCGGACAGACCATGGATCTGTCCAGAAGCCGGGGCTTGTAGAATAGGGGGCAGTCGCTCGCCCACGGTGTCTAGGAGGTCGAGGAGAACCAGACGCTCGACAGAATGACGGTTCTGTTCATGATCGGAGAAGGCCAGCGTGGTCTTCAGCATAGCACTAATGGCGACCTCGAGGCAGTCAGCCCGCGCCCGAGCCGACAGTTGGGAAGAATCAAGCAAGCGGAATATCTGGGTGACCAGGGCCCGGCAAGCGGCTGGGCGATTTCCCGGCTTCAAGGACGCCAGGAAAGCAGAGACCCAGGACAGCGGGTTCAGATTGGTCTTCTCTTGCTCAGACGCAGTCACATAGAGCTCGAGGGACTTGGCAAAGTTGGGGCTATTGAAGATCTGCTCGACAACGGTCTGAGAGGAGATGGAGCCGAGCGAATGCCAGAATGCATCCGGTGCCTTCTCAAGGATGATGCGGAAGGTCTGGGTGATGAAGGCGACGGCATCCGTCTTGACGTTGAGGTGATCGAGCGCCCTGACGCAGACATTGGGCTGCAGATCAAACAGCTTCAGGCTGATGAAATCGCCATCCATCTTGTCCACCATGACGCCCAAGGCACTCCAGAGACGCGTGATGTCGGCTGAGCTGGTGGGGTTCTGCAGCTTTTCCTGGAGAAAGCCCTTCATCACCCATTGCCACTCGATCTCCGTCGGTGGCCGGTCGATGCGGGCCCATATTGAAGTGGCCCAGCCCAGACGCAGCGGCTTGGAGCTGAAGAGAAAGCGGGCCGTTGCTGGCACGATCTCACGGATCTTGAGCGGCCGCTTGGTCTGGATCAGCCGAAAGGGCTCGTCAAAATGGCTAGCCACAAGATCCTCCCTGCGCAGAAAGGAGTCACAGACCAGAGCCTCAAAGATGGCGTGCAGTTGGTCCGCTGCCACGGCCGACGTCCCCCTCTTGTTCTCTGGCAGTTCTCTCAGCGTCTTGGCTGCAGCGTCCAGGCCGCGGATGATGCGCTGCTGGTCTCGGCGGTCGATGATATCGAAGAAGAGCCTGACGTCGCTCTCCTCGTACTCCTCCCTGAGTTCGGCCAGGAGATCGGTCTTGGCTACGTAGTAGTTGCGAATGCAGATGTCACAGCTGCCGATGGTGCGGTCCAGGCTGTCCCAAATATACCGCTGGTACTGCTCGCTCTCAGGGCCATCATAGGCCAGCAGCTGAAGGCAGGAGATGAACTTCTTACGCCTGCTCCGGGCCTCTCTCATCTTGCGTACACGCGGGTCTGGGTCGGTGTCTGAGAAGACTGCGCCCTCAATGTCCTCGTCGAACCGATCCTGGGCATCATTGTCGCCATCGCGAGGACAGAGGAGGTGAATGTGGGACGGAAGCCTCTTGATCTCTCTATAACCAATGGGTCAGATAAAACCTGTAGCAATACACACGCCGTCCTGGGGCCACTTACTCAAGAGGAGCAATGAATTCGGTCATGACAGGCAGTACACCAGGTACTGCTGCTGTCCTACCCTCGAGCACGTGGCAGCAGCGGCAGCAGCAGCAGAGTCTATCATGAATGGAGAACGAGTAGCTAGGTCCATGACCCGGCACCCTAGGTCTGTCTAGATGGGGGGAGGCGGCTGAGATGACTGGCAACACCAACAAGCAGGAGAGAACAAAGTCAGTGGCTGTTTGTTACCGGGCCCGTCTATTCACTGGGATTGCCAATGCCAGCAATCGCACTCCCGGGCATCAACCATTATAACTCTTCCTTAGGAAGTTTTGATATCAGAGTAAAAAAGTTGCCTGTACTTGGGTTTTGTCCAATATGACACGCTAGACAATGCCAAGCCAATTGGGGATGTTTTGTGAACCTAAAGTACTCCTGGAATAAAGCGGGTTTTGATTAGTTAAGCTACTAAGCTCTAAGCTTATTATCTACACATATATGACTTTTGGCTGAGGCTAAGGAAGGCAGCTTAGTAATTAATTTTTAAAGTTCTCATAACACTACAGTACTGTCATCTCATCTCAGTGTATTCTCTTTTTCTTCGTCCTGTCTTTGTGCCCAGGTGACATCCATCCCATCAGGATCATTCCGGACTTGTACATCCCCATACACAACTCACAATATCCAACCCCAGAGACTGATCGGCCTTTTTCTTCTTAAAAAAAAAAGCAAGACACCTCTTTAACATGAAAAGGCAACACGCTAATACACAATTACGACTCATGCAAATCCCGGGTTATATCACGCATCCGATAATTCGGCACAGGAGGCGTCGCTGCAGTGCCTGTACCGGTGCTCGTCTGTACAGCATTCGTCGGATCGCCGGGCTTCGAGTGGCTTGATTCAACTCTCATTAGTCGTCCGGCCGATGTGAAGTCCCTACTGGCTTCGAAACTGGACCTCCCCATGTCGAATGATTGTCTTGATCTCTCGAATGAGGACCGCACCCGCTCCAGCGACGGTCTCGCATATGGTGGTCTGACCCGGTCAATTGGTGACCTAGACCGCTCCTGGATGGGTAGGTGAGTCAGGTCGAGTGATGGCTTTGTAACATCTGTTGCGTCACTGCCTGTTTGGCTATGTAGATGCTTGGCTTCGGTGGGCGCCTCTGAAGGAGGATAGATGGGTCGTTGTGACTCGGCCACGCTGGCGTTTCGAATATGTTGTCTATCGCCTCCTCTCTCCTGCATCGACGACTCTGGCACATTAGAAGCGAAAGGGACCGGGTCGGTGGGGTTGGGTGGCGTGTCGGTGTCGGAAACGTTTAGATAGTCGAATTTTCCCTGCCGAACCTGCTCACGCACAATATCGATGTCGTAGGGGTAGTAGTTCTTCTGGAAAAACTTGACTGAAAATCGGGGCAGCAGGCAGATGATCCAGATCAGCAGGGTTAGTGCCCAGAAAGTCAGCGTGCCATACACCTCAGCGCCGGCTTTGTAGAACTGGTAGGAAGCCTCAAAGGACGAGTAGATGCCCGTCCAGGCCCAGACCAGTAGGATACTGATGGCCGTGATTAAAGACATGATCCAGTCCCAGTTGTAGGTGTTGAGCATGATGTATGAATTGATGACCAGGATCGACACACACGCCGCATACACACCCATGCGCTCGCGATCCGCCACCCCTCGGCCGCTAGAGGCCTCGAATGTGGCAGGCTGGAAGAGAAGGTAAGCCATAAAATAGCAGATGGCCGACTGATAGAGTCCATCGAGCATGTAAAACCTGGCCCAGTCAGTCAGACAAGTCATCATACACACGCAACTTCAAGGGTCTGCAAAAACTTACCAAAACTTTGTCTGAGTCCATTCAAGCCGCTCGATACCACGTCGATACAGCTGTGGCACAGCCAGAGACACCTTGTCGCTCACGTCTTGGTCAAGTACACCCTGAACTCCGACTGGCAACGAGGTGAAGGCCAAGTTCACCAACAGAATGTAGGTGTAGTCGTACAGATAGGTGATGTCGAAATTGGTGTAAATCTGATACCAGAACAGGGCGAACGTCCAGACCAGGTTCTTGTAGAAGAAGTTAGCAATCGACTCGGCCATACGTCGATACGACCAACGACCATGGACGAGGACGAGGCGTTGCAGGAATCTGAATTGGCCAATCGCATAGTCTGATGACATGACCGCCTGTCGGCCTTCCTCACCAGCGATACCAACGCCCACATCGGCTTCCTGGATCATCGCGACGTCGTTGGCCCCGTCTCCAATCGCCAAGGCCATGACCTCGAGTCCGGTTCTGACCAGGGAGACGACGGCTGCCTTCTGCGCCGGGCTGACTCGGCAGCACAGCACTGAGCGGCACTGTTTGCAGAGCAGCAAGAATTTCTGCCGCAGCTCATCCGACAGCACCAGTTTGAGAGACTCGCCATCAATGATCAAAGCGTGAGTCGGCAGCGGAGGCTCGTGGTTGCGCCTCGCCGCGCTCAGTTCCTCATCAGAGCCAGTGAGGCCCATTTTGGCAAGATTGGTGTCCAGCAGCTTCTCCGCATCGGCAGGCGAGCCTTGTGGGAAATCAAACAGGAGCAATTCCATGTCATTGCTCAGCAGATTGCACGAAAACCCAATGTTGATGGCCGTCTCGACTTTGTCGCCGGTCAAGACCCATAGCTTGATTCCGGCTTGGCCGAGCAGGGCGATGGTGTCTGGCACGCCGTCCTGCAAGCGATCTTCAATCGCGGTGCCGCCGATAAGCATTAGGTCGCGCTCGATCCGGTCTGAGACTTCTTCCAACCGAGCTTCACGATCCTGCAATGCCTGGGCCGCAAAGTCATGGTCCTTGCTCCATTCTTGGTAGAAGGCCTCGTCAATGTCCCGCTCCGCCACACAGAGTGTCCTCAGCCCTTCGCGGGCAAACATTTCAAGATTCTCGGCCGTGGCCTTGCGCAGTTCCTGTTGCTGGCCCTTTATTAACCTCGAGTAGATCATGCTATCAGCTCCCTTGCAGAAAAGCTTGATCTTGCCGTCGGGCATTCGAACGATGGCGCTCATCCGCTTGCGCGTCGAATTGAACTCCAGTGTGTTCAAGATTCGGTAGGTGCGCTCCTCTCCAAGCACGTTAACGTGGAGATCATCATTTGTCCTGCCGAGGACGGTAAAGCCGCAGTCGCGTGCTGTTGCGACCAGAGCTGACTCATCGGGAGACTGTGCCTTGAATTCGATATGCGGCGGGTCGCCGGGAGTTGTCTCCGTGATGACGCTGTGGCAAAGGGCCAGGGCAATCATGAATTCGGCATTTGCTGCTGCCTGCTCTGGGCCCGATCGGCCGTTAAGGTCGTGCACAAAGTCAGGAGCAATAAAGGTCAGTTCGTTGTCGTGGAAATAGGGATTGTCATAAGTCTTGCGCAGGTACGCAATCATCTCTTTGCGAGAGGCCTCAATGTGCTCGCGCACCTGCCTGGCCTCGGCCTCGACATCAACACCTTGGCGGCGACGCATGCCCGCCTCGGCTTCGGTGTAGGCCTCGCCATATGAGAGGCCGTTGACTGTACACTTCTTGAACTCCATCACGTTCTGGGTCAGGGTGCCGGTCTTGTCGGAGAAGATGTACTCAATCTGGCCCAAGTCGTCCGAAATGTTCCAACTCTTGGGCGTGCAAGGGTAGTCGAGCTTGTCATAATACATACCCACGTCCGAGTAGATGAAGAATGCCTGCAGGGAGCGCACAATCTCTAGAGTGATGTAGAGCGAGATGGGGACCAAGTTCTGGAAGAGGATGACGGCGGCCCAAAAGGTGACGAATCCATCGAGGGGAGGGCTGCCGGCGGTGGAGCCGAATTCGAAGAAGTCGGAGGTGTTGTTGCCACTGGACCAGGTGACACCTTGGACGATGCCGGACACGAGGCACATGAAGAAGAGAATGATGAAGTTGTAGATGACGTTCCAGTTGAGGTCCTTGGCCAGACGAGCGCGCTTACTCGGCGTGATACCAGAGTTGAGCATGATCTTGCTCTCAGAACCGGTGAAGATGACAACGCCAAGCACCCATTCGGTGTTCTTCAGACTGCAGCCTCGAAGCAGCATGTTGTTGATGCCAATCGGCTCAGCCATATCCTTGGTTGGGCCCTCCGGGTTGTTGGGGTCGGGCTGGCGCCACCGAGCCACGGCGCTGTAAGCGTACAGGTTTGGATGCGGACCCTCGCTTTCAATCCAGAACTCGGCCTGTTCGCATTCGCTTGCGTGGCGGACCTTTCGGCCAGCCTGAATCGCGGTTCGGACTTTGAGGTTGGTTTCGCCATCCAGATTCTTTGTTTCAATGTAACAAGCGCCATCGGGATCCGAGGTCGAGATGACCACCAGATCAGCGGGAATCTGCTCATTGTTGTAGATCCGGACAAAGTCGCCCACTTGCACATTTTTCCAGTAGTCCTTGGTGAAACGCGCCGTTCCCGTGGTGGGGAGACGCGGGTTGAGGATACTCCCGTAGTCTTTCTTAGCGTGTGTTTTTTGTCTAGAAGGCGGTGACAACGTTGCCGAAGAGTCTCCAGTCGCTCTGCGGTCCGGTGCGGTCTCATAGGACCGGCCGCTTCCTGGAGGGTCTGATGAAAGAGGGCCATTGGAAGAACGATAGCCAGGAGACAGAGAGACTGGAGTCAACGCAATGTCGTCTCCGTCTCGTCCAGGAGCGGAATGGAAGGAGTCGCGTTCGGTGTGGAGGGAAGTACGGATCGTGTGCCGTGTAGCCGTGGACATCCTTCTGTCTGCTGAATCGTCCTGGCCGCGTTTGGGCGTCTTCTTCTTGAAGAGTCGCTTGAGCGCTTTGTAGGTCGAAATCACTGTTCTTGTTGTGGCCTTTTTGATCCGTCGCCAGAGCGAGATGTCGTCGTTGGTGCTATTGACATTGTTCCAATTTACCAGTCGGTAGACGGGCGAGTTGTTGAGCTCGTTGTCAAGCACGGTCCTGCGCCAGTCTTCGACTGCATCTTTGATTGCCGTCACTGCGAGGATGAAGATCAAGGGCACGGAGCCGAGGCCGGGGTTCGTGGCACCAAAGATGGGGAAAATCTGCAAGGCTGATTAGAGACGACCCGTGTGGGAAGAAGGGAGGCGGTGGCTGCTTACGGAGAGAATGATGATGAAGAAGAAGTAGATGTTGGCGACATTCTGGAACTGAAAGAACAAGTTCTTGGGCACGAAGCTCAACGGTGTGTATTTTGCTGTCCGAATCTTGTTGCGCACAAACTGCTGGTTACGGTGGCCATGTTCGTTCAGCTCTGAGGGTGGGAGCGGCACATTGAAGTAGACGCTTCTGGGCTGCGCGCCGTCGTCGGCCTCGCCGGCTTTGCCCTGGGGGTCATGGATCGTGCCATCATGGTCGGCGTCGGCCTCGCCATCGCCCTTCTCCTCGTGCGGGTGCAGGTGCGGTCGGTGGTGGCCTCTGCCTAGGATGGAGCGCCTCTTGTGGGCACCGGACTGGCCGGGATGGCGCACTGTCGCCCATCTTTGGCGCTTAGCCGAAGGTTTGGATACATTTCGTCCGTTCTCGCCGCCGTCGCCATTGGTGAAGCTTACAGATGGCGCCATGGGTGGTTACAGTCGTGGTCCGCGGTCGGCTGCTGCGTGGGCTCCGGTCAGCACCTTGAGGCAGAGCTCATTGCGGTGACAGTGAGGTCGGGGTGCAGAGGATCGCGGCTTGCAGCAGAGACAGGACAACTGCAAGGCTGAATACGATGAAACTCTGCCAGGAAAGAGGTGGTGAGCAGAGAGGCTGTGAGTGTGACACGTTCTGCCCCCCCCCGAGATGGCAGGAAGTTCAAGTTCCAATTAGGCAGGTCACCCCTGCCTCCTTGGCACTACTTGTGGTCGCCTGAGGCAGGTGCGTTGGCGTCTGGGTAGGGTAGGCGCGTCAAGTGTATGAAGGAGAGAAAATTTCTCGTCAAGACGGATGATGACGACGTCAGGAACGACAGTGATAGTATTCAGATGGCATTCTAAACGCAGTTTGCTTGGACAAGGGGGTCGCATTTAGGATTGGGGCTAAAGGCCATCACTGTCCTAGGCTGTGTAAGCAGGCGTGAACGGGATGGGCCTCGGGGGTCGGCGCGCCAAGAACGCGTCTTTCGATGCATAAAAAAGCGCCAAGCTGCCTAAGGCCACCAGCAATTGGATCAATTAATTAATTACCGCGAGTCAGTCGCGCCTGCCCTCGCCCTCGTCATGGCTGAAGGAAACTGCACACACAGGGAAGGAAGCACTGCTCCTGTCTCTTGACTCTTGATACATATAAGCTGAATACCATATTTCTTCCCAAGACTGTAATATCTGGTCTGTAGCTGGTATTTACCACAAGAATAGTTATTTGTGCTTTGTCAATGCATGTGCAAGTTTGGTTCTAGGGCAGACTATTAATAATTATTAATTATTAACCATAATAACTAATTAACTTTACTGTCATTCTAGGCGGGTAATAAGGGACGGAATGTCCGGCAACGCTGAGTAATGAATGTCCTTCGAGTTTTTTTTTGTTGTGATTTTATCCTTTGGGTTGTCTGGATAACTACTGGGCGAGCGACGGGTGACCTTCAGCCGTCTGGCCGACTGGCCGACTGGATGTCTGGATGTCTGGATGTCCGGTTCCTGGTTGTGTTAAGTCTCCCTCTCTCGCTCTTTCTCTGCTCGTGGGCCCCTTACCCTTAATACTGCTCCACTCATGAGCTATTTGCCATCAGTCTTCTGTCAGGCTGTCTTTGTTTCAAAAGTGACTGGAGGAGTCCTGTAGCGTATAGACAAGTAGAAGTCATGATTGGCGTGCGAAGTGGCAGAAAGGGGTTCGTCGGCCAGTTTGCCACTATAGTATATCGTCCCAGGGCTGACCAATTGTTGGTATTCCTTCCCCACGGCGCGCCGGGTAATCTTAAACCAAAAAAAAAAAAAAGAAAAGAAAAAGCCAAGCGGTTCAACTGGAAGTCGCGCTGGTTGGTAGCTCAACGCGTGTGCGCGCGCGTACAGGAAGGAGTGATCCTACCAAGCCAAGAAAATTAATAGTGGAAGGATCGCTCGTGCAGCCCAACCCTCTCACCAGAGTCACCACCATCACACCATTTTCGCAACACTACACTGCCCTCTTTCATCCATCGGCTACTGTAGGCAGCTTATTAGATTATGGACTCGCTCTTCTTCCCTCTGTGCTTCATTTGCCGCCGCCGCTGCTGCTGCTGCCGCCGCCAGCGACCAATACTACTAGTGCAGTGACGTCTCCCGCTAGAGTCGTTCCACGGTGCCCCCTGAAGCCGTCAATCTCAAGCGCGCCTTTCTCGCGTCTGCCACACGCCAGATCAGATCTGCGATTTTGTCCGAGATTTGTCCAGCGCCAATGCAAACACCTTCCAGGCTCAAATGCATCACCCTATGCAAGCCACGCGGGGTACAATCTTCTTCTTTTGCTCTCTTGTGCCCTATCTCGAACCGACTGTTCGGAGCGAACCCGACGCTTAGACTTTCAACCCTTTAACCGTGCTCTCAAACTAGCGATCAGTGGCTGCATCGCTTCAATTTCGCCTCCGAGTATTTACACACGCTGCAGTTCGTCTCATTCAAGGGCCGTTCCCGGTTGACAGATCGTCTTTCAGAACCGGCAATTGCTACCATCGGCCCTTCTGGTGCAACAAGGCCGCCAACCGAGCCACTCCTTTCCTACCCTGGTGGGAAATCTAGAGACCTGCGCCGGAGCCGTGGATGATCAATATATTACCATGAAGAATTGCATCGAATCGGGGCAAATCAAATCAGGCCAAAATCAAACAGCCTCGCGCCCCTTTTTTTGCGAACACACAACGAGCAGAACGTGCTTTTTGACTGCGCAATGGTATATCCTTTCTCCAAACATAACAGTAGTCGTACATCGTCAACGTAATGTGATCGTACAATGTCGTAGACTAAGGCCTTCGTAAAGTCGTGAATTACATGCTGTGAGTTTGCCCATAAAGAAAATAATAAAAAAATTAACGAGCCCGCCGGCCCCAAGGCTGGATGGATCGCATCTAGTTGGTGGAAGGTCGAATCGATCCAAACTCGGGTCGTTGCAACAAGTCAAGACAGAGAGTGAATAGGTGTGTGATCTCTTCCTCTGCCACGCCCATTTCGTAATCGACCAGTCCGTATTGTTCGAGCTGATCGCAGAGACTCAGCAGTTCGTCAACCATGCGGTGTATTGTGCCAGCTGTGAGCATGTCGCCAGGCAGCCTGCCCGTGCGCAGCGCATCCTCACATAAGTCCTTCTGCTTCTGGCCCAGGGCTTCCCAGCACAGATTGAAAGCTCGCCACAAGTTCATCCGGTCGGCGTATTGGTTTTCGTCGTCATGATGGAGACCTGCAAACCATGAGCGACCGACCTGTTTCGCTTCGTCTTCCACTCGCCGCCACGGGCCCTTACCTAGGGGAACAACAGCATTTATGAGCCAGCGTGACAAGGGCAGGATCTTTTCGGCGGCCTCGGTCAGCCTGCCGGCCACGATTGCCTCGAAAGTGGCCCGCAGTTGGTGCTCGTACTCGCGGTAGCCAGCCTGCAGTGCTTCTTGGTCGGCTGTGCTTTGTTGGCTGGCCTGCTGTTGCGACTGCTGCTCGACCAGGCCGTATTCCGACGCCACACCACTGCCGTATTGCGACTGCAGTGGCGCCGCCCGCTGCATAGCGGCCGACGTATAGGCTGCTGCCGCCGTATCGGCCTGAGAAGCCGCGTAATGTGATGAGGCCGTCTGCAGCTGCAGGTTCTGCTGGTCCGGCTGTGGGAGGTACTGGGGAAGCGCGCTGAGTTGACTGCTCATGGCATCGATGGCGGATGACTGGCGCGGCTGGTAGCCCGGCACCTGGTCGTACATGGTCGGCTGGTGCATTGAGGGCAGGATGGTGCCTGGGCCATACTGAGCGTAGGGTTGAGCGGGCTGGTCTTGAGCCACGCTGTGCTGGCGCGAAACGTGCTGGACATAGGACGGCGAATACTGCATTTCAACGCTCTGCATGGAACTGCTGTCGCGCATGGAAGACGACCCATACTGCGTATCCTGGTACCCGTACTGCGAGTAGGTGGGCAGATACGGCCGGGTCATGGACTGTCGCGCTGGTTCACTGCGGATCGGAGTCAGTGGAATGGCAAACCGATCGGTTGTTGGAGGGCCCAGGGGCTGTCCTGGCGGGGGCCGTGAGGACCCAGCAGGTGGGTATGGATGACCATACTGAGAAGCCCGCCGGTCATCGCCGTCCATTTAAGGGCAAGAGAAGAAATCTCCCGCCAGATTTTGAGTCGGCAGCCCGGGGAGGTTGTATCGAAGACTGACCCGGTCGTGTGGACACCATTCACCACCTTGAATGCCAGCTGCTTGATAACAACGGATAGAGCATACAAATGGATCCTCCCAACCTTCAAGTCTGACAACGACCCAAGCGCCCTTCCGCCGAGGGGGGAATGCGGAGAATTCAAAGAGTGGTCGAAGGAGGGGGAATAGCACGCTGGGCGCGCTCTGTAGGACCACGGCTTCCTGCCGGCCCGGAGGGGGGGAAGTTTTCTGCTAATGAACGAGTGACAAGAATGTTGAGCAAGAGATGGATGCTCGACGCGTCGATGCTGATAACCCTCGTGGAGGCGTCTGAGGCGGCCACGAGCTTTTTGAGCTGGCCGGGTGGGCCTGGCGATGCCGGATGCCTGGGAGGTCGGTTTAGTGGTTGAGCCAGGGAGGCGCGAACTTGGTCAGCTCTTCCGGAAGAGACTGCCGGGTAAGGGAGAGTGTGAATTAAAGTGAGAAAGGAAATTCGAGGCTGTGGTGTGGGGTTGTTGGGCAACAGGGTAAACTGGCAGAACGGAGAGAATGAGCGAATGGGGTCGGGACTGGGCTCAGAAAGCAAGATAGATATCGAGCTTGTCCACCTCACACGCCAGCCAGACGGTCAGGGAGGGTCAGAAGATGGCACAAAAGGCAGCAAAAGCCAGAGAGAGATCAAGGTTCGCACATGGGCGGGCATTGAAATTTGTGAACCGCCTGATGATGCAACATGGGCATTGGGGACTAAGAGAGGGCAGTTTTGACAGCTTCCATGCAAATGGGGATAGACGTCGGGGAGCAAATTGTTGACGCCACGTTCGAACAGGGGTGGCCAAAGTTCGAAAAAATGACAGCGATGGCTAATTAACAGATAATGGCCGGCCGCAAACACAGCGGCTGGGAAAGACATGAACCTGGGTGGTGGCGAGGGCCAGTCCTGAGGGGCAGCAGCATCGTGACCAGGGAGGTATCAGGCACAATAGTGCCTTAGGGTAACAAGACTGTGGGGCGAGTGGAAACTTCTTCTCTCCGAAGGACAAAGTCACTTCCTCGTCGCTGGAGACAGGACTTTGCCAAGCGCGGGGGCTCTTCGATCCCGGTTCGACAATCCCTTCTTGTCCAAGCCCGGACGACGAAAGACCGACCCAGTCGACAATATTCTGGTCGCAGCAGGCCGATCATGTCGACGGATAACAATTGGGCGTCCGGCCTTAACCGCCCCTCTCTTCCCCCTCCCCAACCCACTTGCCCCCCCGGCTGCTGTCGATGTTGCTAATACAGTATTAGCGCTAAGGTCAACGCCATGCTCGGAACCAACAGAACGAACGACGGGGGGGGCGGGGGGTGGAAAGGGAGAGGGACAGACGGCCGTAATACTATCTCTCCCTTCCTCCCGCCCTCTCTTGCTCTCTGTGTGTGAGATCAGGGAGGCCGTCGTCACGGGGCTGCTCGATGACGATCCCAGGCCTGGATTTACTTTGAACCACACACACTACCCTGAACCCTTCCGAACTTATCGAGGTCCAGTCAGTTCCAGCAGACCGAGACATGGTACAGGTCGCATTCCCTGAAGGATGGACAGTCCAACATCGACAGCAAGCTTGGTCAAAGACAGGCGCGCTGGATAGTCAGATTGCTGGAGTGCTCAGATTGGCCCCTCACTTCTGCTACCCAGGGCAGGAGCGATGACGGCCTATCAAGCCTCAGCCCTTCGCTCCTGCCCAGCAACAGAGTTGACTCAATCGCGGGGTTCTGCTCCTGATTGGGAGAGCGAGGCGGTCCCACTACGGTGGTACATCAGCCACTGCAGTAGGTATATTACGCCTCCGGGAAACATCGGAAAATTATCTGCAGACCCGAGAGCTTGCGCACGCTCTCTCTGGTCCACAAAAGACAAAAAAAGAGGAAGGCGACAAGGTGTTGCGTTAAGGTAAGGTGGGTTGCCCACCCACGCACGCGCTCCCACGCTCCCACGTACACCACGCACACACCACACCCACCACCACGTCCGGACGTCAGCCGTCAGCCGTCAACCGGACCAACATCCATCGGGCCTGCCCCGCGGCAGCTTGCGTCTAATTAGTCGCAGTGTCGTCAAGACACACACACACTCTCTCTCTCACTGTCTCTCTCTCACTCGCTCACTCGCTCGCTCACTCGCACACGCACACACACTAGACAGAATAGTCGATTATTGGCGGTTTGCCGGCCGAGGAGAGTGGAAACGCGTCTCCTGCATCTACTAATTACCAACGTTTCAGATATTGCATGCTGTGCAGATTAGCCGTCGAATGCGAACCCCACGAGACGGCTATGCCACCTGAAATTCCGCGATAGGTTTTTGTTCAAGCTCCATCCAGCAGCCTTTCCCTGCGGCCCTCGGGGGGTTGTTTCATTTCACCATTCCATCCACTGCCAAATATTGATTGTCTCACCACCGTATGCTGCGTCTAATGAAATTGATGTACCTGAGTGGACTAGGCAAAATAGTGCGGCTGCAGCTGCTCTGAATTCTTGCATTATCGACCTACCTGGGTCTGCAGGGCCAAGCATCAGCACCAGCCTGCCCGAGGTGTGTCGAAGAGGATGATGCTGCAATCAATCAATCTACCTCCTCTCCTCCCTCGTCGCTACCTACGGTACGATTGTCGTGACCCAAACGTATGGATGGTCGCATCTGTCGCACCTGCACGTAGACCAAACCAAGCCAAGGCCCCCAGTCGATGGACAAACCAATCCTGCCACCTTGTGCCAGTCGAGACCGCGGTACCGACAAGATGCCGCCCGGCTTGACGTTGAGCTCTGTTCAACCCGACCTCTGTGTATCATCTTGACCCAACTGTTCGCATAGTCTCTTGATGTCTCGCCAGGTGCAGAGGTGCTGTGGAAGGCTCATGCAATCACGTCGGCAATGGTTGATGTGACGTATCAATAGGCATGCGTTCTCCGCAGGTACCGCCAGCTGGGATCGAAATAGCGCAGCGGGACAGATGCTCTGTACGACCGAATGCGAAGCTGGGTGCCGTCGCACAAGATGACCACACACACACAGACGTCACCGCAGCTCATCAAGAGCTAACGGTGCCATCTGGTCGAGTTTGTCGCCGCGAGACCAGTCGTGTGTACAACATGGCTCATCGCGATCGTCAGATTTTGCTGGGATTTGGGCTACACAGAGGTCTGGCCCTCGCCCCCAGACAGACAATGTTGTTAATAATAGCATCGCTTTTACCCCTTCACGGCATTGGTTCAAGAATGGAGAGTGGCACCACTTCAAAACAAACTATCGGCTTGACAATGATCCAGGAGGCAGCCCAGGAGGAGCACATGGGCAAAAGTAAATCATCGTTTGACCCAAGCTGGACGCTTGCGGGCCTTGACTCGTCCAGCCTTTTTGCGCTCAACGCGTTTCAAGACACGTGTCAGACATCCAGCTGTACAATGTCAGCGAGTGTTGTGGCTGGGCTAGGTGCGAGGACAAACTAACCTTTGCGGAGAACTGATTTCAAGGCTGGTTCTTGTACCAAAAGCGCTTTGGCTACCGCCAGAGTGATGGACTCGGCTTGGCCAGTCACGCCGCCACCGCTCGTGAGCACGAAGGCGTTGTACTTGTCAAGCCGACCCGAGACCTTCAAGGCCCAGAGAGCACTTTCGCGGTCGTGCAAACGTGGGAACGCGTCAACTATGCTCCTGCCATTGATCAAAACCTCTCCGGTGCCCTCGACCAGCACTGCCTTGGCCGCCGCGCTTTTCCTTCTCCCGACCCCGGTTGAGCGGCCGAAATGGTCAATGAAGACGGGCCGCCGAGGAGCAGGGGGCTTGGCACCAGGCCGGCGGAAGAGCTCGATAAACCGTGTTATCTTTTCGGATTTGTAGTTGGGATGAATGATATTCAGGCGTCGGAGCATGCCCAGAACTTGAGCAAACTTGGCTGCACCAATGTTTTCGCCCATCGCAGTCCGGGCCTGCTCTAGGGACATCCATGGCATCTGAGGGGCCTCTTCCGCACGTACTACAGGCATTGACCCGAAGCTTTTAAGGAGATTCTCCAGTTGGAGGACATAGTCGTTGAAGACCGGAGTTGTGGTAAAGTACGACGGCGACACGGGGATGATTCGCGCAGGCGTTTTGTAGGGGTTATTCTTGGCAAGGTCAAGGGAGCGAAAGTCGATCTCGGGTGCAGCCTGGATTTGCACATCGCTTCGCAGTGCTGCCACTGCGGAGAAGGGCCGTGACGAGGGGGCAGTCTTCCTGAAGGGCTGTCTGAGAAGCGTTTGACAGCTTCGACATGTCCATTGCGATAGAGCTGCAGCAGGCTTCAGGCCACTTAGAGCCATGGCCACAGGAGTGAGGGGGTGGTGAGGGGAGGGGGTGAGATGGTCAGCTGTTGTTCTCTCTTGAATGAATTACTGGTGGTGATGTTTGATTGAAAGAACTACATGGATCACGTGAGCCAGGAGCTGCATTCCAAGTCCCGCAGTTAACACTGTCTGCTTTCATTATCTCCGTGGCACTATTATTTGAAGTGAATACAACAAGCAAAGCAACGAGGCAGCCTCCTCTATTTCCAGTCTTGCTACTTTCTTCTCTTCTGCGCAGGTCCTCAAGCAATGCGCAATTTCATGGTGTCTCACCTCCTCTTCTGTCTCTAGAACTGCCTGTCTGTCCAGATGGCTGCCGCTTCCACCACCCTCACCACTGCCCCTGCCTCTACCACCATGGATGCAGTTGGCAACAACAGCAGCCTACATGGAGACGTCCCTGGCGTCACGCCATCGACACGCTTCTCGGATGTGCCCCCCGCGATCGATATCCCCGTGTCGGGTGCCGATGGCGAAGAAGCTGTCGAAGTGCACCTCGCCGAGTACCTCGACGACCCTACCGAGCTATGCCAACTGCTGGAAAATGAAAAGGCAGCCAAGAACTTGTGGGTTACGATCGCGCTCGCATATGCCAAACAGGGCCAGCTCGAACACGCCATCGATATCCTCAAGCGAGGCTTGACAACCCTCGAGAGAGCGGCGCCAAAAGACCGGCTCACTCTGTTCTCGGCTGTTACGTGGCTGCAACTGCTGCAAAGCCGACAGGCTCCTCGCGTGCCGCCCGAGGGCACTCTTCCGGGTGATGGAACAATCAAGACCAAGAACGACTACTTGCTTGATGCAGTGCAAAACATCAACGAGTCCTTGCGCATCAATCCTGCTTTCCCGTCTCTCTACCTGACCCGCGGCGTCCACTTCTTGCTGCGAGCGTCCCTGATTGCTTCGACCAAGACTGGTGCCGCGGCCGAAAGAATGGAGGCGCTCAACCAGGCGCTCAAATGCTTTGATGATGCCTCGCGAGCCTCCCAGGGCCGCAACATGTTGGCTATAATGGGCCAGGCCAGAGTCATCTTCATGCAGGGTCGCTATGCGCAAGCCCTTCAACGTTACCAGGAAGTCCTGGCCAAGATGCCCTCACTTACAGATCCTGATCCTCGGATCGGAATTGGCTGTTGTCTCTGGCATCTGGGCCATCACGACCGAGCAAAAATGGCATGGGAGCGTTCACTGGCCTTGAATCCGCAATCCAAGGTGGCCCATTCCCTCATTGGCATTCATTATTTGCACGAAAGCTCCAAGCTGTCGGCTGCGACTCCTCAATCCGCTGAGCTGTACCGAACTGGCCTGGCCAAGTACATTCGGCCGACTTTGAGTCTGGACAAGAATTACCCTCTTGCGGCGGCGGCATTTGCCAACTACTTCCTCCTGAGCGGCCGGCTTGAGCAGATGGAGCCGCTGGCCCGGACGGCAATCGAGAAGACCGACGTCAATGCCGTGGTGAGTGACGGCTGGTATCTCCTTGCCCGTAAAGAGCACATCAAAGGAGATCTGGACAAGGCGCGAGAATACTACAACCGATCGGATTCGGCGAGAGGCGGTACCTTCATTCCTGCCAAATTCGGCCTTGCCCAACTCCTCCTGCTTAGAGGGGAGACAGAGAACGCCAAGTACAGCTTGGATAGGATTTCACAGCAGAAAATTGTGGATGTGCGTACCATCCAAGGCTGTCTGCTTGCAGAAGACTACTTCAACGCTCAGAAGAACCGGCCGGCAGACGCGAAAGAAAAGGCTGCTCTGGCAGAGCTGAAGGCCAAAGCTATCAAGACCCTTGAAGGAGTGCGAGATTCGTGGAAGGATGAAGCAGCCAAGCACAAAGTCGACGAGACAATTCTTCTATACTTGGCTCGTCTGTATGAGACTGAAAAGCCGGAAGAGAGTCTGAAGTGCCTCAAGCAAGTTGAACAGCTGCAGATCAACAAGATCCCCCCCGACGAAGCACCCGCCTATGAGGAGGGCCAGACTGATGCCGAGTACGCAAACAAGCTGCGGGCGGCGCTCCCTCCTCAGCTTCTCAACAATGAAGCGTGCCTATTCTATGAATCTGGCATGTACGATGTGGCACGTGAGACTTTTGAGATTGCTCTTGACGCTTGCGTGCAGCTCACGAAACGACAAGCGGCAGAAAAGGAAGCGGCAACAGAAGGCGCTCTCGACGCGGAAGACGTCGATACCTCAGACGCGGATGCTTTGGTTACTACGATTTCCTACAACCTGGCACGAACCTATGAAGCCATGGGTAACGTGGAAGATGCGGAAAAGGTGTACGCTGGTCTGCTTCAGCGCCACCCCGACTACGCTGATGCCTCGGCTCGACTGGCCTTCCTCGCACTGGAAAAGGACCCTCGTGGCGAAGGCCCCAAGAAGATCATCGCCCTGTACAATGAAGAGTACGCAAACGTGGAGATCCGCGCCCTGATGGGTTGGTATTGGCACAATGCCAAGAAGAAGGTCAGCAGTTACACGGAGGACCAAGAGTATCGGCATTACAAGCATACGCTTCAGAACTACGAGAAGCACGATTTGTACGCGCTCATCGGGATGGGTAATATCATTCTCTCAGCTGCAAGGGAAATGCCACGCAATACCGAGGCCGAGCGACAGAAGCGGTCGGATCAGTACAAAAAGGCGGTTGAGTTCTTCGACAAAGCGTTGCAGCTAGATCCCAAGAATGCGTATGCAGCGCAGGGGGTTGCGATCGCTCTGTGTGATGACAAGAAGGCCTATTCAGATGCGGTTCAAATCCTGACCAGGCTGAGGGAGACAGTCCGCGATATCAGCGTCTACACAAATCTCGGCCATGTCATGACCGAGCTGGGCCAGTACCAGCGTGGGATCGAGAACTACGAGATCGCCTTGAGCCGAGACCCGCTTGGAGATGGACATGGGCAGAACCCACTGCTGCTGGCATGCCTCAGTCGCGCCTGGCTTCTCAAAGGCCGAGCAGAGAAGAACATTGTGTCGCTCAGCCGCAGCTTGGAGTACATGAAGCGTGCCCTGGACACGCAGCCGGAAAGTCCACATCTCAAGTTCAATGTTGCATTCATCCAGTTTCAAATTGCTCAACATATCAACACGACTGATCAGGCCAAACGCACAGTGACTGACATTAACGACGCTCTCGCAGGGTTGGATCAAGCCATCGATACATTCGAACAAGTGATGCAAAGCCCGGCGCCTCCATATCCGAAGGACCAGATCCAGCAGCGTTTGAACATGGGCAGGAACACGATTCGGAAGCAGCTGAATAACGCGCTAGCCAACCAGCAGGCGTACGAGGATGAAAACCAAGCGAAGCTAGCCGAGGCCAAGGCGAAGCGGGAAGCTGAAATACAGATGCGATGGGAAGCAGAGCAGCGACGACTCCGTGAAGAGGAGTTGCGCCGAGAGAAGGTGCTAGAGGAACGACGACGTGTCATGGAAGAGACCGAGCGGTTGGCACGCGAGCTTCGGGCTGAGCAGGTGGCACGCGAGGCAGCCGAATGGACCGAAGACTCGGATACGGGTGAAAGAGTGAAGCGGAAAGAGAAGAAGGGCAAGAAAGGCAAGTCGAAGCGGAAACGCAATGACGACGACGGTTTCATTGAGGATGACGAGCAAGATCACGGCAGTACGAGGCGCGGCAGCACCAGGAGCGCCAGCGGCTACCCGGCTTCAGGCTCGGACGAGGACGAGGCCGGTGGCAATCGCAGCGAGAGTGCGCGGGCACCGAAGAAGGCCAAGACACAGCAACCGAAGCAGAAGAAGCGTCGGCTCGAGAGAAAGGTTGACCAGAAAGCGGGTGGAAAACAGTTCAAGTCGGCCGATCGGATTGTGGACTCTGACGACGAGGCCGATAATGGCGATGCGGCTCCTTCTTCTCCCCGTGCAGCTGCTGACGACGAAAACTCAGGCGGGCGAAAGTTGTCCACAGCGGCAAGTGGTGATGAAGATGAGGCACCTGTGGTCAAGGCGGCTCCCAGACAGCGGAAGCAGTTGAGGACGATTGCCGACGACGACGACGATGATGACGATGAGGAGGACCACGAGGACTGAGATTAGCGGCGAAAGTGTCGGTGTCGCCAGGAACGCCGATGGAAGATTCTGGGCACAATAGAATGAACCAGCCATGTGGCTGAGAAGGAAAATGGGGCAAATGGCTTCTAGAACTGGCTGGTTGGTGATGCACCTGCCTGTTGGCAGCGCCTGTCAGCAGATTCGACGTGGCAGGTGCCAGAGTGGAAAATGCTCGTGTGCTAGCAGCCCAATGGATAACTGTCTGTACATCTGAGCTGGTACGACATGAGCCATTCGGAATTTTTCTTTTGCAAGCCTTGGACTTTTTTTCCTTTTTTTTTCGCTCGTCCTACTGTATGTAGCTTTCGAGTTGCATGCGTACCACCGCAATCCTCGTGGGCCGAAGGTGAAGGGAGTGGACCCGGGATGGAATCAACGCGCGCATTAGGAATGTGCTGTATAAATTACTGACTATACAGTACAGGCAGGCTGTTGCTCACTGCGACACACTGCAGATATCCCCCAATAACCGTTGTACCTGGCGGCGGGCGCTAAGGGCCTCTTCCCCGACGCGAGACCCCAAACGTCGGCTTGGGCGTCCGTTTCTGCAGGTCAGGGCTGCCGCTAGGCCGATCATAGCCTAGATGTTGGGCTCATTTGTGCGTGGCAAGCACGAATCAGGCCTAGGGAATCGGCGCTATCGCCATTGGGGCAGGGATGTTGGCCGCCTGGCAAAAGATGATCGATCGTGGGATAAGACGATCATCATCAGCAATGAATGAATTAAACAACCATTAATTCACGTCTAACCATCGATCTATTTCTCTCAGTGCTCGTCTGCCCAGCTAGCCAGGCAGCTGCACCCCTTGGCTGCGTCTGCTTTGTACCTTCCCTCGCTCACTCACCGTTCTTTCCCGTCAGTTGCCTGCGACTCACCGCCTGGCTTGAGCCGTTTGCTCCGACAGTGCGCGACAGCTCCTCCGTCGGGTTGCTCCTTCTCCCACACCACGCGCGCGCGGTGAGCCTTTTGACGCCCTCCACCGCTCGACCCCACCTTCCCTCTCTCTGTCTCTCTGTCTCTCTCTCTCTCGCATACGATTGCATCATTCTCATGCCCCCGCGATCGCCGTCCCGGGCTTTTGATCCCACACCTGCCCTGGAGCATGACCCCGACCATTTCTCGCCACTGAATTGGGAAGCGACGATGGACAGCAGCAACAGCAACAGCAACAGCAACAGCAACCGCGCTGCCAATAATCTGCCGGCAAGAGCGGTGCGTTTCTCCGATGTGCCTGTGCCCATTGTGGCTCGGCACTCGATAGCTACCACCACCGTCCCGCTGATGTCGTCGTCCTCGTCGGCCGCTTCTGGCCTTGCTCCCCCTCAACAGGCCTTCCGAATGGCCGCAGCGCCGACGACCATCAACATGACTGAATATATTGAAAGTTGCCGTAGCCTCAATGAACAGCTAAGGCAGGCCCACGAAACGGAGCGCAAGGCATGGAACATCGAGCGCTCCGCACTGCTGGCCCGAATCGTCGACCTGGAGTTCCGGCTCAACCGGGGCCGAGATTCAAAGCGGCGCTCGAGCAATGACTCGTCCGCCGCCAGTGCCCAGTCCTTCCGCTCCGATTTCCGCACCTTGTACGATATGGGCCGACCAAGCGGTGCCAGGCGGGCGTATTCGTCGGAAGCCAATCAAAGCTCTGTCCCGCCCGTATGGAAGGGGCCCGAGGCCACGCCGCCGGTAACACGCATCTTCTCCAGTGAAGATAGTGATGTGAACCACCTGGCGCCCATTTCAGAAGATTCAGAGGCATTCCCGCCGCTAAGCAAAGAAATATCGCCTCGCACCAAGGCCGATGGGCCGCCTATTGATGTCTCTCTGGTCGACAGCACCCTCGAGGGTATTGCCCTCAAATCATCCGGCCCGGCCATAACATCGTCCTTTGTTACCAAGATCACCTCTCCTCAATTCAAGCCTGTCTCGAACTCGCCCTCTCCCCCGTCTGCCAACAAACAACCTCCTTCAGACACTACGTCGAACCCGCCGAGCAACCTCAGCCTGAACCCCGACAGTCTCCTGGACCCTCTTGACAAGAAGCTCAAGCTGCATGCTGGACACACACCATTGGCCGTAGACGGCACGCTTTCCCTCTCCGAGATTCCCACAGAAATACACACCCCCAAAGCAGACACCCAAGCAGACATTCCGCCAGATGATGCACCGAAAACCCGGCCGCCGTTACGCCCATCAGAGAAGTCGGATTCGTACTTCTCTTTTGTAGATGTTGGCGGGTCGGGCGCTGAGGAAGCGCAAGAGCCGCCCATAGCCGAGGAAGCCGTGCCACAGGTTGAAGAGGTGCCGCTTGAGCCAGAGCCTACGCTTGAACCAGAGCACAACGACCGGCCACTGAAAGGGCCTCTGATGCTCGATCCTTCAGCCAGCTCGTCTGCGGCCAACGACTTCCTGGAACAGGTTGATGCCAAGCTGAGCGAGGTCGCAGCCTCGAATCGCTTCAGATCAGACACCATCACCACCCAGGGGACCGAGCCGGACAGGGACCCGGATCCAGACCCGGACGCCTCATCAGCCCCGGCAGCGTCTGAAGAGCCTAAGGCAAGGGAGAAGGATGACAAGGCTGAGTTTGGCCCAGCCCCGAAGGTAACATTAGACGGCCTGCCGAAGCTGAAGATGAAGATGAGCACAAATTTTGGAAGTGCATGGGGAGGCGATATGCCAGGAAGGATATAGCTTGGATTCCTTTGGTTTTACCCCCTTCTTATGTTCAAGACTGCAAATTTGAGACAGAATTTTTTCCCCCCTTCCTCTTGGTATTTCAACTGGCTCCAGACAAGAAGTGCCGAGAAGGGAAAAAAGAAACGAAAAGGAGGAGAGAGCAGAAAGAGCAGAAAGAGCAGAATTTCATCCATTCCACCAAGCAAGCAAGCAAGCAGACAGGCAGGCAAGCAAGGACACATCGAGGAAATGGGAGCATTTCAAAATAAAATGTCAGACCCGACCAGACCAGACCACACCAGACCAGAGTTTCGTAGACGCATGCATATGCATCATCATCAGCAGCAGCAGCAGCAGCAGCAGCAGCAGTGCCAGCTTCTCATGCCTTCTCTTCTCCTTCTTCTTTCTCATCATCTTCTTTCCAAACGACATAACTGACCTATCTCCTGTCTTGTGACATTTATATATATATATATATATATATATAAATACATATCATAATACACATATCTCGCCAGGCCAGTCCGGCCGGCTGTATTTCATCTAAATTAATTCCAGCTCTTTCCTCATTGCTATCCTCCCTCTCCTTCCCCCTCTCTCTCTCTGTGTATGTGACAGCAAGAATATTGAGGGGGTTGGGGTTGAGGTTGGGGGGAGGGGGGGAGGGTGGAGGGGACTCGTTCCCATCGGAGAGAATTGCAAAAGCAAAATTATTAGTAACCTGAGGCATATTATGTATGTACTTGCACAGTAAGATGGATAATAATAATCATAATAATTATAAAGAACTCTACGATGTACATGTACATGTACGTGTATATGTATATGTATATGTATATGTACTCCACTCAACCTTGAGTTTCAAAACCCCAAGTTTTACAGACAGTTGGGGGGAAGTGATACTGGTGACTCATCAAGTTATATATGAATTAATTTATGTGGTGTGTTTATGTTCATGGAATCCGCTGTCTCGATGTATGTAGCTTACGTTTCACCTCCTCCACCGGGGGGGTCCTTATCCCTTATCCCCTTATCCATCCATCCATCCCGCGGCACAGCACGCGCGTCATCTCGCATTTTGCCTTATATTTTTTTCGTTTATCGGATGCATACGTACGCATATGCATGCCAAGCTCTCGCTCGACTCTGTCCCTTGCTTTTCGTTTTTTGTTTTCGGTCTTGCTCCGGGGAAGTCTTTCATCTTGCATCCGAAGGGTTTGGTTTCTATCAGTTATTACCGGTGTGGTACCGTTGTTTGTTGCCATTGGTGGTGGTGGTAGTGGCGGCGGCGGTGGTGACAGGTGCGCCCCATCTGTCTGCCCATCCGACCCATCGTTTCACCACCTCGTCCAGACCTCTTAGTCCGGTCCTGCTTGCCTCAATCACAAACCACTCTCTGTGCTCGCGCCCGCACTGTTCGCACTTCCCCCCCAGTGCCCGCGCGTCTGCCAACTCGAGGTGGATCAGACGCTCGACGCGAGCGACGCAGGGGACTTTACGTGGTAGGGACGCTTGGGCTTGGTGGTGTGGGTAGTATCTAATCAGTGTGATGTTCTGCCCACACTGCTTTGTCCACTGGCTCATCCGCCTGTGCACGTTCTGTGCTCGCCCAATCTTGACCATCAATGTTCGTTTTGGTGCGAGGGCAGATGACATATTCAGATTCGGTGGCCTTTTGTGGACAGACGCATAGCGCTGAATAGTGGCATCCCGCCGGTCAGAATTTCCGCCAGACCTATCTTGGCTGTTGTTATTGTTGTCATCGTCGTCGTCAAGAAGTGTCGATGCCGTTTCGTCGTCAGGCGACGTGTCAGAATCTGGTGTCAGCCAGAAAATGTAGATGTAGCCTGCCTCATCGCTCGGGGATATGGGGCGGGAAAGCTCCGCCAGTATAGTAGATGTGATCTGGGGGTTCAAAGACTTAGGAATCAGGGCGAGAAGAGCCTGTGTGTCGGAGGAGGGTGTGGTTTGGGATTGGGATTGTATTGGCGGTTCAGATCTCTCCTTGAGCACCACCTGACGGCGCCTGGACGGACTGCCCGTCTTGTTGTCATCCTGATATATCATCTGTGGAGGTTTATGATAGCGCTCATGTGAATGGCGCGAACGACGATGTGCGGACGCGACAGGTCGGCGACCATGGTCGTCGTGATCCGTTCTTAGGCAGCAGGCCCAAGAGAAGGCAACATTAGACCTGCCATGTCGGTACTCACTCTGGGATGTCCTTGCAGCCGCTTTTTCGTCCCTTAGTGGCTCCTCTGGGACAGTCACCAGCCGGCTCTGCTGCTGGATATTGCCAGTTTTTCGTGAACGCTGGGGTTTTTTCCTCGGAGGCACAACAACAGCGTTGTCGCAGTCATCCAGATTAATGCTGCCTACCCGGTCAACAAGGGTATCAATGCTGCTTTTCTGCCGCAGGGAAGGACGGTTAAGAGAGTATTCCTCCTGCTGGGCGGCATCATCACTAGCCTGGTCTTTATGCTGCCAACAGTATGATGCAGCATCACCGTGGCGCTGCTTCGTTGCCCCAGGTGAGGAAGAAGAACCCAGTGTTCGCCGACATGGTTGCCCAGATATTGTTATGCCCTTGCAAGTGGTCGCTGGATTCTTTGAATCCGAGCGTGGAAGAAGTGATTCAGGAGTGCGGCCCGAGAAGGACATTGGCCGGAGGAAGGTGCAACTGAGCAGGTGCAACTGAGCAGGTGCTTCTGAGGCAGGTGCTACTGAGGCAGGTGCTACTGTCCACACTGACTTGAGAGAGTCGTCAGACGAATTGTGCCCTTCTTGATTGTCGTGATCGCATCATGTCTCTCCCGCTTTCACTTTCGAGAACCAGATACACACAGTCACCTCTAAGCCGGCGCTTTGCCAAAGCCTTCTTGCCTACAGTCAATTGAAACATGGTGGCTGGGTAGTTGAGACGCGCGGTCGAACCGCCAATCACAGTGCTACTCAAATATGATGTTCAGGATTCGACGAACGAAACTGTTTTATTTGTCTAATGAGCGACGCCGTAAGGAAGTGACTTTTCCCTACCCCCTTCGACCTGGTCCCAAATTCTATGCAAGTCAGGCCTCAGCCAGTCCTCTTCCCAACCCCGATATCTATCTCCATGAGCGCCAGAAAGCATGGCCGTCCTCTTTTCACAAGCAAGGCCAGGGTCAATGGCACATACCACAAACATGTTGTCACATTCATCCAAATCATTCACATGAACAGGAGTTGTCCATAATGCGCAAACCTAATCATTGCATCATAAGAGTACAAACAAAAATCAGTTTCCAACGACGAGATTGAGTATGAGGTGGCAGTGGCTAGCCTCCTCATGGTGTCTGTGTCGAAGGGGGGACCAGCGCTGGCTGGACCGTTGGGAAGAGAGAGTATGACGCCCGACTAGCAGTGTGCCGCTGCCTGCTGGTCAGAGTGCTGGATCGAGATCGAGTACCAGTCGTCTTTCCGGACGTGCGACCTGTGATGGAAGATGACCGGCGGGGTACAAATGCTTCAGAAATGCTGGCGCTTCGCATCGTGCGCACAGTTGTCTGGCTTTGGTCCTCAGTTGATACGGGTCGAAAAGCAGAGGCATGTACAGCAGGAGTGGCTTCAGAGATGATGGTATCCTGGCTTCCATCGCTGTCATTAGACTCGAGGGTGTCTGGGGGCATCTGCACCGACTTGGTGGCAACGGCAGTCGAGGCTGTGCGACTCGACAGGTCGCCTGTCTCGTCATCGAGACACTTGAGCATGCCAATGTCACCCATGCTGGCACTGGAATTCGAAGATCGGCAGGTACCCATGATCGACGACGCGATGGATAGGATGATGCTTTCTTGCGATGATGACTTTGACATTGGAGAATCCGGCACTGCCCTTCCAGTGGCTGAACGACGATCAAGCAGCTCGCCGAAAGATCCTCGCGGGCTGCCAGGCAAGATATCTATTGCAGGGTTGTGGAGCACTGGTGCTGTGGGAGCGATGCCTAGGCCCTGAAGTGAAGCATTGGTGTTAGGCTCATGGAGAGTCGGAACACGCCTCAAAGGATTGGGTACTGGCAATGGCTTGTTAGGAGCTTGCATCATCATCAACGGGGTCGCTGGCTGACTTGTTGAGTCATAAGAAGGCTGTCGGACAACGAGGAATGACTCGGCGCGCGAAGCCGGCAGCTTCTCCGCGGAATAAGAATCCATATCTCGAAAGCCAGGATCTTCTTCCATGTCCAAGGGATGATCCCAGGCGTAGTCGATGGCATCTTCCCAATCTTCAACCTCAATTCTCTTGAGACCAATCGAGATTCGGACTGACTTGATTGTGGTGGGGGATGGAGATGCAATTTCCGCGAAGCTCGATATCAGAGGGATATCACTTGATGATTGACTGCGCCTGCGCGGAACCATCGTCGTCGGGAAACTTTGTGAATGCCGCAACAAGCCACCAGGGTGGTCTAGCTCTTGGTCGAAGTCAAGTTCGTGCATCGAATTGGTATTTGGTTCTGCCACATGGCCGGTCACGGGTAGCGAGTCGCGCAATGCAGAATTACTCAGCGACACGGCAGACTCGTCCCTGGTCGACACAGCATGGACAATGACTGGCGGCTGAGAGGCAGAATCCTCGAGTATTTGAGGGAGACCAGTTGATCGATGTCGTGCATCAGACACGCTCACCAATTTGCCAACTGTCTCTTCTGCCCAGTTTGACAGTGACTCCAAGCTTGCTGACTCGGGCCGACCACTCAATTGCGGCGGTATGTATTCCGAGGCGGGAGGGAATTCTGAAGTCGAAGCAACAGGGGATCGAGTCAGCCGGGAGAAATTCTCGACAGATCGAGACGCCGGCAGTGTACACGATGTTTCTTGTGGCCGTGAGACTTCCGTATCTCCCACTGAAAGTTCTTCAGCTGTTGGTGGCGGGGGTGGCAGAGCCTTGGTTGGGGAAGGAAGTTCTTCAGTTGGAGGTGGTGGTGGTGGCAGGGCCTTGGCTGGGGAGGGCACTATCGGGGACTTTGCATCGGCAACAGGCTGGTCTTTCGAAACCGAGCAGTCTGAAGCGGTAACAGTGTCGGCCTCATCAACCAGAACTTCACCTTCTGGTACAGTGGTGATTGTAGTGAGAGGATCGGGCTTCAATGCTTTGTTCATGCTATTGAATTCATCCTGGCCCGTATGCGCCAGATGTTGAAATCCGTAAGGACCAGAGATGCTAGGTTTAACGTCTGGAAGGAGCAGTAAGATCAGTATAGCCACCAAGGAAAACAACGAAGTCAGCTTACATTTGGCGGAGTGAGAGGGTCTGTTGCTCAGCGACAACTTGGCTGTTGAGTGACCTCGAGAGGTTTGTGATTGACCATCGTCCAGAGTCGAGAAACTGGGCATAAACCTCAGATCCCGTTTGCTGGTCTTCCGGTTCAACATTCGACTGCTCTTGCTAAAGAGATTCCTGGCCGAGAGGTCTTGTCGTGTTGACTCATCCGGTAACGGGGGCAGGCTATCTTCATGCTGTGAATCTATACTCGAGGGCGTAGAAGGCTTTCTGGGCGGGGAGACGTCGCCATCTCCAATGTAGCTCAACAATTGATTCACTGCGTTCCTCGACGGCTCAGCCCTGAGCTTGCCAATGAATTTACCGCTGGATTTGGTCCGTCGGTCCAGTGATATCTTGTCGCTGTTGGCATCCTTGTCCGCCTCTTTCGAGTGTGCTGATGACCATGGGAAGCGGCCCATTGTTCCTTGTTGTCCCCTCCGTCAAATCCGAAGCTGGCTGATCATCCGTTGGATCCCACGCCTATTGCTAGGCGGACAGAGGCCACTCCCTTCTCTCTGCCGGGAAGGGGGTGATTGGCTGATGCGGATCTGGTGCCTTCGGACTGGCCTGCAGGAGCGAAGGGGGGATGGTCGAAGGGTCAGGGCTGTTTGTGTGTAGGAGGAGGGAGAAAGAAAGAAAAAATCCCAGTCCTTCTCCAGTCGTCTTTGAGTGCTCGTTCAGTAGTGCTCGGTCGAGGAAAAATGAAGGGCTGGTACAGATGGAAATGCACAAGGATTGTACAGACTGAAAGCGGAGGTCAGAGCACTCGAGTCTGGGGTTATACGGTGGAAGACAGACGAGGGCAGGGACGAGGTAGAAAGAGCAGATCAATCTCTTTTGGAACAAGGTGTAAATTGAACGACAGGGGCAGAATGCTGCATTCCCGTGCGGGCTAGCATCGGGCGAAGCTTTGGTCCAGGACAGGGGTGCTCGGCAAGGAAGATGCAGGTGCAGCGCAAAAAGTGGACAGCCGAAGGCGGATGCTCGCCCTCAAGTGCATAGCTGCACATGACTGTGATAGGAAATGGGATATCCCACTTTGCCGGCCGATTTTCACCCCCAATACGTCTCCCACAAGATGGGTGAAGGAGACCGACGGGTTGGGCGAGTCAAGCGTGCTAAAAGTCTCCGGAAGCCACCAAGCCGGTGGAGAGAATTTATGCAGGGGACTAAGCACCGCTCATTCCTTCCTGGGCCTTAGCCGCGTGCCTGCGCTGCGTCCGCGCGCCTTGCCAAGCCGGCTACGCTCGTTAGCGCCAAAGCCACAAGCGAGCTACGCTCCAAAGAGCTCAGCCCCGCAGCCAATAAAAGCATTGCCGTTAGTGGACTCGACGGCAACAACGGTTTTCTTCACATGCCAAGCAACTAAGACTGCAATGTGCGTGTGCACAAAAAAACACCCGTCCGCTGCAATCCATCACTTGGGTTACTGGCGACAGACCCGGCAGAGATAAAAAGCAGTAGGCGGTTGCCCCTTTTGCACGCCCGCATGCTGGCTAAGGTGCTAAGCGGACTCGCCAACGCAGTCTTTCAGCATCGCTTCGTCGCTGAACCAAGTCCTTGGGATCTCGCCTAAGCATGCAAACTTTTCCGGGGACTCGCGCTGTGGGGAAGTCAGGACGCGTGTGTGACCAGGGAACAATGAGGGGCCACCAGGGTAGTTGCATGACATTGTGTGCAATGAGGTCGCGTTTCACCTTTGCCGCATGGTCTTCCAGCTCAATCCATCACTGCCATTGGGTGCCTGAGGACGGCCTTGGTGGCGTAGCTCAGATCCGTCTGCGATCAAGAAGGTTGGTAAATCAGCTGCTTACTTTTGCCTCAAACGGCATTTCCAACTTGTGGCCATCCTGCTAGGAGTACCAGGAGGACACGGGCACACACACGTACTACGCACAGGCGACTTCGTCAGCTTCGTCAGCTTTTCGGGTATTTCCCCAGCTTTCTGGTCAACGGTGCTGTCAACCACGGACCACTCCCCACGGGCTGTCATACGTCCTCCTGTGGAGCAGAGACCCGTCAACCAGGCCTCAAGATCGTCGTCGATATGGAGCTTCCACCTCATAAAGGAAAAAGAGCACCCACGTCTCTTGTCAAACCCACGAGACTGTCCTCTGGACCTGTGTCTGTTTCCAGAGCATGATCGCCCATGAGGCTGATGGCGAGCTCTGACGCGATAGAAAAGGGCACATCAAGTGCTATAAGAATATAAGCGTCAGTGAGCAACAGGATTGTCCAATTGGCGTTGTACGTGCGTACCAGACCACTGGAACTGCTGTATCACGCCTTGGCTGTCCAGCATCCCCTGTCGACTTTTTGTGACTTTAAGTGTCGATCATCAAAGTAGCCTACGATGCCGAGACGGATTGCAACTCCCGCTGCATTTCCAAGACGGCGGTAGCAGTCTAAGACTGCTAAACAGTGCCTAACACCGCCTAACAGAAGCATTGGCGCCCAATCGCACAACAGGTTGCAGCCCAGCAGCAATCCGACAAGATGGTGCACACAAGAATAACAGAGTGGCATTATCCTTTATCGGCCCCAGGGGAATTTCTTCTTTGCCCATAAACGTGTATTTCTTCTGGCGTGTTTACTACCAGTTTCTTTTGCCTTCATTAGCCGTTAACGGCGCGAGCACGGCGCGAGCCCGGCCGTTTTGACTCTCTTCCAATGGGAAGGCGCGGCCGCCTGACAGGGGAAGGCTCAGCCCCTAAGAGAAGGCGAGAAGGCGAGAAGGCGAGAAGCTGGAAAGCCGCGGCTCAGTTGACTGCATGGCACGCTCACTTCGGCCTGACTGCCGTGTTTCTTCCCTGGAAACGTATTGCTATTGCAGTCTTCGGTGCCTCAGCCCATTTCCAGGCGCGAAGGTTGCAGTGTTTGCGCGAGTGGCGTTCCGCGCTGTCCATTGTTGCATCGCCAAGAGGGTCGAATACCTCCATCTGGCCACAAAGACCCCAATACCAAGCTCATAAAGCCCGAAGCGACGGCAACGAGTCGATATATTGATCGACTTGATCGCATTAATCTCGCAGGTGCGCTGATTTTTTATAACAGGTGCTGCAAATGCGTCTTTTTTTTACGCGAGCAGTGTAACGTGCACACTCTCTCACTTTCCCTGGCTATCTCGGTTCTGGCAATAAAATAATAAATCCTCAAATTCCAATTAAATCAACCAGTCATTCGACAAACACCATGCAAGGACCTCTCTTCGCGTACAGAAGACTGATGATCATCATTGGATCGTTCCATCGGAACGCTCCGAGTCTTACTCATCATTCTCCAGCCTTTTGGTCCTGTAGCCTTCGAAACACTGAAGCACTTCTGCTCGTCAAGCTCAGACTAACACCTTGAATAAGTTAGTCCTGTACCAGGATCATGCTTATCACTCTCGTCAGGCAAAGCAAGATCGAGGGACGACAATGTTGTTGAACGAATTGCACACCAGTGGCCTCACAGGAAGTTCAGGTATCTCCCCATCAAGGGGCGAGATCTACAGTGCCAGCGGGCGTGATAACTGCTATGAGAATTGTCCAGGAAAGGGAAGAAGACATTTAGGCCGCCAATCCGCCGTTTCCCGCCGTTTCCCGCCGATCTCCAGCTCTAGAAAAGCGGGCCGAGCATGGATATTTACCCCTACCAAGTGGGAATAAGAGCTCAGATGTAAAGTGCTCAACATCCCACGTCCAGTTGAGCTGATTTTGAACCGAGTCCTTGACACTCAGGGAAGGGACCAAGACATACATACCCATCCTGGCGCCTCATGACATCAGAACCCTCCCAGGAATGAGCTGTTCGTCCCTCACTATACTACAGGCATGATATGATGCAGCCAATCATCACAGAATGAAGAGGTAGAGTTTCCAAGTGGTTGCGTTCTTCGGCAACGCTGGATGAGGATAGAAGAGTCAAGCCAGACTGCGTCTCCTCGTTGGCTACACGGCGGAACCCAAGGTGATAGAGCTTTTAGGATCATGAGTGAGCTCTAGGACCCAGCAGAACGATATTGACAATGTTACAGTATGATATCCCGTTGCCATGACGTGTGCAAGGATGGGAGGCCTGCCTTGTTTGGTCAAGTCTATAAACAGTGCACTGCACTTATCTGTGTCGGCAGAATCATGCAGGTTGTTGAACGATGTTGGGTAGGTGCTCTCCATACCTGTGACAACGACTGGATTGGCAAATATACAAGAGCTACCCACGGCTGACCCCGGTTTCCAGTGGCACTGCCAGTGCCAACAAGGTCTCGAGGGTCCCTACTATAGAAGCCGTGTTTTCATTATCCTATTAATGTCTATTTCAGTACCCTCTCGGTATATAAGCCATACAAGAATACATTGGCTGCTTGTGTCCCCCAAAAAATGCCTGATTTCTGCCGCTCGATCGTCATTGCGCCTTGATTCTGGAGAAGTTCATACCACCAGACACTGTGGCTGAAGGTACAGATACGTCAGGGCTGCATGACCGTCAGGGCTGCACATATATGTGCCAGCTGCGTCACCACAAACTATGCATCTCAAGAGGACCTTAATGCCTATTTGCCAGAATGGCAGCACACAGGAGGAACGCCCACTGACGTCGACTCGGTTGTAAGGGGGTTGATTCTGGCTGCTTCAATAACATGAACAGATTCACCCATACACTTCGTGCATCTGTAGGGAGGAGAGAGGGCGTAATTGGGGTTCGATCTTGCGAAATGCTGTTTTATTGAGGTCGGGCGGGAAGCCATCAATTAATCGCGACAACAGTCTGCAAGTCAGCTCTCGCGGCCGCAAAATGCGATGAACTTAACAGTCTTCGATCACAGGCGCCTCGAATTTCGACTTTGACTCATATTATTCCCAGATCGAACCACCCTCCCTCCCGATGTCACATCCTTTGGGGGTAGTCCAACTAGGTGGACCGGCATTTGCCGGCAACACAGTGGTCGAGACCTGGGCCAAGTCCTTGGCGTCTAAATAAGACACTATTAATAACTCAAGTCACTGGTATTACCCGTCCCTCGTTGCGGTGTGTGTGATACCCCTTGTTCCTTAGTAATATGTCGCATTAGAAATCATTGGCAAAGCTTTTGGTAGAGGGCTGACAATATGAGGGGGAAAAAAGTACACGTGTACTGTATGATATTATCCTTTGTCAAGTTACTCGCTCCTGAACAAACAGCCACCAACACCTAATCATTATAGCTTATCTAGTTAGTTGCTCTGCAGTACATTGCGATTACTGTACTCTCCCAGCTCTGTACTATAAGGTCTTTCATTATACTACCTATACATATGTCAGATGGCCGCTAGATATTTCTACCGTTCACGTGACTGGCAGTTCCTTGGTCTCGCTTAGATCGCCATCTAGATCCTGTCACAAAGCCTCCCTTAAGCCACGCCTTTTGTTATCACCCGAATTTTTAAAGCGCGCAGGTCAGGGGCCGACAGAGTATTGTAAGTTTGTAAGTTAAGCGATACTGTGACATCGATACATGGGTTCGATAGGCTTGAGTCAGAGAATGAATCCATTCAGCGCCAGGTTGCTTTTTCTCTTTTCCAGCCTACTATCGAGGAAGGGGAGAGAGCTCTCTACAGTGGTTCTCTCATCAATGTTTTTAATTAGATCTCGACGTCGGGTGAAGTGCCCAGTGCTCGAAAGGCACACTTGTATACTCAGTCTTGAATGTCCAACTTTTTCGCAAGAGCTCCCCTTGTGATAATTCTAAAGACTGAGACTTGAACGATCGCCTCGACAAATATTCCGTCTTCAGAATTCGGCTAATGAAAGTAAATTGGTTGTGCGTGCTCCATGAATCATCCCGCCCCAGGCTGGATGGGTGTGAAGGGAAAGAGGCAGGGAGGAGGCGTGTTTGGTTGCTCAACCCACAATCAGTGTCGATAACCCTGCAATTATCCTCCTCACTAGAATCAATCGAGTAAAGATTATGTCTTCACTCCAGCAATACCCAGTATCTTAAGATCCTGTCAGGTTTTCGTAGATTAGAAGGAATATTGACCTGGAGCTGTCGTGTGTGCTTACATCATTCGCGACACAGTTCCAAAAGGAAGGAAGAGGGTGGCATAGCCTAGGTGGGTTTAGCGGGTTAACAGCGGATCCACCCTTCTCCACGGTGTTCACGTCCACGATCTCATCATCGTTCACAATCACTCTTGTCAACGTTGAAACAATCTGTATCTGTCAAGAGGATGGCTGCCTTTTCGAACTGGTACTTGCTTACTGATGCAGCTCCACCAACCATTAGGAGTCCAACTACACTTCTTAGAGGGACTTGACTTGGCATTCCGCTACTACTCGTCGACTCTTGACGGCCCAAAGAGACTGGGGATGTTGTCACCACGCGGACGGTTGTCTCCTTGGCGAGTTGTCTAGCATATCGGATCTGAATCAGAACGGGATGTCGCCCCTCTTCTTGGAACCCCATTCGACCGGGCCAATACCAGGTATTGCTCTCTGGTCATGGCCATGGTACCTGGCTCATATTGATCATGATTGCCCCCTACTTGCTGACCAATTGATCTGGCATGAAATTTTCACATAATTCAGCTTACATAGCCACCAGTGATGCTTTGCCAGAGTCGTCGCCCCGGGAGTCCTTCTGAAGGGTCACCTCTTGCTCCACTCCCACCATCATTTTGGGAGAACCACTCTCTGTCATTGACAGCGTGGAGCTGGTTCCTGGACAGCTAAGTAAGACATCTACCTTGTTCAAGCGTCACTACAGTACCTTGAGCTAGAATTGTTTGACAGGTGGCATGTCTTTGCCCGTGGTACTCGTTCTGCTAGTCGTTCCTTTTGCGCCGAGCAAGGTCTAATGATTGATATAGGTTCTGCAAACGGCTAGTAAGCCTGGCACTAATGCTAGATTTTTGCTTGTCCATGTACAGATACAGGACATGAATGGCAGAGGGAGGGGGGAGTCTGACTTCTATGTCCAAGGTTGACTTTCATGCGGAAAAATGGAAAGGGGTTCCAAGCGAACTGACAGGTTGACTTGAACAAGGACAGTTGTAAGAGCCGGGTATGCTTTTGTTTCAATCTTACTGGTTCGTGGTGCCCTTCCCACCAGCTGTTTGCAGTTCATGATTTCCCTGACCTGTGTCTGAAAGCTGACTATGCATACTCCTGGGAACCGACATTCTTCGGCTATGCCCTGATCGGCAACTGACAGGTGCTTGCCATGATCAGCAGTCTTTGCTCGAATTCGAGTATTCGGTCTCCTGGAGGCGTATAAAGGATTGCCAGATGCCGGACCTTCCTCTGTGCTTCTCATTCTACTGCATTCCGGCAACTTGAGGGACTCACTCGGGACCATGAAGTCTTCCGGGATATCGGCCCTCGCGGCCTCTTTGGCCGTTTTTGCCAGCAATGGAGTGTTGGCAACTCCCCCGCTTACAACGATTGAACCATGCCCAGAGGCAACAGCACGAACGTTCCTTCCGATCACTGTTACCGCTCAATACCAACCGGTCTCGACTTGCGAGCCAACATCCGGCTGTCTCAAAGGCAAATGCTCAACAATCTTTCCATTTGTTACCTACCCATACGTCTCTACGGTGATTCCATGCGCCTGGAACGGGACCACATCGCAGAGTACCACTGTCACCGACGTCACTCAATCAATCAAAGTATCCGAGCACCTCGAAACCGTTACTCGCGCTACACCGGCACCATCGATGAGGTGGATGAAATGGGCTAAGCACGGCGATATTACCTTTCAAGAAACGGTCACGAGGCAGGCTGCTGCACCATACAACGCACTTGGCCCTCTTGCCATCCCTGGATGGGAAGGAAGTGGGCTATGCAAGAAATGTGTACAGGACGATGGAACACGTTCGCAGCTCTTGCTTGTTACCGAATGTCGTTCTGGTACTCGGAGATTCGGAAAACATTACCAGAAGTGTGTGGAATGGTACGAAACGTTGATCGAACAACCACCTGCCACTGTCACAGCCGAGGGTCTTTGCGCGAGCTCGGGAACAGTTCCTCACGCCGGTGTCTATACCTGGACATTCCCTCAGGTCGCTCCTCCGGTGACCGTCACGGCCTCCCAGAAGACTGTTACAGTGACTGTTAGCAACGTCCCCACGGTCACTGTGGAACCGGTCGTCTCAGTTATCCCAGGCCGTTCATGGGATGCCCGCGTCACCCGAACTTTCTCTGGCCCTACGGCGTTCTACTTCAACGTCTACGTCACAAGCATATTTGAGATTAACGTCCCGGCGATGACACAGCCTGCATCGACCTCTCAGAGCTTGCCCATCCCAACGGGATCAGCACAAACCAGCCAGGGAAGTGGATGGTGGCCTCTGCCAAGCGGAGGCAATATCTGGTCTTCTGCTCACAACGGCGGTCAAGTTTGGGGCGATTGGAACCCAACGACTTCAACCAGAATTGTAACAGGCTCCGCAACTGCTACTGGCGGCGGCTCTGGTACTGCAACGGCCACGGGAACTGCCACTGCCACTGGTGGCTCTGGCACTGGTGGCTCTGGCACTGGAGGCTCTGGCACAGGTATTGGTGGTGGTACTGGTATTGGAGGCTCTGGTACTGGAGGCTCTGGAACTGGTATTGACAATGGTACTGGTACTGGAGGCTCTGGTACTGGAGGCTCTGGAACTGGTATTGACAATGGTACTGGTACTGGAGGCTCTGGCATTGGAGGCTCTGGTACTGGTATTGACAATGGTACTGGTACTGGAGGCTCTGGTACTGGAGGCTCTGGAACTGGTATTGACAATGGTACTGGTACTGGAGGCTCTGGCATTGGAGGCTCTGGTACTGGTATTGACAATGGTACTGGTATTGGAGGCTCTGGTATTGGAGGCTCTGGTACTGGTACTAACAATGGCACTGGCATTGGAGGCTCTGGTATTGGAGGCTCTGGTACTGGTACTGACAATGGCACTGGTACTGGAGGCTCTGGTATTGGAGGCTCTGGTACTGGTACTGACAATGGCACTGGTATTGGAGGCTCTGGTATTGGAGGCTCTGGTACTGGTACTAACAATGGCACTGGCATTGGAGGCTCTGGTATTGGAGGCTCTGGTACTGGTACTGACAATGGCACTGGTACTGGAGGCTCTGGTATTGGAGGCTCTGGTACTGGTACTGACAATGGCACTGGTATTGGAGGCTCTGGTATTGGAGGCTCTGGTACTGGTACTAACAATGGCACTGGCATTGGAGGCTCTGGTATTGGAGGCTCTGGTACTGGTACTGACAATGGCACTGGTACTGGAGGCTCTGGTATTGGAGGCTCTGGCACTGGTACTGACAATGGCACTGGTACTGGAGGTACTGGTACTGGAGGTGCTGGCACTGGTACTGATGGTGGCTCTGGCACTGGAGGCACTGGTACTGGAGGTGCTGGTACTGGTACTGACAATGGCTCTGGCACTGGAGGTGCTGGTACTGGAGGTGCTGGCAATGGTACTGACAATGGCTCCGGCATTGGAGGCTCTGGTATTGGAGGTGCTGGCAATGGTACTGACAATGGCTCTGGCATTGGAGGCTCTGGTACTGGAGGTGTTGGTACTGGTACTGACAATGGCACTGGCACTGGAGGTACTGGTATTGGAGGCTCTGGTACTGGTATTAACAATGGTACTGGTACTGGAGGTGCTGGTACTGGAGGCTCTGGCACTGGGACTGACAATGGCTCTGGTACTGGAGGCTCTGGTATTGGAGGCTCTGGCACTGGTACTGACAATGGCTCTGGTACTGGAGGCTCTGGCACTGGAGGCTCTGGCACTGGTACTGACGGTGACTCTGGCATTGGAGGCTCTGGTATTGGAGGCTCTGGCACTGGTACTGACGGTGGCTCTGGCATTGGAGGCTCTGGCATTGGAGGCTCTGGCATTGGAGGCTCTGGCATTGGAGGCTCTGGCACTGCAACGGCTACGGGAACTGCAACTGGCACAGCAACTGGTTCTGACACTGCAACTGGCTCAGGAACCGCAACTGGCAGCGACACTGCTACTGGTACCGACACTGCTTCGGGTACGGCTACTGGCACAGACACTGCTACTGGTACCGACACTGCTTCTGGTACTGCAACGGGCACAGCTACTGACACTGCCACGGGAACAGACACTGCTACTGCCACGGGAACAGACACTGCTACTGCCACGGGAACAGACACTGCTACTGCCACGGGAACAGACACTGCTACTGGCTCTGAGACTATAACTAGCTCAGACACTGCAACTGCAACTGATGCCTCCACAACTTCTGGCTCAACAACTTCTGGTACGGAGACCTCTAGTGCATCCACGACATCGGCATCTTCGGACACCACAACTACGATAAGTGCCACAGGAACAGGTTTCTACCTGATGATTAGCGGCACCCAAGTAACCGCTCTTCGCGCGAGACAGACTGTTGACCGATATCTGGGCTTCGACTCTGACAACAACGGTATTGCAGTCGAAGATCTGTCCTCAGCAGCCCTTGTTTACAGAGGCAGCGACGGCACCAGCTTCTTGTCCAATGGCCGTTTCCTTGGGACTACAACTCGGGTTCAATCCATAGTCCAGAGCCTCCTGAACTTCCCCACCGGATTTTCTATTTGGGATGTGGTCGGCATTTTCGCAAACCTGCGAGATACCGCTGGATTTTGCTTCTACAACAACTATGTCTATGCTTACCTCACGACGGACACATGTGATAACCCCGTCGTCCTGATTCCTACTGGTAAGTCCTTCTTCCTATGAGCGAAACTGGCTTATTTACACTATCTAGACGCTGGTACAAGTACCACTACCTCGACGTCGTCGGATGCTTCCGCGACATCTGGCACTGAAACAACGGCAGCGACGACCAGTGGTGACTCTTCAGCATCGACGACCGCTACTGACGCCTCTTCAAGTGGTGACTCTACAAGTGCATCGACAAGTGGTGATGCCTCTTCCACTGGTGACTCTACGACTGCCTCGGCGACTGATGCCTCATCAACTGACGCATCGACAAGTGCCTCTTCAACTGATGCCTCTTCAACTGATGCCTCTTCCACTGGTGACTCTACGACTGCCTCGGCGACTGATGCCTCTTCGACTGATGCCTCTTCGACTGATGCATCTGCAACCGACGCATCGACAAGTGCCTCAGCAACTGATGCCTCTTCAACTGATGCATCTGCAACCGACGCATCGACAAGCGCCTCAGCAACTGATGCCTCTTCAACTGATGCATCTGCAACCGACGCATCGACAAGCGCCTCAGCAACTGATGCCTCTTCAACTGATGCATCTGCAACCGACGCATCGACAAGCGCCTCAGCAACTGATGCCTCTTCAACTGACGCATCTTCAACTGACGCCTCAACAAGCGCCTCAGCAACTGACGCATCTTCAACTGACGCCTCAACAAGCGCCTCAGCAACTGACGCATCTTCAACCGACGGATCGACAAGCGCCTCTTCAACTGACGCCTCAACAAGTGCCTCAGCAACTGACGCATCTTCAACTGACGCCTCAACAAGCGCCTCAGCAACTGACGCATCTTCAACTGACGCCTCAACAAGCGCCTCAGCAACTGACGCATCTTCAACCGACGGATCGACAAGCGCCTCTTCAACTGACGCCTCAACAAGTGCCTCAGCAACTGACGCATCTTCAACTGACGCCTCAACAAGCGCCTCAGCAACTGACGCATCTTCAACTGACGCCTCAACAAGCGCCTCAGCAACTGACGCATCTTCAACCGACGGATCGACAAGCGCCTCTTCAACTGATGCCTCGACCAGTGCCTCGTCGACTGATGCCTCAACCAGTGCCTCTTCAACTGACGCCTCGACCAGTGCCTCTTCGACTGATGCCTCTACCAGTGCCTCTTCGACTGATGCCTCTACCAGTGCCTCTTCGACTGATGCCTCTACCAGTGCCTCTTCGACTGACGCCTCAACAAGCGCCTCTTCAACTGATGCCTCTTCGACTGACGCCTCATCAACTGATGCCTCGACCACTGCTTCATCGACTGATGCAACGACGACGACAGACACAACGACGACGACAGACACAACGACGGATACTACCACTACCACAACGGAAACTGCCACTGCAACGCCTCAATGCAATGTTGAAGTTGTGATCTGCGAGCTCGTGGTGGGTAGCCTCGATCCAGTGAAGGTCCAGGCTTGCCCAGATACCGTTGGCGGTTGCTCGGATGCACAAATGCAGGCTTTCACCAACACATACCTCGATTTAAATGAAGTTGCATCTGTTGCATATAGCGAGGGCTTTGCATATGCTTTCCCTTACACAGCGGCAGAACTCCAAGAAGAATTGGGCCTATTGGGAGACATTGTCAATGAAGTCTGTGTTGGCCTCACTACATTCACAATAACAGTCTCCGATGTTGAATGCGGTGCAGTCGATTTACCAGAGGAGCAGTGTGATACCGAGGTTTCTTTCTGCGCTGGGATGGATGTTGAAGATGCTGGCCTCACTGCCGCAACTTGTAACCTGGGCAGCAACATTGTACCCATACCCTGCGTAACAGGTGGCCAGCTTGAAGAAGCTGCACAGAGTGCCTGCAGTGACGATGACACTTGTCTTGCATATGGCTACACCCTCCCAGTTCTCGTCACGGCATATACATCAACAGCCTCGGTTGCAGAGCTTCAGGAACTCATCGCGGCCTACGCCTTGGAAGACCCGCTGTTTTGCACTTTGGGACAGAGCGTCGTGTTGAGCGATGCCACATGTACCTGATCGATGATGTGGTTGGCTTCAATGATCAATGAAGGAGTTCTAGTGGGATCCTGAACCCCGCTATTCATGTTTTCATTTCTCCGATGGGTCAGAAGATCACTGTCTGGACAATGGGCCGCTGTCAAAGGGAGTTGGTCGCTTAATTGCTGATTAGTGCCTCGAAACGAGGGCTCTTATGCAGCTAAGTGAGGAGGACCTTTTCTATTCAATAGCTATATAGACATCTACACATATAGCAAGCAATATACTGGATTTTCAAAATTATATCGTGAATGGATGCCGCTGGTCCGTCGAAGGCAGTTTGACTTGCTTTGATTGACAGCAGAGTGTAGAAATATCCGAAACTTGTAAGCAGTTAGTGGTGCCTTCTTCCAACTGGTCTTACTGTCGTGTGCCCTTGGTTGACTAGGTCTATATGTCTTGTTGACTACAAGGAGTTTATAAATTAAAGAAAGTCACATCCAGAATTCACTCAATCGAAGGGCTGGAAGGTAGATTCATATGGATGGACAACTAGTCGCTCGTCAAGGTGTTGAAGCTGATGGATGCAATGTTGGTTCGCATGGAGGCATTTGTTCTCAAGAAAGGCCAAGCGGCTGTGAGAAGTAATGGTGAAGTTATCCGGCCGGGCTAGGAGGAATAGGTCAACGCTGTTGCGGCTGCACAATATCAGATATTAGAGAATGGATCCATTGAGGTCAATGGTGTTGGTGTCGTTGGGACCAGAAGAGGTTGAAGGTAGGGAGCTAGCTAGCTAGTTACTGGCTTCTCGGGACATCCTCGGTTGTTCGGTACCAATCCATTCGTAACTCCGAACCAAAGACGCAAGGAAAAAAAAATTCATTCGTCAGTCGTTGTTGACCCACGAAGGTACGAAGCACAAATTTCGTCGTCAAGCCAGTTGCATTAAGTGGTTGCTTGTGATCGAACGACGATCAGTAGTAGTATACAGAGAGGTTATATTTTATTTACCGCCTCCCCTCTCTATTCTTTTATTTTGGGGGTTGCAGCTTTATACTTTTTCTTTTTTTTTTTGGGCCAAGGGAAAAATTCCCACCCAGAAAACGCAACGACAGCAACAACAGACAACAGAGAGACGACAGGTAAATAAAATGGCTGTGAAACCGACGAAAAAGCCCTCTTCAAAGGGCTCCTCCTCTTCCTCCCTCGGCAAACGACGGGGAAAGTCATCCTCCTCCTCCTCGTCAGGCGGCGCGGCGACTGGTGCTGGTGTTGGTGGTGGTGGTGGCCGCCGCACTTCTTCGACCAAAAAGGCCTCGGGCAGCGGCTCGCGTCCGCCGGCGAAACAGCAGAAATCGAAGCCGGGCCAGCAGACGGCCACGACGCCGCGAAAGCGAAAAGTGCGCACGTACACGGACAAGGAGCTCAACCTGCCGGCGTTCAATGGCATTGTGCCTGCGGGCGTGACGCAGAACTCGGGCAAGAAGAAGGGGAAGGTGTTTATTGATGACAGCGATGAGATGATGACGATCCTTAACCTGGTGCGGGCCGAGAAGGATGGGCAGATCGAGAGCAAGGTGGCCAAGATGAGGCAACTGGAGGAGATCAGGCAGGGCCGGCAGAGGGAGGCGGAGAAGCGCCAGGCGGAAAAGAGTAAGAAGATGGAGGAGGCGAAGAAGCAGATAAAAGCAGAGGAGAAGAAGAGGAAGCGGAAACGCGGCGATGAGAAGGAGAAACCACACAGTGGAGGGCACGAGGTGAAGAGCGCGAGCACGAGCACGACCACGAGCACGACCAAGTCCAAGAGAGTGAGATTTGCTTGAGCATCAAGAACAGCAATGACGAACAGCAATGACGAGCATGTTCTGTCTAACTATTTGGTCTGTCTATATTGTTCGGCCTGAAAACCCAGAAATATCAACGAGGTGTTGATCAATCAGTCGACATACAGCGGCAACTTTCGCCCAGTTGGATTGAAGACCGGCTTCAGAGACTGGCGCTTGTCGAGAGAGATCTGACCGCTAAGCTCGGTACGGGAGTATCCATCAAGCTGGACGTCTTTAGCCAGCTTCTGGAAGAAATTCGCGATCTGTCACCCGATCAGCATTAATAGCAAAGGCCTGAAGGAGAGGAGGGCCATACCGCTGTGGAGAACCAGCGTCCGCCACCAATCTCAAACCAGCCCAAATGGCCTCCCAAGTTTGTTGTACAAAGCACAACATACGGCGTTACCTGGGCCTCTTCATACGGCAGCGCCTCGACACTGGCCACGGGATCATCCTCAGCTGAGATGCCCAGAAAGGGGATCCTGATGCCGAGCAATGCATCCACAGACGACGCGTCCCGATAATAGGCACCCTCGGTCGGGTAGCCCCACGTCGGGCACTGGACATACCGGTCGAACTCGCAAAGATCCTTTGCTGTGAGGATCTTGTCAAGGTCTAGGTTGGGATTGTTGGACAACTGGTCAAAATGGTGCACGAAGACCTTTGTCATGTTCTGAGCCAGTGTTTTGTGGTACATGCTGTGGATCCATGTTCGTCGCAGTGCCAACGAACCGACCTCGAGGTTCCAAGGGTTTGACAGGGCGACGGCGGCCAGTAAAGGACAGTCGGCGCCTTCTTCGCCAACGTAGTTGGTGATGATGTTTGCGCCGAGCGAGAAGCCGATGCCGAAGAGTGGCCGATTGGGAAATGTTTTGCGCAGCCATTTGACTACCTGTCGAACGTCCCAGGTTGCGCGTGCGTTGTACAGCACAGTTGATGTGAGCTTGGACATCGCACAGCCCCTGGAGTTCACCACACAAGCTTCCCACCCCAGTTCAACCAGCGGGCCGAGTGTCTCTCGGAGGTACAGTTCATCAGAGCCACCGGAGAGGCCATGGAGGGCAACCAGCATGGGCCGGTCGTCGTCTGAGCCAATATTGTCGAACTCATAGTCGGTAAAATATGTTGTTCTCTGTGGCAGACTGGTATCTGAATCCTTGTTCGGTGAGACCACAAAGTCGACGGCAAATGTCCCATGGTAGACGGGATCTTCCTGCTCAAAGAGGCGCCTTTTGTAGTAGATGGCCACATCATTGCCGCTCAATATCGTCCACACCGTGTGGAGGTGGCCGTTGAAGAGCAACGGGTTCAACCGGCACGGCGGGATGACCGATTTGCAAAGCTCTGCCAACGTGACCGTCCCCCCTCCATTCTTGATTGTCAGCTGAAGAGACTGTGCGGCATGATAGTAGCTCAGTCTTGCCCATCCAAACAGCCCAGCCAGTAGGGATGTCATGGCGCCAGCTAATATGAATGGATTCCTTCCGATGCTGCGGCAGACCGCTGACCGCTGACCTCAAAACGAGCGTGTCTATAAGTCTCTATCTAAGGAAGTCAACAGACTGGGTGTGTCTGTCAATGGCAACTTAAGCCAGGAGGCAGACAGGCGAAAATGAAGAGAGGGCAGAAAAGTTCACCTGTTCCATTTGACGTTTTTCTTCCTGAGCCAATGAAGTCCGATAGATCCACAGGAACCTCGGAAGGCTCCTGCCATTTCCGTTCATGCTGGGTTGCCACTTCCACGTCAACCCCATTCGTGCCTGACGCAGAGAAAGGGACGCCAGATGGGGAAAAGCGTGTAACTGAGATCTGGATGTTCCAAAGTTATTATTAGCCCCTAGCTTGGGAAGGAGCGGTCTGCTTGAACATGAACAATCACAACCATTGCGTGCATGATATACAGGATGCCTGGAGAATCGGTCAAGACAATCTCGATTTAGGCTATGGGCTAAACTTATGAGCGGAAATGGATAAAACGATAGCTTAATCGCTCACTACTCCTTCTTGACGCGCGGCGCGCCTTGACAGTGTGCCCCACGTGACAGTCGTGCAACGAGGTCAGCGACCAGCGGGCTGGCGTGGTTGCCTTATTGTGATGGACTACCGGGGGCAGTCGCCCTGGGCGCCGTACCAGCAGGCAGCGCCCTCTTCCTATCCACAACAGATCCCACACTATGGCACGGTGCAATATCAGCAGCAGCAGCAGCATCAGCATCAGCAACAACAACAGCAGCATCATCAGCAACAGCAACTGCCGCCCCAACACCAACAACACCACCAACACCACCAACAACAACACCACCAACAACAACACCACCAACAACAACACCAACACCAACATCAATACCAACATCAAGTCCGACCTCAGCCTCAAATTGAAGTCGTCGTTCCCGTTCACCGCCAGCTACCACCACACTACCAGATCCCAGTTTCGCAGCAACAGCATTTCCACAGCCCACCGCCACCACCACAACAACAACAATACTATCAGGCATCTCAACCAGATTACCAATATAGCCAACAATTTACACTTCAGCTCCCAACACCGTCTGCTGTGCAACATATCCAACGTCTCATGAACAAGTCCGCCCCGGCGATACAACATCCGCCCAGCTCACCTGACCCTATTCAGAATGGATATCACAGTGGGGCTCGTCGGCCAGTACAGGCAGCAGCAGCAACAACAACAACAGCAACAGGACAAGCACCAGGCGAGCAGCGCCCAGCGCTTAAACGCATATCGGAGCTGGAACCGGAGCCGGAGCCGCAGCCAGAACGTGAGCCGGACTACTCATTGCTGCTGCTCTCGCTCGCGGACGAGTACTTTGACAGGGCGAAGAGGCTCAAGAGGCGGTCGGAAGAGTTCTACCAGCTCATGGCGGCCGGGCTGGCGTGCATCGAGTCGGTCTTGATTAACTTTCACCTCGAACCTCTACGCGAAGCTCAGCTATCGTTGCGGTATGCGCAGGTGCTGTTCGACGAGACCGAGAACCATGATGATGCGGAAAGAGTACTGACTAAAGCAATTGAGATTTGTGAGCGGAATAACTTTATTGATCTCAAATATTCGATGCAATTACTCCTGTCCTGCGTCCTGTTCCAATCAAGGCCCAAAGCGGCGGTTAAGGACCTCCAGAACTTGATTGAAGAGGCTGAAGTGTATAAACACGCAGCTTGGGAGTATGCTCTGCGATATCAGCTTGTCATGTTCCACCTTGCAGACGGCAACAGTCGAGACCTGCAACAGGCTCTGCATCAGCTAGAAAAGCTGGCTAATAATGCTCTGAAACACCATGATAAAGCAGTTGCAGCGTTTTCTACGACAGTAGAGGCCATGCTGCACCTGCAAAACCCACATGCAGATGCTGTTTCCTCGGCCCAGAGGGCCATCGCCTCAGCAAGATCACTTCTCCTGGATCCCTCGGTGTCTCATCTAGTCCAACTGGCATTTGCGCTCGAGTTGACCGACCTTTGCTGCAGCATCCGCCAAGGCCACGTCGAACAAATGGACGAGAAGCGGAAGAGGGTGCATGAGTTATTCGGCAAGGTGCAGGAAGATAAACGCTGGGTGGACCAAGGTTCTGTGCTCTCCTTACCCGTGTCGACGAGTAGCCTGCGGGGCCTGGCATTACAGAAAGGAGGACTAGTGTCGCAGCTGGGCTCGAAAGCTGTCTTGCAATTCTCTTGGTTGGATGTTGATGACGCCGAGGTGGTGGGATTCTTGCTGTCGGCGGCCAGCAAGTCTCGCAAGGGCAACTCTGACAGAGCGAAGGTGCAGGGCTTCATCGAGCCAGGTCTGACCAGGGCACGGGATGCTGTGGCAGACTACAGCGGGAAAACATCACTAGTGGCTAGAGCGAAGCTGGCCACCGCAAGACTCATGGAGTGTCGCTTCTTGATTGAACAGACATTTCTCCAATGCTCTTCCGGAGACTGGAGGGGAGCATGGAAGAGTCTTGAAGCGAGCCGGAAATGTGTGGCGCAGATGGAAACGAGGCCGCCCAAGAGCATAGCATTAATCCTGCATTATCTCGGTGGAGTCATTGAACAGGGAAGAGGCAATCTGGAGGCGGCACTGTCATGCTACCAGTCGGCAGACCTCGACCTTGGCCAGTTTCAGCGACAGCCATCGGTGGCAGTGGGAGGGACAGCACAACAGCAAGCAGCAGGGGCAACGGGGGCCGTACGTTGGAACTCAGACTTGGACGCCGGGCGCAACATCTGCATTCTGGCGGCCATGAACAGACTTCTGCTGACCAACGACCCGAACCATGCCTTCTACCAGCATCGCGCCAGCCTTCTGGACCAGGTCAAGACGGCGATGAAATCGTGTACGGATAAAAACATCATCGCTGCATACACCCTAGTGCACCAGCAGGTCGGGGAGGGAGGTGTGGTCGCGTCCAAGAACTCGCTTGTGTCGGCGCTCACCACGGCTAAGGCGGTGGCAAACATACAGATCACAGCACTAGTGCTGACGGTGATGCAGCAGACCTTCTTCCGTGGAGTCACGGATGAACATGCCAACAAGTGCGTCAAAGCCGCGGTGACCAACGTGCAACATTGGGGAGATCCGACATGGAGCTATGTTGCTGCTGGAATTGAGGCTGAGAGTCTCGAGTTCAGAGGCAATCCTGAAGCGGCGCGGCACATGAAGGAGGAGATGGCGAGGCGGCTGCAACGCGTGCCGGATGGTGTGAGACAACGGATTCTTCCGGTTTGATCGACATGGTTCTGTATTTGTGTGTTCAGTTCTAGAAAAGCGGGAGCAAAGGACCTGACGATCATAACGGCGAATCCGTAATGGATCCAATTCATCAGTCATAAAACTGCCTGCTATCGGCTAGACCTTTGGGCCTCGAAAGTCTAGCTGGCTACAGGACTATCGGACCTCGGCCCCAGGCCGTGCAGCAGCGGCAGCAACCTCTCCATCGATAGTTCGGCCGCCTGTGGCATCCGCGGTCGCAGATGGCCTTCGGCCCTCCCACAGACGCACCCACCAGTCGGGCGGATCCATCGGTCTCTGGCCCTCGTGCAGGCCCGGCCAGACATCGGCGAAGAAGTAGTAGACATGGCCTACGATAACGCCCAGCACCTCGTCTTTGGGGATGACGCCGTGCATGAACAGGCTGAAGGCCATCAGCACCCAGGGGAGGTAGGGGGCGGTGAAGACCAGGATGCCGAGGAAAGAGAGCCGGGTGTCAGGATTGCGGCGCGACCAGATGTAGACGAGAGTGCTGGACAGGGCGGAACCAAGGAAAGGGAGGGGCAGGTGCAGTGATGGCGACAGGGTCGACAGCGAGGAAATCAGCAGCAGCGTTGTAGTTGCATAGAGCAGCAGCCACGAGTATGCTGCGGGGGAGCTACCGGCAGCCGATTCGAGTAGGCGTGAGTACCGCTGCTGGAAGAAGATGTGGAAGGCCAGGTCGAGCGACGGCGGGCCAAAGTAGACAAAGGTAGTGAGGAGACGCCAGTACTGTAGCAGAGAGTCAGTCAGAGAGTGGACGGAATCGACTTGATTGAATTTGGTTCTTCTGCTTCTTTTCCAGACAAATTGATTTCATATACATCACAAGGTGTATCATATGGAGATGATGGTGTTTCCTACCTGTGACTTGTAGTACACTGATCGGAAAGTGTAGAAGAGCTGGAAGGGTGTGACGACCTTGCACTGGACGAGGATCGATGTGACGACTGTGGCTGTGGTCCAGTACCTTGTGCAGGGCGGCATTTCAAAGAACCACTGCTCCAGCGGGAACTGGCCCGGTTGCACGTTTGCGCCAAAGTTGTCCATGGAGGGCTGGCAGTTTGCCGGGTATTGTGTTTGCAGTGTGGTCGATTTGTGGCGGCGGGGAGGAGGGGATTGGAGGGGGAATGGTGGAAGGAGCCGATCTTAGGGAGGAGCGAGAGATGTCCGTCTCACAAGCAAGAGAGACATGGAGGGGCGGCGCCGCGGGGGAGGAGGGGGAGGAAAGAGCGTGTGTTCGTTCCTGCTGGTGCTTACAGGAAGCAAGAGCGAGCTATTAATAGGGATATCTCAATATGATGACTGTGCAAGTTGCGAGGTGTTCTTTCCACTTGTCTCGTCGTTGCCGCATTGGGCTCCAAGTTACGGATACTTCGGCCACAGAACGGCCCGAGGCTGCTGAAGGGATTAGCTAAGAAATCCGCACCAATCACCGAGAGGCTTGGCGCGCGTCGCCGCGTGGTGGTGGTGGGCCATTGACGCGGGACGTGTTGATAGAGAGACTCACTCACACACTCACTACTCATGAACTGACACACGAAACACACGAAACACACGCACGCTCAAAAAACACACTAGGACGCTCCATCGTGCGATGACGCAAACCAAACGAATCAAGCCGCGCAGCAGCAAACCCATCACTCCACGGCGAAAAGGCCGCTCCTCGATCGGCGGCGGCGGCGGCGGCGGCGGGGCATTATCATCGACGTCGTCGTCGTTGCTGCTGGCGGGACCGCGCGGGAGCAGCAAGACAGTCCCGTCGGCGAACCGGGCGCGCGCACAGCCCGGCGACCCGGTGCCGCACCGGCGGCCGCACCGATACAAGCCCGGCACGACAGCGCTGCGCGAGATCCGGCGCTACCAGCAGTCGACCGACCTGCTCATTCTCAAGCTGCCGTTTGCCCGGCTTGTGCGCGAAGTGTCGCAGTACGTGCTGCCGGCCAGTGTCGGCTTCGAGCTGCGGTGGCAGAGCCAGGCCATCCAGGCGCTGCAGGAGGCCAGCGAGGCCTTTCTCGTGCATTTGTTCGAGGATACCAATCTGTGTGCCATCCATGCCAAGAGGGTGACTATCATGCAGAAGGATATTCAGCTTGCGCGCCGGCTGCGGGGGGCTTGGGGTGGTCTGGGCTGAAAAAATGGTTTGGTTTGGAGTGGAAAGGGGAATGCAGAATGAGAGACAGAGAGAGAGAGAGAGAGAGCAAACGATGATCATGGGTTTAACGATATCTACGCCTGGAACAAAAAAAGGGGGACAGACAAGGCCGAGTGTGTGTATATGTGTGGTTTTGGCAGCGTTCAACGAGGGTGGAATTCGCTCTCGGCTTGCACAGAAACCTGGTGGCTATTATTCCTGCTACTACTATTACAACGGCCGCATAACAAGGACATGCCCCCGAAGAGAGAAGGCCACGAAAAGTGGACTGCTAAGTGCTGAGGCGCTGAGAGAGTGACGGACGAAGTAACCAACTGTGGGGATTTATTCTAGACGGGTTGAGTTTCTATCAAACAGAGGAACAGTCATCCATGCGAGCCGTGACGGGCCGCGTGGAGGCCCAAGCAGAGAGGTGGTAGGTTGGCGGAGGACGGAAGAATAGGCAGATAGTCAACAGAGAGAGAGAGAGAGGGTATAAATTCTCAACCGTTGACACTGCTGCCCAGGACACCTTTCGTGCTCGTCACATCGCCCCAGCCGACGGTGCCCTCGGACCGACGCTCACATGCAACCCTGCATGCGACAGCCAAGGCCTTGAATGCACTCTCGGCACGGTGGTGGTTGTTGTGGCCGTAAAGGCATTTGACGTGCAGGGTGACGCTGGCAGCCTGGGCGAAGCTCTCCAGCCCGTGGGTGATCATCTCAGTGCTGAGACTGCCAATAGTCTCGCGCGTGAAGCCCAGGTCGATGACTGAGTAGGGCCGGTTGGACAGGTCGATCACGGCCCAGGACAGGGCCTCGTCCAGCGGAGCATCGCCACGGCCAAACCGGACAAGCGAGGTGCGGGCGCCCAGGGCCTGGTTGAAGGCGGTGCCGAGCGCGAGGAAGACGTCCTCGGTGGTGTGGTGGTCGTCAATCACCAGGTCGCCCTTGGCCCGGATCGCCAGTGACCAGCCCGAGTGCTTGGCGAGGGCGTGAAGCATGTGGTCGAGGAAGCCGATACCGGTGTCCAGTGCGATCTGCTGGGTTCCCGTCACCTGGGTCGCATGGCGGGACTGCGGCAGCGGGATCCGGACCTGGGGCTGTGAAGACGACGGCTGGAAGGTTGTGAAATGAGGAGACTCCTCAAACGGCAGAAGAGGCCCGCCGTCGAGGGAGAGTGTGCATTGGATTTTAGTCTCGTTGGTGGTGCGCGATAGCGACGTCGTGCGCCTCGAAAAGCGTTCTACAGAGCCCATGGCCGACCACAGCGACGGGCAGGAGGGCGGAGGAGGCTCAGTGCTCAGTCACAGTGCCGGTGTTATGGTTTGATATGCCTGTCGCCTCTTTCAATGACTGTTATTATTATAACCGTGCGATCATTCGTTAAGGATTTCTTCGTTTAGCCCTCTTAACTCCGGCGTCTAACCAAACTCAGCTAGCTTGATGCATATCTCTGTCCAAGCAAGCTCCACACTTGTAACTGCACCTCCGACAACAACGCACCTACTGTGCCCTTCATTCGACCCCCGGCTCATGCGATAGCGAGGCCGCCAACATGGTTGGCTGGAACCCAACATTTCTCGCGCGGACGACGCGCTCCTGTATGCCCCCCATCCCCCCTCCAGCTTGCTCCCGGCGTGTGCAGTCGCTCACAATGCTGACACTTGACAGCGGTCAACTGGGTTGATGCCCACCGACGAGTACTGAGATCATATCGAGAATGGCTGCGAGCAGTATGGAGATTTGCCCTCTCTACCGACTCCACGCGACCGCAGACGCTGACGGCAATGGCAGGGGCCTGAGATCCAGCAGATGTACTCGCTGAACATGCCAGTGGCCAAGATCAGGGCCAAGATACGGCAAGAGTTTGAGAAACACAGATACGTCAACAACCTGCAGGTGGTCGACGTCCTGATTGCACAAAGCCATATGGAGTTCCAAGTGCGTTGCCAAGCCACGACGACCTTCCCTTCCTCAGGCAGGCATAGAGCAGATTGCTAACAGGGGAAATGGCGCAGGAAACATTGAACTTCTGGAAACAGCTGTCACAGGTGATGAAGTATTTCAGACAGGAAGAAGATCCGAATGCGCACCTGCCGAAGAATTTCTTGCAGGGTTTCTTGGAGGTCAGTTGTTGTTGGCTACACTCTTTCTCTCTTCTGAGAAGCATTGAACAAGGACTGACTGGAACAGGGACGAAATTAGCGTGTGAATTTGTGCACCCATCTATCTGTACATAGAACTGCATCAAAAACAAAGGAATGCCATAGAGCGCCATCCATCGCCATGCACAAAAAGGACGAAATCAATGTCTCCATCCCAAGAATCATTAATCATCCTGCTCTCTGTCACGTGGTCGATCTCGTCCTGGCGGCCCAAAAGCGTCTCTCGCTTCTGTGAACTTGGCTGACACTACGTCGCATGCTTCGACCATGTCCTGCAATCCTTTACGAAGAGCGTCGAACGCCGTTGTTTGGGAATCCTCTGGGGCATGGTATATCAGCACTGACCCCTGACGGGAGATTGGTCGGGATGGGACAAGGAAGGCTGCTGCACTTACCCCACGTTTGGATGCGGATGCTCATCTTGGGTTCGGCAGGATGTGGAATGGTGTAGCCACAGAATTCGACATCAGGGCTGTGCCCAATTAGTGTGGAGTCTACAACGACTGTAGTACTGTAGGTAGTAACCTTGGCCGAGTGGAGAAGAGAAGTCGAGAACTAGGGAACGGAACTTACTTCTTGTTGATAAAATAGCGCAAGGCATTGCCCATGGTATGGTCCTCGGTCATGACCTGGAAGGAGGCTGCATGACTGGATGCGCCCGGCAGCTAGATTGGCTCAGAAGAGTTGAACAAACGGAGATTTTTGATCGGGGGGGGGGGTGTTGTGTGGTGTGTGTGGTTGTGTGCCCTTACCACTTTCAGTTTCTTCTCGCCCCCAAGCTGCAGCTCCTCGACAATGGCAAAGCTCTCGTCCTCGACATCCTCAAGCGACACGTCCTCGCTCCCATTGGCCGACATAGTTTGGTTCAGTGGTTGCAAGGCTCGAGGCTGGTGGTTGCAAGGGCCCAAGTATCAACAAGACGATCAGAGGGTTGGAGATTTTGATGCCAAGACTTTTTTTTGCTTCTTTGGCTTAAACCTGGACTAGCCGCCCACGGGTGTAAGACAAGTCAGGCAGGTACCCTGGTCGAGGCTTCCATTGCCATACGAGGGCAAGGACGATTGCAGCCGGAAGCCAGCAGCCAGCAGCCCAAGTGAGCCGGGGCCTCGCCTCAGTTAGGCCAGTCCTTGTGGACTGCTAGGCCGTAGATGTACTGGTTTCTACTATATTGAGGTACTTGGAGATGAGATGGCACGGGTGCATGACGTAGGCATGAGAATTTGATGAGGCAAGAACCGTAAATTACTCGAGGATGGGTGGCAAAGATCTGCAGAGCCGACAGTGGATCTTCGACTCGAACGACGGGTTTGTGGTTCGCTCTTAGGAAAAAAAGCGAGAAAGCAAAAATCGAGATCTGAAACATCAGGCCCAAAGCCAAAACTCACACAGGCCGGCGTCTCAGGCCAGTGCTCATTGGGCCCGCTTGGCCCAGAAGTGTGTGTTAAGTTACCGCCCACGCGGGCCTAGGGAGCATGCTTTAGCGAGCAGGTGCGACGGCACTGGTCACAAGAGGCCCGCTGGGGATCAAGGCTTTGTCAGAGAAGCGCGTCCACTCACTCCGCTGAGGGCTGGTTGCATTATCCACGAGACAAGACGCTGTCAGATCCCCCAAACGCTGCCGAGGGCCCCCGACAGAGAGCGTTTCGCCTTCTCGCCTTCTGGCCAGGCGGTTACACGGGTACTGGCATGGGTTAGAGGTGGTGGCTGTCCGACAATGGTAGTCGGCTGCTACCATGACGGACCAGGGCCGCGTGCCCAGTACTGTTGCGGTGTAGTGTCAGGACGAGTGCAGGAACAGGAACGGTGGGGCTCGATCTGGTAAACGGTCGAGTGCCAACAGCCTGCAGCAGTCGGTCGGTCTCTGGTAAGAGCTGAAATGAAACCGGCTTTCTCAATAGCGAACTTCTAGAAACGGGCACTGGACAGACCGATTTGAGCGTCGAGAAGACGGCATGGCGCCGAAGAAGCGCCCTCGATCGGGCCAGCGTGCCGGGATGCGCCTTCTCGAGGGGAGGGGTTAGTGGGCGGGCTGATGCACGTCACTGCAAATGGTGCAATTTTAACGGCTCTGAGTGGATGAGACATGGCCAACTCTGGTGCTGCCGTTTCACCAGTCGCAGGCGCCGCAGCTGGGGGCACCTGATAGGCGCAGTGGGGGTCAGCCCGCTCGGTCTGGGGGTGTTTGAGGCTGCTTAGCGACAAGATAATAGGGCTCCGTAGGGGGCCTGGTCCTTAGTGGGCAAGGGCAAGAGGAAGGTGCAACAATTAGTGTCCCAACACAGACAAGCGGCGCCTCCACTTGAGACTGGAGTCTTTCTGAACCAGTGTGCGTGCACTGAGCCAGCGAGCCAGCGAGCCAACGAGCCAGCAAGCGGGTGGCCCGCCGTAACCTCGCGCCCTCGCTTCCTTTCTTCATCCATCGCTTGATTACCATTGTTCGACTTTTGCCCACCGACAAAACCGTGTGTTTGCCGCCGTTGATTGTGGCTCGTCTTTTGACGACCCTCCGTCGCTCGTTGACTGTTGACTTGTCTGAGGTGTGTGTGTTCTGTCGGTCACTCGCAGTGACTGTCATAGTTGCTGCCGCCACTGGCCTGCGAGTCACCAGCTGGTGGCCATCGTCAGTCAGACAAACCACCACACTTCTCCTTCCTGCCTGCCTCCTTACCAAGACCATACCTGCCTGTTGACTTGGGACTACAACCGCACCTGCCTATTGACTTGGACTGCAACCGCACCTGCACCCACACCTGTACCTAGGCCTGCACCTGCCCACTTTGCGTACCTGCACTCTCTGTGCCGCCTCCGCGACTTCCTCGCCATCCACTCGTTAGAAGGCTTCCGACCAGCCCTCTCAAGGCGCCTTGACAGCAAGGCTAGATTGTTGCCTACAGCCTTATCTTGCACACTGTGCCACATACATACAGAGGCTCAAGTCACACTTGGCTCATTGTCACCGCCATGTCAACCGTGGTTGCCACCGCCCCAGGTGCCCTGGGCCATCACCTGGACCACAACCCAAGCCCACGCAGCTACCCGCCACTGGCGCCATCTACTGCTGCACCCCCTCTCGAGCGAGGATCAGACGATGGACCAACTAGGCCGTCGGAGCGCACGCCACCGGGCCCCGCCGCCCACAGCTCTCCCAGGCCGAGCCAGGCCTCCAAGCCCGAAGACGAGGCTGCCCTGACGCTGGACAGACTCCGAAGCGGCGCTCACCCAAAGATTGTGGTCAAGAAAGAGCCGCCGGCGTCGCCGTCGCTGCAGACAGGCACTCGCCACCGCCCACGCAAGTTGGACCTCAACACTAGCGCCGCCTCGCTGGCCGGCCCCAACTCGGTCTCGTCACGGCCCTCAGCCACTCCGCTCACAGCCCGTGACGCCTTGGGCACGATGCAAGATGTTGGCTTGGCCTGCCTGTCTCCCGGCTTTCAGACACAGGACCCAACGATGCGAGAACAGCTACAGCGCAGCTTGTCGGTGCGCGACCAGCAGCGGTCCATCATCGAGTCAAGGCTGCTCAAGTCGGCCAAGGGTGACGGCCCAGACTCAATCAAACCTGCAGATTCTCCTGGTAGCAACAAGGCCTCTGGCGGCTCCAAGAAGCGGCCACCACCAGGCCTATCGATTGTACCACCAGCGGCCGAGCGGTTTGCCAAGGAGCGCGTGGTGCAATCTGCTCCACTTAACCACTCATTTCCCGGCCGTAACGAAGCACACCAGCCAAACCGCCATGTGTCGGGTCAGTCTCAACTGGCGACCGGCGGCGTCAGTCACCAGCCAGCGATCCAAACCAGCAACCGGCTCCCCCCCATCAGCGACGTCTTTGCTGCCAATGAGCTGCGACCGGAGCACTCACGCCCACCGTTCCTGCACTCAAACTCCTCTTCTTCACAGCATGGACCGCCGATGCCATCGCCAGGCTACCCTCCCCAAACCGCACACCCGATGTCACAGTCCGCTTATGGCTTCCCTGACCGGCCACGCGAGTATCGCTCAGCTGAAGAGGCAGTACATGACATGACTGGCGGGCGTGAGGAGCTGATGCCCAAAATTGTCCACTATGGTAGCAACCATCAGCCCCCAACACCTCCGTCGCCGCGGTCTTCACAGCAAGACAAGGTGACGCCTCAGAAGATCCTGCTCAACCCAATGGCTGGTAGGCGGCGAAGCAGGAACGAATACGAAGACGGCAGCACGCCACCTCTAGGCAGTGGTCGCACACGGCGGCCGTACTTCCCCTTTGGCGACGAGAGGGACAGTCCTGCCACAAACAGAGCCAAGAAGGAGAGGTTCTTGGCGTTGTGTGCCGAGGCATGGGATCTCTTCCACTCGTAAGGGCCTCTAGTTGTCAGTTGATTGGCAACCTGCCTGTATGGGAAGATGCTTGTCTGAATCAGTGGAGGATGCTGCTTGGGTGCCAACTGATGCCACTGGCGTCCAAGCTCGGGATGGGCTGGAACCAACTCTCTCATCCATCACCTGAACAGATATGCAGCATTAAAGAAGTAATGAAGTGATGCTTACAAGTCAGAATCAGAAGCGGAAAGGAATAACAAAGCAAAAGGTCGAGGTGGGGTGTTAATGAGTCCAAGATGGTACGGCAAACATTGGCACGGCATTTTCTATAGGTGTGGGTTCATGAACCGGTGGATGATATTATGGGCTCTCAAAATGAACATTTTATGGTTTGATCGTCTTGCTCAGCCTTTGGTCAAGGAAAGAGTGAATCAATCGACTGCGTTGATGGCTGGATGGATGGATGGATGGATGGGTAATAGGGTGGTTGCTAAAATGCAATTCTCTTCAATATTCAATCAAGGAAAGAATCAAAAAAATCAATCCTGCATGCCTCTCCTGACACGGGGCATTTCCCTAGCAGCCTTGGTCTTGTCACGCTTGGCCCGGCGGCGATCTGCCTTGTCCCGAGCCTGCTTGCCCATGCTCTCCCTCCGCTCTTCTGCAATCTGCTTCTTGACCACGCTCTCCTTGAGGTAATACGGACGGGCCTTGCGGCCCTCTGCCAACGCCGCTTTCTCCTGGCGTTTGTGCTCAGCCAGAATATCAGCCTGGCGCTGCCGAGTCTGCGCATTGCGCACCTTGGCCTCGATCGACATGAGCTGCCGCTTCAACTCGGCCACCCTCCGCTCCGGATCCAGATCTTGATCTGTGTTCTTGCCCTTGCCCTTGCCCTTACCTTTGCTCTTACCCTCCTGAATCGCCTTGATTTGCGCGCGCAGCTCGAGGATTTCCGCTGCCTGGTACGAGGTCAGGAAGGCGTAGTTCTTGCTTGCGGCGGCTGCGGCGGCTGCGGCAGGAAAAGACGACGAGGAATGCTGCAGCACGGCCGGATCGAAGCGTGGATCGCGAGACTTCGTAACGGCTGCGGCCGGTGTGAATATCGTGCGTGACCGTGATACTTGCGTCTTGGATGAGAGGATCGTGGGTGCGTGTTTGGAGCTGCGGTGCTGCGTTTGGTGCCTTTTGCTTGCTCGTGCTTGTACACTGTTGTATTTGTTGTCGTTGTCATCGTCGTCGTGCTGGGTTGGGGGGTCTGCCGTGTCAGCGCCAGCTTTTCGTTTGCCCCGGATGATGCTGTTGCTGCCGCCGCCGCTGCTTCTTCCTTGAGCGGCCGCTTGTGCCTCGGCTAGGGCGCCGAATGAGATTTCTTTGAGGGATGCCGCTGCCGCTGCCGCTGCTGCTGCTGCTGCCGCATCTTCTTCTTCTTCTTCGTCTTCGTCTTCGTCTTCGTCTACTTCTGCTGATGAGTCTGTTTCGTCATTGCTGCCTTGGGTAGATTCCTCATCGGATGCGGAGTTGCCAACACTGCTGTCGTCGAAGTCTGCCTCATCGTTTTCACTCTCACTATCCTCTTTCCTCGGTCTGACAGGTCGATCCATGGCTGTGATGGCTGCGCAGTCTGTGGGGAAAAGGGCTGCTGGCGGTCCCAAAAAGAACTTTTTGGCAAGGATGGGGCTGTGGACATTTAACCTTAAATACAAGCATAAACACGGAGAATTACTAGCCTTGAACTTCACGCGTGTAGCTCCTGCTCCGCATCAACTATGGAAAGGTTAGGCAAGTTCTATCAACCAGAGTGCGGCTGGCCACTGCCCGCACCCCTTCACAGAACCTGCCAGAAGTGATTCTCCCCGCAATGCCCCCTTCTTACCTCGCGACTACTCAGCTGCTGACTCAACCGTCTCAGTGGCCTCGGCTCGGCGCACCTTCCCGACTTCCCTCTGCGCCCTGGACTGTGGGCCGACATCGCTCTTGCCGTCGTAGTCTCTACACAATGGGCAAGAAGAAGAAGGGTTCTCGTGCCGGTGTGCCAGCGTCGTCGTCGTCGTCTGCATTAGTACCAACGCCATCGGTTGCGCCGTCATCGGTACCAGCGTCTACACAGCAATCGAGTCGTTCTCATCAGTCTTCTGATAGTCCTTCTCTTTCGACTCCCCACGCCGCTGCCGCCGCCAGCACCACCGTCAGCACCACCACCACCGTTGCCGCCCCCAAGTTAACTCATCTCACACACCTCCAGCGGCCGCAGCAGAAGCCGGGAGCTCAACAAGGAGCTCTCAATCCACATGCGCAAGCCTTCCGCTCTGCAGGGTCAGTTACTGCCGGTCAATTACAATCCCCTCCAGATCGCATTTATTGACAAGCCCAGTCGCTACACGGTTGGCCAGCCCTTTCCATCCAATGCGACGCCTCAGTCGCCGCCACCGCCGCCGCCGCCGCCGAAACAGCCCCGCCAACAGCCGCACACCCGCCAAGTGCCCCCACGGTCGACTGCACCACGCCCGAGCGAGCACCCCGTCACGCCTCCGCGGGCACCAAATCCGTCCAAGGCATACATCGAGCACGTAAGAGCACCGCCCACACGGCTGGCCCAACCGCGCAAGCTCCTGGTCCTCCTCGATCTCAACGGCACGCTTCTGTACCGGCCGCGCATCGGCAAGACCGGCCGGCGCGGGCGCGAGCACATCCTGCGGCCGGGCGCGCGCGAGCTCATCTCCTACCTGTTCGACAACCATGCAGTCATGGTGTTCACGTCTGCGACGCGGCGCAATGCCGAGGCCTGCGTCGCCTCCCTCCTCCAGCACCTGGCCCCCGCGCAACGCAGCCAGCTGATCGGCATCCAGACGCGCGAGCAGCTCGGGCTCACCCCGGCACAGTTCAACGCCAAAGTGCAGGTGTACAAGCCGCTGGAGCCGGTGTGGAGGCTGAAGGCGGTGCAGGCCAGTGCCAAGCGCCACGGCGTCCGCGCCTGGGACGTCACTAACACCGTCTTGCTCGACGACTCGGCGGAGAAGGCGCGCGCCAATCCTCACAATCTGCTGCAGGTGCCCGAGTTCACGCTGGATGATGATAATAATAATAATGGTCCTGCTCCGGCTGCCATCGAGCTGTCTGCTGACACTGTCAAGTCTGAGACGGCCATCATGCTGCGCGTCCAGGCGATGCTCGAGCAACTCAAGTGGGAGCTCAGTGCGGCCCGCAGGATTCGCGTCTGGCAGGAGCAGAAGGTGACGCTGGTCGATGGTGGCCCAGTCCAGGATATGTCTAGTCCGACTTCTGCCGTTGCTGCTGCTGCTGCTGGTATGACTCCTACTGCAGCTGCCGCATACTCAAGGCTTAAACCCGCTCCCGGTGAGCGTGGTGATGCGAATGTTCATGATGGCGCCAATGATAATGACGACGACGACGATGAAGACGACGACGATGAGGATGAAGAAGAGGACGACGACGACGATGAGGACGACGATGAAGATGGAGGCGTCCGCCTTCTTTCTTCACACCCACAGTCACTGTCCTCAGTCCTGTCGGATCGTTTGGGCCGACTCGATCTGGGCGACGGGTGATTAATGGGTTGTGGCTGCGTCTCTCTAGAACGGGTACAAGAAAAGGGCAAGAAAACGGACCAGTTGAATCGATTCGCAAGTCTATTTGCCTGCTTGGTCTCTATCAATTGCTCAACTTGCTTCATGCGCGCGCGCGGGTGAACGCGAACGGGATTCAATTCATCTCCTCGTCCCTTCGTCGTGCCATCAGGCCGTTTCACATCCTGCTGGCTGCTCACTCAATTCATTTCTTTGTCTACTTGAACACCTTGCCGTCGGCCCACTCGTACTCCTTGCCATCGACGACAATCGGCTTGTCCCAGCTCCACTGGTCCTCGACGAACTCGCGGTCGGCGGCGCTGGATGGGTCCAGCTTGGTGAACTTGTACGACTCGTAGTCTGGTGCCACGTCGAAAGCGGGAAGGGCTTCCGGGCCGCGCACCAGGAAGGCACCGCGGATGATGCTGTCGTTGCTCTTGCCATACACGCTGGCAGCGCCAAACAGGAACTTGCGCGACGCCTCCAGACGAGCAAAGAAGCCGCCGATCAAGTTGCTCGACATGAATGTCAGGGTCAGCTCATCGTTGTACAGGTAGTCCACACGCCAAAGCGAATACTCGTCCTCCTTGTAGTGCTCCCAGAACCAGGGCAGGGCAACGGCGCGGGTATCCTCGTTGGAGTACTTGCGCTTCCAGTCGTCCAAGATCAGTGTGGGCTTAGGAAGACCCTCGAGCGGGTGCTTGGCCTTGGGTGCCTCTTGCACAGGCTCGTCCTCTTCAGGGTCAACCTCCTTGGCCTTCTTGTCTGCCTTGGGAGCAGCGGCAGCAGCGGCGGCCTTGGGTGCCTTCTCTTTCTTCGGGGCAGTGTAGACGACAGCCTCGTCAATCAGGACGGGCTCCTTGACCACGGCTTGCCAGATGGGCTGGTTGACGATAGTCTCGTACCAACGTGTGATGTTGGGGTGCTCGGAGCGCCAGGCCTTGTCCAGGACGTATTGGAAGCCGGGGGCCAGCTCAGAGGCAACGAAAAGGTCAGCCAGGGTGATGCGCTCTCCGACAAAGAAGGTCTGGGTGAGCAAGTGGTCTTCGATCACCTGCAGCGCTTTATTGGCCTTGGACTTGGAATCCAGGACCGACTTCTGGTTGTATTGCTGTTGGCCGATCAGAGGCTCGACCCAGCTAGAGAGCGCCGGGAGCACTTCGCTGTTGGAGTAGGATAGCCAGCGCACGATGCTGGCGTAGTCTTGCTCTGCACCACCTGTCAGTCCTCGTTGTTGATTTCACCTTCAAGAGGAGGTGTCCTTACTGGTCTTGCCGAGCAGAACAGTGCGCTCGTTCTGGGAGGCGACTACCTGGAGTTAGCCAAGTTCCAGTTCTGCATTCCGGCGCAGACAATTGATAGGCCAATACAGCAATCAGAGTGTGAATATTGGTCGACAACAAAGAGTTCCGACAGGGATAACTGATAATGATGATCTGCTCATCCTTTTGCTTCAAACGGGCCTATCAATGTCACGTCTGGGAAGACCAATACTTACAGTAGATGGCAATAGCAATGGCATCGGTCAAGAGGAAGCCATTGGGGCCGACAAAGGTGGGAACCTTGCCCAGCGGGTTGATCTTGAGGTAGTCGGCGCTGATGCCTGCGGACGGGCGCGTCTCGACGAGCTCAACGTCCAATTTGTTCTCCTTGGCAACAACGAGCTGGACTAGGGCAAGTTAGCAACCAGCTTGCCGCTGCTTCGTACGCAGTCTCACCAATAGAGCCCGAGTTCTCCTATGGCTGGTGTCAGTCATCCCACGTTGGCGGTCGAATGCTGGGGGCAAGGCAAGGCAAGGCAGGGCACGGCAGAAGGGGCCCAGCTGGCAAAGGCGAGAAGAAACTTACTGCAGAACCATAAAGCTTGCCGAACGACATCTTGACTGAGTAGAAGCAACGTCTTTTGTTCTTTCAAGGCGGGGAGTAGCAACTTGAATCAAATCGTGGCTCATAAATTTTTGGAATTGCGTTCGAAGTCTCCGCAAGAGGCTTGGCGCCAAGGCGGTTGCTGTGCAAGTACCACCACCACAGTGCTGCTCCTGCCGCTGCTGCTGTTGTTGCCGCCGACGCCGGGCGCACTAAAATTATTAGCTCCAGCGTCCGCCGTATGGGAGAAAAAGCCAGCTGGACACGCTGGTGCTGGTGGTTGACAGACAGACAGAGTTACAGAGAACAAACAACGCTAAAGTGTATCTATTCTGTACCAAGTGCTGCCGCCCCTGAGAGCGCCCAACGTCACTCGTCACTCGTTGATCTATAGATCTAAAGATAGCAATGTCACCTCCCGAAGTAATGCTCAGACCAGACGTATACCATCCGAAGTAATGCTCGGACCAGACGTGTCCCATCCAAAGTGATGCTCAGACCAGACGTGTCCCATCCCATCCCCTCCCCTCCCATCCCCTCTCCTCTCCTCTCCTCTCCTCCTACGCGAACATCGTCCACAGCTTCGCCAACACGTTCACCACTAATGCGACCGAGGCCAATACCGCGTAGATCTGACCGACTTCTAGCAAGCTCCGAGGCTGCACCTGAGTTTCGATGAAGCCATCCACGGCTCCAGTCTTGGGGTCAGTCACACCATCAGAGGGGAATCTGCCGGTGGAATAATACTGCTCCAGCATGTCGTCCTTCTCCTTCCAGCGAGCCACAATCCACTTGTCGAATGCGGCGTGGTCCTTGTACGGGATCTCGGATGTCTTGAAGCGCCGCCAATGCATGTTGACCGACCTGGGTGGACGGCCCTGGAAGTAGATGGAGCGGAGCGTGAAGTACTCGGGTGCGTATTCACCTTTTCTATCAAGAGTTAGCCAACCCTTTTTTTCTCGCGTCGTCAGCCTGGGCCAACTTACGGCACGCCTTCATATGCCATCGTACAGTCGTACACCCACTCGACCGAGTCGTCCAGTTGGTCGAGACAGAACTGCATACCGGTGCTTCGGGGGAGAAGCTGATGCTGCAAATCGGGGATGCCGGATTTCTGGGACCAGCGCGCGCTCTCCTTGCGCGTGTTTCGCGATAGATTGGTGCCCTCGGGGAAGATCAAGAGCCACATAGGATCCAGCGATTGCGACGGCCCGCTGCGTCTGGTCTTCAGCTTCTGCAGCCGATACTCCATGCGCGACTTATCCGAGCCCCATTTGCGCGCCATAAAGATGAAGCCGTAGAACAGGATTCCTGGGCTGAGAATGGGCATGTACTTGAGTGACTCCTTGAGGATGATGTAGATGTGGCCGTGCATCTTGCTCGTGTACGCCGCCCACCACAGGTACAGCCAGTCAGAGTAGATCTGATGGTTAGCAATCAGCACCAGTCGCTCCGGGAACTGGCTCTCCAGCCGGCCGCCTGGAGCCTTGAACAGCTGTCCACGTATATCAGCATCCCAGCTGACCCGGATCACGGTGGGGCTAAACCACTGGGTGATTGTGGTGACCAGAATGCCAAAGGACTGCTTGGTCAAGGCCATGTAGGCATAGTACCAGTCCTTGTTGACAAAGTAGATGGGCGCGCCGACGATTTGGGTGGCGCTGATGGTCAGGCAGCCGGCAATAAAGTAGGCAGTTAACAAGAGCAGCCTCAGGATCTCAACTCCGGTGCCATATTTGGCCTCTCCCGCCGGGTGTGGCTCGCCCTCCTTGCCAGGGGGGCTATCCTGGATGATGAAAGCGGCCTCATCGAGCGTGGCCTTGAGTCGCCGCCTGATCAGTCCATCCGCCATGGTGACAATACGGGCACGCTGTGGTCCGACAGCGAACAAGCAGATGAGCAGCAAGGCGGTTGGCCAGCCGGATGAGATGGCTAGCCTCCAGGCCCACGTGCCCGCAGTCCAGGGCCAGCGGGGGTGCGCGAACGAGAAATGTGCCTAGTGCGGATGCATTGATGCAGAACGAACACGACGGCTTCTGCCTTCAAAGAACACAGAGAGCACCCCCACGCAAAGACGATGCCTGAGAGGAGACACGCCTGTCGGTGGCCGGCTGTCTAATGTCTGTCTGTGCTGTTGGCGACTGACTGTTCCTGTCGAGGGGATCACGATGACGTAAGCCAATCAATGGGAACGCGTCCAAAGGGCGTCGTCGCCTAGACGAAGAACGAAGAACGATCAATCAGAGCGAGGTAATTATCGAGCCTTTCTTCATCAATCCCCCATCATCCCACTGGTCTCTTGACAGGGGAATGCCCATCCGTCCTACATGGAAGCGACTGCCGGGCGTTCGCTTATCATGTCTGAGGTACCAGACTCTACCAGCGCCGCCTCGACTTGGTGGCCCTAGTCGACTTACTCCGTCGACACGGAGAGGGTTCAGCACTTCGCGGATCCAATGTGACTGGAGACCGCTGATTGAGCTGCCCGCACGCCGTGCCGTCAGGTATATGCAGCAGCCCGACGACGAGCTTCTCTCGCTCGAGTGGCCTGAGCCGCCACAGAACGTGCTGCTGGTCAAGAAGGACCATGCACCAGAAACGACAGAGGCTTTACTCGAGTTTGCCAGCCATGTCAAGTCGTCGTATCCAGGCACCAACATTGTCCTCGAACCGACAGTGGCCTCTGAGATTATCCGCACCGCTCACTTTGACGCCTTTGCCGCGCTTGACTCGCTGTCCTCAGACTCAGACTACCATCAGAAAATAGACCTGGTTGTCACCTTTGGCGGAGACGGCACCATCCTGCACGCAGCCTCCATCTTTGCTGCGGCTGCGCATGTCCCTCCCGTTTTATCCTTCAGCATGGGCACGCTGGGCTTCCTGGGCGAGTGGAAGTTCTCGGAATACAAACGGGCCTTCCGCGAGGTCTACATGTCCGGCGCCCGCTCGGAGAGGCATGCCATCTTGGAGAACCTGGAGAACAATGGCAGCCAGCAGAATGCCCTGACCGGCTGGTCGTCCATCAGAGGCAAGTCTCTGGGTTCGACACGAGGCGCCAAGATCTTGATGCGCCAGCGTCTCAAGGTCGGTGTCTTCGACGCGCATGGAAACAGGCTGGTCAGCAAGGGGAATCCGCATCATGATATGCATGCAATGAACGAGGTCATCCTACACAGGGGCAAAGACCCGCACCTGGCCATCGTCCAAGTCTTCGTGGGTGGCCGTTTCCTGACCGAGGCGGTGGCGGATGGAATGATCATTTCCACGCCGACTGGGAGCACTGCCTACAGCTTAAGCAGTGGCGGGAGCATTGTCCACCCGCTCGTCCCCTCTATCTTGTTGACCCCTATCTGCGCCCGCAGTCTCAGCTTTCGCCCGCTGGTACTGCCGGCTACTACGCCGATCACGCTGAAGCTGAGCGAGAAGAATCGAGGCCGCGAAGTTGAGCTGAGCATTGACGGCATGCGGCGCAACGATGGCATACGAGTCGGCACTGAAGTTCGCATCTCCGGTGAAGAGATGAGTGTGGACCATGGCCATTGGCGGGGAGGCATCCCTTGCGTTCTTCGAAAAGCCCGTGGGGGGCTTGATTCCGACGATGGCTGGGTTGGTGGCCTCAATGGCCTTCTCAAGTTCAACTATCCCTTTGGAGAGGAACACTAGCCAGTTCGGCGACCGAGAGTGTGCATCTCTCCTCTCACTAATCATTGGTATGTAAGGCAACCACAATTCAATACCCCACCCTAGTTGTGACAGTACAATACGGGCGTACTTGCTAAGGCTAGCCTAAACCCCTCACCGGAGCAGTTTCTGCAGCTAAACAGTTCTGGCCCCTTTCTAGGCCTTTGCTGCATTCATTCTAATTCAGTACCAACATACTGTATGTGTAATTTACCATCCCTGTAATTCTTCACTAATGTCCTTGCTATGTATATGTGGATGATGCTGGGTGCACATGCCCTACACCTAGGTGGTACAGATGTGCATGATTCAATGCATGAGCCTTGCCTGGTCTCTCCTCAATCTCCACACCAATGAAACCTGAAACCTCCTGTGAATTCCCTGTAAGAATACATGTATATAATACAACCAGTCACTGTAAAGAGGCAGGTGTGAAAATGGAAGGACCCACCCTACCAAAGTTCCTGCTGCAATTAAGCTTCAGGCAACGTGAAGTGCGACCCATGAACCGCACCAGTTGTTGATTATCAGGGTCAATGGATTTTACCATAGGATTCACATACTCTCTTGTATCATCACTTTTGGTGCTTCACTTACTATCTTGAAAGGCGTACATCACTTTAGAAGTGGATAGTTGCAGCTAACGTCACCATGGTTGATCAACCATAAAGCTCCTCCATCTCTTGCCCACCCCAGCCCAGCTAAACTACTCTTTAACCCTGGCAGAAGATGTCGACCTTGCTTTCGGATCAGAACCAGCTCATCAGCGACTCCAGGCTGGACCGGCCAGGAGGCACCGACACGAACGGCCACGCCGCCACAACAAACCAGAACAGGTTCGGTCTTGGCATATCTCGGTGGTCGCTCGGGTCAAAACACTGACCTGTTTCGTGGCGTAGTCTTGTTGGCCACAATTCTGCTGGTGCTACTGGTGCTACTGGTGCTGCCGGTGCTGCCGGTGCTGCCGGTGCTGCCGGTGCTGCCGGTGTGGCCCCTCGCCCGGCTTTCGACGCCAGTAGTGCTTTAAGCGAGAAAGAAGGGGACCGCCTCTACGGCATCCAGTCCCGCCAACTGCTGTCAGACTCGAGTTCCAATGACAGTGGCGTCAACCAGCGGACTCGGCATTTGAGCATCGATGAAACGCCCAGTCCAAACAAGAAGCGTCTGGTAGGCCACGACTTGTCTGGACTACGCGACTCAAAACGGACTCGGCATGAGAATGGTCTTCTGCCCAGCTCAGCCAGCCGTATTGTCCAGCCAGTCGGTACAGATGGGACGACAGAGAAAACGTCGCGACATTCAAACCCGGTTCTGCCGCCAGAAGCCAACCTCTCGGCCATACAGGGCGGCGAGAGGGCGGTGACCCCAGAGGATGAAGATCGGCACGGCAGCCAAGAGCCTGAAAACAAGGTCACAGGCATGATTTTACAGTTGGAAACTCGCCCGATATCAGAAGAACAGCTTGTCAATGAGGTCAAGGGAATCTTTGCAGGTCTTGTAATGTTCGTGGACTGTATCTAAAACTCAGCACCCATACGTGGTGCCCCTTTGACGTGTCCGTACTGATGCTGAAATGGTCCACAGGGTTGAAAAGAAGTGCGTTGAAATGTGCACAGCCCAGGCAACAAGCAACAACAAGCACCTGTCAAACGAGCAGTGGCAAGCTCTGATCGCTCTGCATCGCACCCTTCTGCACGAACACCACGATTTCTTCCTGGCCTCCCAGCATCCTAGTGCTTCTCCAGCTCTTAGACGATTAGGAAGCAAATATGCAATGCCTGCAAGGTATGGAACGCAACAACCCTCGTTGTTTTTTTTCTGGCCCCAGTTTGAAGTCGTCTTTTGCTATGACTTATGAGATGGAGTCAATCTAGCCTCTGAAACTACGAGGGTCATAGGACTTGACCTAATCTTAGCCTTCTGACCTCCTCTGGGTACACCACCTTCACCCTTCAGCAACTAACCATTGGCAGAATGTGGCGCCATGGCATCCACTCCTTCCTTGAGATTTTACGCAGCCGACTGCCTGAGTCTATTGACCATATGCTTTCATTTGTCTACCTGGCCTACAGCATGATGGCTCTTCTAGTCGAGAGTGTCCCGTCATTCTCCGAGACTTGGATTGAATGTTTAGGCGACCTGGCCAGATATCGGATGGCTATCGAAGAAAATGACCCACGAGACAGAGAGGTTTGGGCAAATGTCGCCCGTATGTGGTACAACAAAGCTGCAGATCGGTCTCCAAATGTCGGTCGTATTCAACATCATCTTGCCGTCCTATCACGCCCTCTTATTGTCCAGCAGCTGTAAGTCCAGCCCCGGGCCTAGAGGCTCTCTCTCTTTTGCTCTTTTTCCTTCTCTCTCTCTCTCTCTCTCTCTCTCTCCCTCTCCCTCTCTCCCTCTCTCTAATACTACTGGCAGCTTCTACTACTCAAAGGCCCTGGTGTCTGTCGTGCCCTTTACTAATGCTCGAGAGTCAATCATGCTCCTGTTGACTCCATTCCTGGAGAGGCCTGAGATGAGCTGCCACAAATACCCGGAGATTGATTCGTCCCTGGTCACTGCATTTGCTTTCCTTTTTGTTAAAGGTCCGAGGTCCGAGTGGTTCAAACATTCCCGCAGGTTTCTAAAACTCCTTGATGGACATATCTCCCGGGCATCCACAAATTGGAAAGTACAAGGACCCGAGGTTGCATCGTGCCTGATTGCTGGTATTTTCGGTTTTGGCACCGACAGCAGTAGTAATCCGGATGAGGACACAAGTTATCTATGGAGGATCTGCCAGGCTCATATTGAGAAGGCCAAAGCACCTAGGGATATCCAACCACAGGAACCAAGGGATGATGACCAGGTTGTCGAGTACAAGGCTCCTGGCAATGTTTGTGCCAATTTCGTCTTGGATAGAAAGCTTATGGAAGACATCCGCCATCAGTACTGGTCCACTGCCGGCAACATCGACAGAAGCAGCGGCAGCAGTAGCTATGTCATGGTCTATAAGGAGGAGGATGATTACGAACATGAGAATCTGGAGACGGACCTGCAAGATCACCCCATCTTCGCAAACTCCAGTCATGTTTCTCGACACGCGCTACAGCTCTGGTCAAAGGCAACCTCGATTATTGCCTCTAAGGTTGGCGACCGCAACGTCATCCCATACCTCCACACAGCCCTGGCATTCCTCTGGTCCCTGTCCTTCGTCCCTGGAGCGCTGCTTCACATTGAAAGATGGGTCCCCTGGTCCAAACTGGTCTTATTCCTCAACACCCTGGGCCGCTCTTCCATATCGGATGCTCGCATAGAGTCTGCATCCTTTCCTGATGGCTTATCAGGCCTCGGCCGCCAATTGCCAGAGGATTTCCCTATTCGTGGACTGATATGGGCAGAGTTTTACTATCCAAATGACTTCTTCACCAAGAATGTCGTCGAGGAGGATGAGCGAGCTCTCGAGTTACCCAGTCATGTGGTACCTCGTGCGGAACGCTGTCTGTGGTTGGGTGTCAGGTTGTCTACCGTGAGTTCTGTCAGAGTATGAGAGAGAGCCTTAGCGCCAAGGGTACACGAATGAGACACAGGTCCCTGAGGCCCGATCCTCCTGCCTGTCGACTCGTGCTAATACCGCGGGCGACGTCGACAGGTAACATCGTGCGTCAGGGGGCTCATCGCGTACCCTTGGCGACAAGCCTCTCTCATGCTCTCCCCCTCCTCCCTCTCCCTCTCCCTCTCTCTCTCTCTCTCTCTCTTCCTCTAACCGAACCAAAAAACAAAAACAGCTTGGTAGGTACATACAATACGACTACCATACAAAGGTGTTCACATCGACCAAGTATGCTCAGACCTTGGAAGCTAGTGTCGCTGAATTGGACTTCTGATCCGCCCGCTTGGTTCGGAAGAGAGAGAAAGAACACGAAAGGGGTTGGCTGGCTGGCTCGCTGGCTGGGAGGGATGACGCAGAGAACACGGGAGGAGTGTAGCAGTGCAGTGCAGTGCAGCGCAGCGCAGCGCAGCGCCTCTCGCTTTTTTCTTCTTCTTCTTCTTTTCTTTTGGTCACTCTGGCCAGCGTGGACTTTGGAATCCCGATTCCAAAGTTATTTTCCCCCTTTTTTTCCTTTTTTTTTTCCAACTCTCTTAAAAAAAAAAAAAAAACCAAGGAAAACAGACAAACAGACAGACAGACAGGGTAGACAGACAATGTTGCCAACGAACGTATCACGACAAGAAAAAAAAAAAAAAATTAAGAATGAACCACACAAAAAGAGAATATCAAATTGAAAAACTAGCTGTATAGAAGAGCACTTGAATATGTGCGCTGCCCTGCCCGTCTGTAGGGGGCAAAAATGGCGGTGGCATCGATTCCCAAGTAACAACACCTGGCCTTTCCACATGCCCACAGCAGGTGATATTAATTCCAACTCCCCCACACACCCAACCAAGTTGACGGTGAATTCCAACGCAAGGGAGAAAGAGGAGGGAAAAAAAGAAAAAAAAAAAGAAAACCTAGCGCCGGCGAAAAGGAGGTTTATTGTTGTGTCCCCCCCTCCCTCCTCCTCCTCCTCCTCCACCCCAGCAAAGCCATCATCATCATGACCATCGTCAATCACGATCAAAGAAGTTAGTTAGTTGCCAACGCCATCAAACTCTTCTCCGACGCCGCCATCTGCCACCAGGCTAACGCCAGCGCCGTCATCATAGTCATCAAACTGCAGGCCGGCCTCCTGACAGCGCTTCTGCCACTTTCTGCTCTCGGCCCAGGCATGCTGCACGCTTGCCTTCAAGCGTTCGTTCCGACTGGTCAATTCCTTCAAGGCGATGTCAAACGTTGCTCGTTCGTTGCCAAACTTTTGCGCCTGTTCTTGCAGCTCGGCGATGTACTGCGCTGTGCGCTGCAGGATGGCGCCCTTGTTCTTTTCCGTGCCTGGCACGATTTTGGCAATGGTCTCAATGCCCTCGTTGATGACTTCCCGGCGCCGACGCTCAACTAAATGGGGGGGTCAAAGAGATTTAGCGTAGTTCTTGGCTTTGCTAACATGTCTGTTTTTTTCTTTTGTTTGGTTTGTTTTTTTTCTTTCTTACCTTCTTTATGCATGTCCTTTCGCGACTTGTGCCACTCGGGTGTTCCAACCGGCGGCTTCACTACCATCTGATTGTGCGAGCTGTAGATCGGGTTCTGCGGACCACCCAAGCCCTGGGCGGAGGCGTCACCAAAGCTAGAGTTGATTCCGGAGTTTGGTTCGAACGAGCTGGGCTCGGGATAGCTGTTCTCTCCTATGGCACCGGCCAGGGCCGCCTGCGCCGTTCGGGCAGTGTCTTCCTGGTTGCTCTCGCTAATACCTTGCAACAGTGCGCTGTAGTCATGGTCGTCTGCGGTAGAGGCGGAAGCGTGCGTGTTGTTTGCAGCGGCAGTGTTGCCATTGTTAGCACTGCCGGCATTGTTTGTTCTTACATTGCGGCCTATGTCTTCGCTCCCGCGCTTGCGCTTGTTCGTGGTGTTCATGGTGGTTGCAGGGATGGAGTAGGAGTAGGGGTAGTAGTATGCTGCGGAAGCCATGATCGGGTCAGTCTTCAGACCTGCAACGCTGCGGCCAAGCTTGGGATAACGAAGGGGAGTAGCAGCGAGCTATGGGTGGGCCAAAAAACACGGAGAGCGTACAGGGAACGCGGGCTCTTTTTTTTTCTTCTCTCTCTCGGACGAGGACTGGAACGGATCGCGGGCTAGCAGTGTTCCTGCGCTGTTCCTGCAGAAGAAGGGGAGCTTAAGGAAAGCGTTGGAGATGATTTGGCGCGCCGCCTCGGCGTCTTCCTCGGCGATGGGACCTGCTGTGTCCGAACGCGATATCAGTGACTAGCATTGGTGGGGGGAGCAGATGACAAGACTGGCAACCGTGCAGAGCGAACGAGGGTGTGGGGGGTCGAGCATGACAAGACCAGATGACGCACATTCTGACCAGCAGCAGCAGCAGCAGCCAGCCGTTTGGAGGAATGGGCATCATTGCACTGGGGTGGTGGTGATGATCATGATGATGATGATGGTGGGGGAAGCAGAGATGGGGACGATGCATCATGGGGGCGTCCCAGCTGGCGCAGACCTCTCGCCGTCCACGCGACAGAGAGAGGAGCAGCTGACCGGCCATAGCCTGGCCATCTTGTCTCAAGCCGACTCGCCACTGCTCACTTGGTGTGGATGGATTGATTGATTGATTGTAGCCAGCATCAAACAAGGGACAACGTTGCGAAATCAGGTGACTTACTCGACTCAGGTGACTTGCTGGTCACGTTATGAGCTGGGGCCGACAGGTAGCGAGACACCGAGTTGCGGGTTGCACAACAAAGAAACAAGCACAGCTGGTCAGTTGAGTATTCCCTGACTCTGCTGGCCGACTCTCCCAACAAAAATTAATAATCTTAACCTTGTTGCTGACCTTGGGCACACTGCGAGTATCAGAATACTCAGCAAGGCAGTGGAAGTCAGGTGATATCAAGAGAGATCACATGAGCGGGAGTCGCCTTCTTTTTATTATTGACCTTGATTCTGCTGCGCTAAGCCTCACACGGCCTAGTGCATCACCCCTCTTTGAGCCATGGGCCTTGGCAGGGTTGCCACCCACTCCTGTCACCCAGTAATCATTTGTCTATGCTGACTTGTCACTGATCACCCCCTAGAACATGACAGCCTTTTACTTCAACATAGACTGGACACAAATAGAATACTATGCCTTTTTTGCGCACCAACTATCACAAATGTCTCAGATCAAGGAGGGTGTGTAGCAACTCTGTTTTCCAGCCTCTACCAGATCCTTCTGCTGTTTGATTGGTTGGCTGCGCCTGACAGTAGCCAGACTAGTTGCCCACCTTCCTGCCTTGCACGTGCCCCTTGGGGATCCACTATGTTCAGGCTGATTGGCTCCCTCTGTCATCTATGGTTTCCCCTCCTCCAGTCGTCATCGCGATCGGTCGATAGTCGTTCATGTCGACTGACATTAATCGAAAAAGAAGGGCAAAAAAAGAGAACGAGGGAGGAGGAGGAGGAAATAGGTCTTATCTACATGTAGTCTGATCACTGTCACCTTCATTTTTCAGCCATCATCACCCTGTCCAGTTCTCGCGCCTATCCCCCCCATTGGGGAGCTCCTTCTTCTACTCCTTCTTCTGCTCCTTCCCAAGCCTAAACTTTGGTGACGTGGAAGTGTCGACCAGCAAAGCGCCTTCCTGCGCTCGACCAAGGATGTCCCAGATCTTGACATCTCGGCCCTTCTTGATCGATAACACACAGCTGCTGCCCGCATACCTGACATCGCCAACGCGAGGCGCGGTGCCCTCTTCCCCGCATCGATTGGCAAACACGACAATGACCTCGTTTTCAGGCCCGGAAGCCTCATCCATCAGCGGCTGAAAGCGAGCCAGCCAGTATGACACGGTGTTCATGTCTGGAGTGTCAGGCTCGGCCACCAGCTCGTCATGGCTGAGATGCGTCAGCCAGGCCATGCTCAAGACCACGATCCGGGCTCTCGACTCCCTGACGTGATTCGCAAACTCATACGCCGACCAGGCCGCCTCGAACCGGTACGGATTGATGTCCATGCAAATCCCCGCCGCGACTTTGACCTGCTGGATGCCACTGCTACTGCCACTGCTGCCTCTGTCGTCGTTGTTGCTGCTACCGCCGCCGCCAATGGGGATAACCCCAGCGTAGAAGCCGCCATCGCCTTCCTTGGCCCACGTTTCGTCGGTATAGTAGAGAAAAGCCTTGCGATGGTGGGCGACGACTTCGCCCGTCGAATCCGTAACCACCAAGGCGTTGTATGCCAGCGTGCCCTCATCAGCTTCGATTTTGTCGTCAAACACGGTGTTGAAGTTGCCGCCGTCCTCGGCTGCCGCCTCCGCGTAGCCCACCGCGACCGTGCACTTGAGCCGCTTCGCCGTCCGACTCGCCCATCGGGTCGACGGCCCAGCGGCTGTGGGTTCCAGAAAGGGCGCGATAGCGGCCAGAGAAGGGTGGTTGTAGCCGGCAAATGCCAGCTCCGGCAGCACCAGCAAGTCCAGGTCACGCAGCAGCCCGGCACGCTCGTCGCGCATCAGCAGGCTTTCGGCACGGCTGAAGTTGGCTGCCACCTGCCCGACCTGCGGGTTGAATTGGAGCGTTGCTATCCGCATCTCTCTCCCCTTACCATACCGGCAGCAGTCGGCATCAAGGAGGCGTCAACTTCGCAGTAAAAACGTGAAGAGATCAAGCGACGGTTTGTCAAAGGCGAATTCTTCTTGTTCTTGGCATGAGATTGTTTTTTGACCAACGACCAACTGTCCAAACGGGTTACAAACAGTAATGATACACTATACATGTCCGTGAATGGCTCATTTCAACGCTCTTATGAATCCCAGATCAACTCTCCCAGCTCCAACAGCACGTCGCCACTTCGTTTCCTCGCCCTGACACTCTCCTCCCGGTCTTCGCCCCTCAGCTTCTCGCTCCAGCACAGTTCAATCAACGTCCTCAGCTCATCGTAGCTATATCCGATTGGCTCTTTCCTCTCCTTCTTCTCCTTGATGAACTTGATCACCTGGTCCGGTCCATCGAGGAAGAGTGTGTAATATTGATGTGTGCGTGTCAATCTCCCGTCGTCGGGCTCCGCCATGCCGCTGGCTTGCACGATTCCAAGACCGTTTTCGACCGGAGAACCAAGGCCGCCACGATGCTCCGATGCGTCTGCAGTGATCCCACGGAGGTTTTGCTGCATCACAATGGCATCAACTCGCAGCTTCTCTGCCCCATTGGCATTCATGACGAGAATGTTGTCCGCCCCCGCCACCATGTAGTTGTCGACCAGTCTGGGCAGCCCGTAGACGATGAAGCGGCGCTCATCCAGGCCCAGGTTTGATGAAATGCTGGCATCAAAGGCAATTAAGTCGTTGTTCAGCTGGAGAATCAGGGCCGAGGCGGAGGAAGGCGGCGATGGAAGCACGAATGGGTACGCGCCGGAGCTGAGTGGCGGAAATGCTGACGAGTCAATACGCGAAGGTGGTGAGCTGTCAGTATTGCCCAGCTCAGGCCCACGGAGGACACGAGACAGAGAGTAGATGACCAGGCAGCGGACGTCGAAGTGAAGGGTAAGGAGCGAGGTGGTGGCAAGGTTACCGAACGACGTCAGGGTGTGATCGAACGGCACAACTGTTTCCGACGTTAGCGGTAGGAAGTTGGTTGAGCCATCAGCTGAGCCATTTGGTGGTTTGATAGGTTTGATCAGCGTCCAGCGCCGCACATTCTCGTTCTTGGACGTGCTTCGGGCATGCGACGTAGCTGCAGCGGCTGCGGCATCTACATGACGGAGCTGAGCGAGAGCAGAGGCCAGCCATTTCATGCTATTGTACAAGAGGCACAGTTGGCGGATCGATTTCGGGTCCGAGATGATGTCGAAGGAGGAGATAGGCGATGCTTTTGTCGCCAACAGAAGTTCCGAGACTTCCTTCTCTACCAGCTCGCTCGACTGCGGACCGGACGACTTGGCTTGCAAGATGCCGACTGCAGCATCACGAAGATTGCCCGGCTCGGCAAGCACTGCTGCTGCCTTGAGCGTCAATGTGTTGGTCCCTGACGCGGCAACACGGCTGGCAACGGCCTTGTAGAAGCCAAAGCACTTGTCGTAGTACCTGACGAGCTGGTTGATAATCAGCTGAGTAAACATCTGGTCTTGAGGAATCGAGCTGAGCATCTCCGAGAAGGATCGAATCAACGACATAAAGGCAATCGTGCCCTTGAAGATTGGATGGGGCGAGTGTTTCGACCACATGGCTGCCTCTGAGAAGGCTTCAATATCCACCATGCATTGGCTGCAGAGGTCGCTGACCGATTCTTCAAGCTGTGGATGGAAGACATTGATGAGGAAATCATCCAGGAAGGATGTTAGAGTGCTCATCGGAATCTCGGCCGTCTGGGGCACGATGTCTCTGAGGTGCTGCAAGAATGCCAAAGACGGCGGCAGCAGGGTGGTGATATTGAACACACCCGGCTCGATCAACAGCTTGTGGCCGGCTGATGTATTGTCGCTGCCGCTGCGATCCAAAGTATCATTGATGCCTTTGCCGCCGCGGGACTTGTTGACAAGACCGGGCACCGACGTCTTCAGAATCTCATCCAGCTCATCCGCTTCCGCCTTGATGCCCAGAGCCTTCTTGTCCATCTCCGAGAGTTTGAACATCTTCTTGTTCTTGTCCCGCTGCTGCCGCGCAAAGATATCTGTGTTCGCCGCACTCGTGGCCGTTCGCTGAACGCCATCGCCATCAGTGGCAAGATAGTCGTGCAGGATTGATCTTATCTCCATCTGATACAACTTCCACAGTTCCTTGAAGCCGCCTACTAGCTTGTCCGGCTTCGAGATGCCTTCCCGCGCCGCGATACCAGAGACAACTTCGTGCAGCACTCGGTGTGCTTCAGCAATTGCCTCAAACTTGGCGTACAGGGTGCGTAAGAAGTCATCGAGGACCTGGCAATGTCCTGAGTCATGGCGTGTTGGAAAGCCGGCCCGTTTGTCTTTCCTCAACTGGCCGCGCACATGGCTAGGGTACCGAGCATCGACCTCGTTGTTGGTTTTGTCCACAAGCCTGTACAGCTCCACAGGCATGCGATTCTCAACCCTCTGGATGGCTTCTTCAAGAAAGCCAAGCTTGTTGAGTGATTCCAGAATCATGTGGATGTAGTAGAACGAATCAGCCTCAGGGTTCTTCGTGGCATCCTCCACCATGACTTCGGTAGTGTTGAGGCTGCCAAGGTAGCGATACACTGGTCGGTCCCAGGCATTATTATTGTCACTCGATTGGAATTGCTGCCCACCCGACTCGCCCTGCTCAGTCTTCCCCTTCCATCTGTCGATGCAGTAGGGGCTCTTGAGGTATAGATGGTCGTGTAGCTCCTCGCATAAGATGTCGACAAGGCTGCTCTCTTGGTTGGCGAAATAACTGCGCATGTCTGAGAGTGCAGCAATGCTTTCGAGCTCGCCTCTTCGTAGGCTCCTGAGGCTGTCTATCAACAGATCAACGGCACTCAAAAACCTCTTCTCGCTGATCCGCTCTTCCAGCCTCGCGGGCACTCCTTTCAGCTCATCAATGGCCGCAAGCATGCCAAACATGCTATCCAGCTGTCCACTTGTCTCAGCCAAACCCCTCAGCTCAGGCCTCGTCGTCAGCATGCCGCCTCTGACGCTCATCAAGCCGCTCTTCAACATGCGCACCCTCGTCTGAGACTCGCGAATGGCGTTCTGGATCTTGTGATAGGTGCCCACGGCACTGTTGAAGTCAGCATAGTGTTCATTTACCACGCCCTTCAGACACATCTGCAGATCAACATGTGTGTCACTGAAGTCGCCCTCTTTGTCTGCCAGACCCAGCGAGCTTTGGTCCATCAATTGCAATGCCGTCTTGACAGGCACACATTCATCGCCTTCCATGATGCTCCAATTGCTCTGAATATACCTCATGATCTCACCCATGCTCTTCTGTGGCCTGCGGCTTGAGTAGCCCTTGGGCTGATTGACTGACGTGGATGACACAGAATTGTATGCATCCGTGGCAGCTGTGTTACGCGTCTGTGGTACGGGCAATGGCGGCTGCTGCTGCTGCTGATACCTTTCTTGCGCTCTTCCTCCCCGTTCTCGGCTGCGACTGCGGTCGTATCTCTCTTGTGCGTCTTTGGCAAGATATACATTATTGGCCTTTGTTTGTGCTCGCAGTTCTTCCCCGGCCGTCTGCTCAAACCTGCCCCTCTCCTGTGGGTTTGGTCTCTGGTCCCCACCTCTCCCGTTGCTGACGCGGCTTGCGGTGCTGAAGGGATCATATTCCGGTCCGGACGACCGGAGAGATGCGGGATTGGAGGGCAGTCCTACCAAGCCGCCATAGCCACCTGCACGCCTCGGTGGTTGGTCACCGCTGCCCCTGGCCGTGGCTCCTCCAGGTGACCGGTCTCGGTCTCGGTCTCGGTCTCGACCATACGGGTTGGCTCGTCCGACGCCGGCTGCCGCCCGGGCTTCTCTCGATCCGTAGCTATTCACACTGGTAGTGGACTGGTTCTGTTGTTGCAGGTACGGATCGCTGGGACCGCCTCCTCCGCCAACCGCGTATGGATTGGTATTGCTGTTGTTGTTCCCCCCGTATCCGTTGACGCCCTGGGCGTAGGGGTTGTTGACTCTTGACATGGCGGCCGGAGAAGCGATGAAGGATCCGGACGCTGGGAGCAACTAGTTTCATTGTGGCATGCTGGGCTGGGCTTCCACTTGATGCACTTCGTTCTCCTTGCTCTCCTGTAACATCAGGTGCAGTGGATACGGAACGCGCGAGTCATGACTCCCCAAAATGGACGTGTTGAGCGACTCAGCCAGTTCGCATGGTCACGTGGCACTGTCTCAACGCCCGTTTCTTTTAATACACCATCTATCAAGCAATATAGCCAAAGGCCGCTCCCCGGCACGAAATCCAGAATTCCTTGACCTTCTCCAGCGTCTTTCGCTGCCCTCGAAGTAATTCCACCTGGGCTACAAACCGGTTTCTTTGCTCTAGCGTTGTGGCTTTGAGCGCCTGCTCCGGCAATACCTTGCTTTGATCTTGCATTGCTTCTTTGCAAATTGTCTTGAATAACATGGGTTGGTACTGCACGAGCTTCATGATAATGTCTGATAGTGCTTCCAGCTCAGATCTGGCACATCCACCGGCCACTAGTCGGAGAACCAAGCCCAATAAACGGGGGCTCTGTTCCTGAAGAATAGCATCCATCCTGGCACGCGCGCCCGGCGACAGATTCTTTTGAGGCTTGCCGGACTCAATTAAGGCGCTGAAGAAGGAAGCAGCGGATCGTCGTGGAAGGGTGTCAGGCTCCGCCATCACAATGAGCGCCATGTTAATCACCACGGCCAGGGCCGAAGAACCATCATTGAGACTCAGCAAACTATCCACCCACTTCGGCAGGAGCCGGGAGAAGAAATCCAGGCTGGCAGCGGCGAAGCTGCTGTCCACAACTTCTCCCGTGCGCCCATGCTGAGCGACCAGTTGTATTAGCACATCAATAATCGGTGCCAGAAGCCCGGGGAGATGTGCAATCATCTCGGCGCGTTGTACAGAGAGCAGGAGGCAAGATGCACAGCTAAGGGCCGCGTCAATGTTGGCACTGTCGGCAGCGATCAGAGCTGTCACTAGCGCTGTCGACACTGCCACAGGAAACTTGAAAGGCGATGGATGATCTTCGGTGAGACCAGAGCGGATAAAGTCTGACGCAGCTTCTGTGATGCCAGGATCTTGAATCCTTGCCGCTCTGCTCATCACCTTCTCATACAATGCAAGGACTTGCTGCTGGACGACCAACCCTGGCCCTGTAGTCCAAAACGCTGTGTCTGGGTGCCCTTCAGAGTCGAGCTCCAAAGGCACGTCGTTTGGTATTCGCAGTCCACGGCCCACAGCTGCCAAGCTCCGCAGTATGTCTGCAAGCTGTAGTTTCAGGTCCTCCACGTTCATGTCAGTATTATTGATCGCGTTGAATACTGAGGTTAGCATTTGCGTGATTTGTAACAGAGGCTCGACCTTGTCCTCCTCACGTTGTAATGCTTGAATTATAGCTGAGACAGCCTCAAATATGCGCTGCCGATCGGTCGCATCGATATCGCTGACAGTTGAGAGTGATGCCATGAAGCCCGACAGGGCACTGGTTAAGGATGCTCGCTGATCGTAGCATAGTGCATAGATGGCCTGTGAAGCTGAGGTAGCAGCCGCAGGCATATGAAGAGAGGCAAAGAGAAACTCCAGGATCTGCATCAGCTTGGGATGCTGTTCGATATAGGCCGTGATGTCGGAAAGAAAGGCTATGCTGGTTTTCCGCGCCTGGTCCGGGACATCATGCGAGGTTAGAATTACGTGAAAGTACTGACTCGACAGTACAGCTTCGATGTACGGCGCAAAAGCTGCCAAGTCTTCTGACATTGCGTCTGCAAATGCTCGCAGACAGAATACACTCGCCTCATAGACTGGCCAGTTTGGCTGGTTCTGAGGATTCTGCAGATTGCTCGTGATGGCCTCAGGAAGGGCCGGTCCCAGAACCGGAAAGGCTGCGAGTAGAAAGTCCTGGACATCGAAGCGAAAGCTGGAGAACCTGGTCCTGTCATCAGCATCCCATGTCTGTGTTGTGCTGGACATCTCTTCAACAGGCAGTAATGCTTTAGCAAAGCATCCTTCGCAGGCTTCTCGCGTGAAAGCGACGAGAAATTGGCTGTTTGTGTCATCCGTGTCTGCATCCCACTCTGCTCTACCACTCACTAGTTGGTTTACGATCTCGAGAATAACTTGGCATACGGTGTCTTCGATCGCAGCCACGCCAGGGCATCTCAGCAATGTTTGAAGCACTTGTAGCACGTCCGTCAACGCTGGATCCTGAAGGTAGGCTGGCGATGTGTAGTTAACTTGAGACATGATGGTATCCAACAGGTCAACAAAGAGGGTTTCTTCATGGTCAAAACTCCCTTCCAATAGTTTTTGCACTGTTTGTTGTGCAGCACTTGATCTGATAAAGGACTGTGGAAAGTTAGGGTCCACGGTGGTCATAAATCTAGGCGTGCTTTGTTGAACCAAGATCATAGCCTGTAGGACGTATGATCTCAGGGCTTCGGTCTGGTACAGCTGGAACACTTTCCTCAAAGCGGTGGCAACGACATCGAGTATGGCTTGGGTCTCCTGCGATGAACTTCTTGATGTGAAAGTATTCAGAAGCATCTGCCATGATAAGATGCCCTGAATTGCCATTTGGGCCATATCGACATGCTGACGGTCGGCATCACTCGCACTCAACTTGGTATGAGTTGATTCAAGGGCCAGGTCAAATAATCGGAATGCATCCTCACAGCTGCGGCTGAGAAAGCCAAGGGTTTCTTTCTTTGTAACTGTTGATCGGTCGATCAAGTCTTCAGCAAGGGTAGAGGCGAAACGCACCGCCGCAGATAGATGCCTGAGGGAGATCGAGCGTGCAGAGTCCAGTGCCTCTATCAGCGTGGGCAGCTGGGCAGGTTCAATGTACTTCTCTTCGAGAAGGCTCACGATGACTTGAAGCACAGGGGATTGCCAGGTAGGAGCAAGTCGTTGATAAAGCATAGCAATGGCTGAGCAAAGCTTTTGGATAACAAATGAGGCATCGCCAGAGACAGCCAGGCGAACATAGGCAGATATCAAGGCTTGATGTAGGGACGCCTTCATCGCATCGTTGGTTGCAACCCCATCGCTATCCCAGTCGGCGTTGATCTTCACTATCAGAGTCAGGGCGCCGTAGAATCTGACATTGGCGTCGCCATTTTGCAGCAAGTCGAGCGCTTGCTGCCACGCTGAAGGCTGGCGCTGCAGCTGTTGAATCTGGCGCTGGATGTCTTGGACACGGCCCTTGGAGCCCTGATTGGCAGGGCTATACAGGTCTTGGATCAGCTGCTCCATGGTAGACATCTATGTCTCGCCAACGCATCCCAGTGGCGGGCGATTGAGAGATGATCAAGGCGAGTGGACGCTGCAGCAACAATGGAAGCAATGGCGGGTGAAAGATTGCATCTTTGTCCCTTTGTCAGGAATTGGATCTTCAACACGGTCCTGATATCTTCAAACAGCCTCGGACAGTGAAGGTATTTTGTCAGTATAGATCCTATCACACGGTCAGCTCCCTTTTCGGGCTTGACGCAACGGGAATCGGCGGCGATGGGAAATTCTAAGCTTGGCCCGTCCGTCAACACTATACAATCTTCGATCTTGACACCCATATTTACCCCTCCATTGCTCCTCCTTCCGCTTTGTCAATGCGCTGGCCGCGCCTAGGATCGCTCTTTCCTCTGCGTGTTGCTCCGCCCAATAGAACCCCGCCCCTCTCCATTCGCTCCTTCTCCTCCTCTTGCTCCTTCCGCACTCTCGAGATGGAAACAGTCGACACCAGCAAGCGGCTGGCTGGTCTGCGACGGCTGATGCAAGAGCACAAGGTTGATGTCTACATCGTCCCCTCGGAAGACAGTCACCAATCTGAATACATCGCGCCGTGTGATGGTCGACGAGAATTCATCAGTGGCTTCTCCGGTTCGGCAGGCACCGCTGTCATCACACTTACTCAGGCTGCGCTGGCAACAGACGGAAGGTACTTCAACCAGGCATCAAAGCAGCTAGACTCCAACTGGAAACTGCTCAAGCAAGGGCTGGAGGGAGTTCCAACATGGCAGGAGTGGGTCACCGAGCAGGCCACCGGAGGAAAGACGGTCGGTGTTGACCCTACAGTGCTCACGGCAGCCGATGCCAAAAAGCTGGGTGAGACACTGGAAAAGAAAGCAAAGGCCATCCTGGTGGCAGTCAAGCAGAATCTCGTGGACAGCATATGGACCGACAGACCGGCAAGACCGGTGGAGAAGGTTATTGTGCTGTCAGAAAAATATGCTGGCAAATCGTTCAAGGAAAAGCTGGCTGATCTGCGCAAGGAGATAGATAAGAAGAAGTGCGCCGGCATGGTTGTTTCGATGTTGGACGAGATTGCCTGGCTCTTCAACTTGCGTGGAAACGACATCCCCTACAACCCTGTCTTTTTCTCTTACGCCACAGTCACACCACAGACGGCCACGCTCTACGTTGACTCTGAAAAGCTCAGTCCCGAGGTCAAGGACTACCTAGGGGATGCTGTGTCGATAAAGCCCTACGATGCCCTCTTTCCTGATCTTCCAGCTCTTAGCGAGACGGACATCAGTGATGGCCAGGCCAATGGAGATGCCGAGAGTAAGCCCAAGCATGAGAAGCTGCTCATCTCCAACAGAGCGTCATGGGCTCTCAGCCAAGGCCTTGGTGGAGAGGAATCCGTGGAATTGGTCAGAAGCCCGATAGCAGATGCTAAGGCCATCAAAAACGAAACGGAGCTTGAGGGCATGCGTCAGTGCCATATTAGAGACGGTGCTGCCCTCAGCGAATACTTCGCATGGCTGGAAGACCAGCTGATCAACAAGAAGGCTACGCTGGATGAGGTACAAGGTGCTGATAAGTTGGAGCAAATCAGGTCCAAGGGTAAGAATTTTGTTGGTCTTTCGTTTGACACGATATCGTCTACGGGGCCGAATGCTGCTGTCATACACTACAAGCCTGAGCCTGGAAACTGTTCGGTCATTGACCCCAACGCGGTGTACCTCTGCGACTCTGGAGCTCAGTATCTTGATGGCACCACCGATACCACGCGAACACTCCATTTTGGAACGCCGACAGCGATGGAAATCAAAGCATACACCCTTGTGCTGAAGGGTGTGATAGCTCTGGATCGAGCTGTCTTCCCCAAAGGCACGACAGGGTTTGCAATTGATGCTTTCGCTCGTCAACACCTGTGGCGTGAGGGACTTGATTACAGGCACGGCACTGGCCATGGTGTTGGTTCGTATCTCAACGTGCATGAGGGCCCAATTGGAATCGGTACCCGATCTGCCTATTCGGAGGTTTCGCTTAGTATTGGCAATGTCATCTCAGACGAGCCGGGTTACTACGAGGATGGCAACTTCGGGATCCGGATAGAGAACATGATCATGGCAAGACAGGCCAAGACCAATCACAAATTCGGCGACAAGGCATGGATTGGATTCGAGCATGTGACCATGGTGCCAATGTGCCGCAAACTAATCGACCCGGACCTGCTTACTACTGAAGAGCGGAATTGGTTGAATGATTACCACAAGGAGGTCTGGGAGAATACCAGCTCTTACTTCAAGGATGACAAATTGACATCTGAATGGCTGAGGAGAGAAACAGCACCAATTTAGATGCTCGTTGTCGATTCTGTTGCACAAGCCAACAGGTCTAGGCTTTCTTAAGCCAGACTGGCTGAGCCTACCCTGCAACTGCCATGTCAAACAGAAGAAAATACATTTGGCCAAGCTGCTGCTCACATTTAAACACGCCCCACCTTCAGAGGTAGATCAGGTCTAGGACAAGATAAGCAGTTGATATACTACGTGTCTATTATGTTGGCCGCGTGGCCGAGATGGAGCTCCTAGACCAGGCAATCAGATCCGGGTAGTGAGACATTATCGATGTTGATCTCTGAATCAAAAGGTCAACAGTATTTGGAAGCAGGAGGGTGGTGGGTGTTTGCTCAAGAAGAAATTCTGCAACAAGAAAGATTCTGGCTATCTCACAGTCAAGCTGTAATAATTATACCCATATTACTCGCATACGCACCCCCCCCCCCCCGACATTAATCGCCCCGATTATTTCTGCCCCGTAGTGCCCTGCTGCTATCATATTCCCAAATGTGTTAGCCAAGGTATGCCAGGTGCCTGCCTACCTAGATCTGGAGAGAGAGACGTACGTTATTTCCTCCCGTAGGAGCAGAACCCTGTTGCTGCTGTCCCGGCTTATCAGAAGAAGTATGCGACTTGAACTTTTCCGCTCTTTTTTTTCGCCGAGGAAGATATTATATGTTAGCACATACAAAATCAGGTTACAAACCTAAATAGATGTATGTGGGAGAGGCAAGGTGCAAGATGCACAGATGCAAGATGCACAGATGCCAAAAAAAACAACAACAATAAAATTGCAGGCAGACGTACTCCCTTCGCCGGATGAACTCGTCTTCGAGAACTTTTTCACGCTCGTTGAGTTTTGGGACGTTCATGCTGCTGGGCTGGATGGGATGGGTGTGGAAGTATTGATGATGATGATGATTATGATAATGATGATGGTATAGTATGGTGTTTGACTAGCGGAAAGGAAGGAGGAGAGAGTGTGGGGTAGTTATTATTAGGGGTATGAGATGTGTGGGGGGGGGGGAGCATGACGTAAGAATGCGATGGAGGAGGTATGGAAACGGGCGCTAGCCGAATCTGACAAGTCAGTTCAGTTATGACAAAGCTACCTGATTAGTAATACATGTGTGATTGGGTTGTGTGCGTCGGGTAGTGCACTTGCTATTCAAGTAGTTATATGCGAACAAGTTCAAGGAGAGGCCGCTACGTCGGCTAGGGGACAACCAAACACAGAAGCTTGCTTCCTGTACTGTATGGCAATGGCCTCTTTATTTTTGGTCTTGACTTTTTTTTGATTCTGAAAAGCTCTTCTGGCCCAGCTGGCCTCATGGTAGTGTAGCCAAGTAGGAGCAAGGGTTGTCTGTGTATGCGTCTATCGATTCAGGCCAAGGTGCTTGCTGCTTGCTTGCTTCGCTTTTTCTTCGCATTTTGGGGAGGGGCGACAGCAGTTGCTCTGTTGCATTTGAGCACCTTCTGGCCCCTTGGCCCGGCCGTCTCATCAAAACTCAGCAAAAGCAGTCAAGGCAAAGACGAGCCCGAAGCTGGTCTTGAAAGCCACATTGTCGTAGATAGCACTTCTCACGTCAAAGCCCTTGACGTATTGCTGCACTTTGTCCACGGGAATGATGTGATAGCCTTTCCTCTCTAGATACTGTTATAGCGCATTTCTGGTCAGTTTCTCCCATGATGTAGCTGGGGCAGGTGTATATTTCTTTTTTGAAATTGAGGGGAGAAAAAGAAAAGAAAATATGCAAAAGATAATAGCAGCGCGCGCTCAATGAAGATGGGACGGCAGTCATACCTGCCAGAAGACAATGCTAACACCCAAGAGCAGTGTCAGGCTCCTGCTAAATGCACTCAATAACAGGCCAGCGCCGAGACCTAGAATGCTGCCGAAGGATATTTGTTTAACGGCGGCCGGGTTCAATGCGCCATTGCGTGTCAGGGGCGTCTTTACGTCTTTTGGAGACAAGTACCCGCCGGCACTGGTTGAGAAATCGCTGGCCGCTGGTGAGGCATCAAATCTTGTGACTGGGCGCGGCTGGAGGAAAGGTATCGAGAGGCCGAAGGCTATAAGGGCTGGGCGGGTCCTGGTAAGGAGCGGCGAGGAGCACGCTCGGAAGGCGGCGTGGGAGAACATTGGAGGGAGGGAGGGGTGTGGGCGTCGCGCTCGTGTATATTCGTCCTCTGGGGGTAAGTGTGTTGGGACTCTGAAGTCTCAGTGTCGCGAAGGAAGCTGCGAGCTGTGGATGGCTGGGAGTGAGAGGGGCTGACGAGGCAATCTAATAGCACACTATCTCTCCAAAGGGCAAAGAGTTGATGGGGGGGCAGTTGACAGTTCACGAGGGAGGTGGCAGCCAGTAAGGGCATGTTTCGGCGAGCTCGGCTGTTGAGTGGATGACGTCACCACCATCATCCTAGTTGCTCTGTTTATTAATTCATAACTTAACTTAGAACAACAGGTGTCCTTTGATCAGTCTGTGTCAGTCTGTGTCTACGCATGGTGTATGAGAGAGATATAGACGCCGAATCCCCTACTAGGCGAGGTGAGCCTATAGCGGGCGAGCTATTCATGGTCAGAGTTTATCATCTCGGCCGGACATCGGACTGGCCACCAGCTTACAGAAAACCTTTTGGCTGTCTTTCTACATCATTTAGCAGACGCTTTGGAATCCATCGGTTGGTCCTAAAGATAGCTAGACATAAAGGCACTTGATACCAGCAGGAGGCTCCTGGTGACGCTAGGCTATTTAAGGGTTAGAACAGAATCTTAGACTCTTGTGGGGAGGAAGGATACGTATTCAATACGAGGGTATACCGTATTTGATTGTTGATATCAAATCCAAAACGGAGTTGAGATTGGCACCGTATACGTGAATGCAGAATATACAAATGTCAACAGAACAGCAAGCTCTTGGTGTTTACTTCCTACGTGTATTACCTACCAGTTGAGTGGGACCCAAAATCTCTTGACCTTCGCTGAGTCTCGCTCACAGGCTCTTATTTCTCATTTCTCATTTCTCATTATCCTCCTCTTATCCTCTTATCCTGTATGCTATTGCATACGGGGAGATACAAGGAAAATTCTGAAGAATGGATCCGGCCGTTGCAGATCGTTTTAGGATGCTAATCAAGTGGATTGCTAACCAATGGGGATCGACCCAATTCCACGAATCTGCAGGCGCCGTCGCCTCGGCGTCCCTATCATGATTACTGGCGAAGGCGGTGGTTTCGAGCTGTAGGTCTGATCATGTGCACGCATCTGAGTACTACACGTGTAGAACTGACATATGTTGCCAAGCCCTAAGCGAGGTAAGCACAGCGAGGGCATCCTACCAACATCCATGCTGTGTCTTCTGTCAATCTGGTGAACGATGTCGCACAACTCACAAGAGGCGGTGGCCGATGCTCCGCGAACCGTCGTTGAAACCCCTTTGCTGATCGTGGGAGCTGGGCCTGCAGGAGCGTCGCTGGCATGCTTCCTTGCGCACCCACCGTATAGTCTGACCGGGCTTATGATATCAAACCAGACAAGCACATCCCAGACTCCACGAGCACACATCACAAACCCGGCGTGCTTTGAGTGCCTGCGGGACATCAACCTAGAGCAAGAATGCCTGGCCCAGGCGACCGAAGGCAACTGCATGGTGCACACTCGCTGGTGCCACGACATGACGGGGGAAGAGTACGGCCGCGTGTATTCATGGGGCAACGATCCAAAGCGGAAGGCCGAATACCACGCCGCGTCGCCGTGTAGGCATGTCGATCTCCCTCAGACACTGTTCGAGCCGATTTTGACGCAGCGAGCGGCAGCTCAGGGATGGGACATCCGATTCCGTACTACCTTCCTGGGCTTGAAGTACGAGCCAGACGGACGCATCCTCTCGCGAATCCGGGACGACATCACGCAGGTCGAGTACTTGGTGCGGTCAAAGTATGTGTTCGGTGCCGACGGTGGCCGGTCGCAGGTGATTCGTGAGCTCCAGATCCCCCTGATCAAGAAGCCGGGCCAGGGGCTGGCACTCAACGTCTTGGTCGAGGTGGACCTGTCCGACTACGTGGACGCACGCAAGGGCAACCTGCACTGGATCTTTCGGCCTGAGCAAGAGTATGCCGATTTTGCCTGGTCTGGTCTGGTCCGGATGGTCAAACCGTGGCATGAATGGGTCTTCATCCTGTTCCCCAAACCAGATGTGCCGTGGAAGGAGCCGACGGAGGAGCAATGGTATCAACGCTGTCGTGAAATGGTTGGCAACGACAAACTGCCGCTCAAAATCCTCGGCATCTCCAAGTGGCACATCAACGAAACCGTGGCCGAGCGATATGCAAACGCCGAGAACACGGTCTTCTGTCTCGGCGATGCCGTCCACCGGCACCCGCCCTTTAACGGACTCGGCAGTAATACCTGTGTGCAGGACGCGTTCAATCTAGCGTGGAAGGTCAAGTACGTCGAACAAGGCCTCGCTGGCAAAGATCTTCTGTCCAGCTTCAGCGATGAGCGACAGCCTGTTGGTGTCCAAGTCATCACGCGAGCCAACCAGGGCATGCGCGATCACACACCGGTCTGGGATGCCATGGGCCTGCTGAAGCCTACGGTGGAGGAAAGGCTCGCGGTCATGGAGGAGCTGAAAGCAGCGACAAATGAGGGACGGGCGCGACGTAAGCGGCTCAACGAGGCGATTGAGGCCACATCTCATGAGTTCCACGCCATTGGCGTCGAGATGAACCAGCGCTATGTATCGAGCGCCATCTTGGTCGACGACAACGCTGTGAGGGGTGACGGCAGCAAACTGCCGCCCCCGTTGCCGGACGACCCAGTGCTCCATTACGCCCCGAACACCTACCCTGGCAATCGGCTGCCACATGCCTGGCTCAACAAGCGGATTCCAGAAAAGGAGCACACTTCAACCATCGATCTTGCCGGTCACGGAGCATTCTGTCTACTGACGGGGATTGGGGGAGAAGGCTGGAAAAGGGCAGCTGCAGCCGTGTCGCAGGACCTAGGCGTCGAAATCCGTGCCTTCAGCATTGGATGGGCCCAGGACTGGGAGGATGTCTACCGTGACTGGGAAAGACTGAGGGAAGTTGAGGAAGATGGATGTGTGCTTGTGCGTCCTGATCGATTTGTGTGCTGGCGAAGCATAAGCATCGGGTCTGGTGACGTTGAGCCAGGCCTACGCAGTGTGCTGCAGAAGATTCTATCTCGATAGATAGTTGCGATAGCAAACTAGTGAATTCCGTTTCTTATTAATATATGATTAGTCAAGTGTACAGGGTATGCGGGAGATGTTTAGCTGGTGAATAACTTTCTCTCCCTCTTCCTTTCACCTTGCACGATGCCCCTCTCCTGTCACGCAATCTCAACTTGACCATTACATCCCTCAGTAGTAAACTGTATGTGCTGTATGTATATAAATATCGAGAGATGGTCGGTACAGCCATTCATTATATATACAACATAGCTGTGATAAATACTAGACGATGGCCACCGCCATATCTGATAAATTCTATGCTATCGTAGCCGGCGTCGGTCCAGGCACTGGGCGCTCAGTCGCCCTCCGATTCGCCCAACACTACCCCGTCGTCCTGCTGGCCCGTCGCCCAGAGAGCTATAACGAAGTTGTTGCCCAGATCAACAAGGCCGGCGGCAGAGCGATCGGTATTGCAACCGACGCAACAGACCAGGCTTCGCTCGCCGCCGCGTTCGAAACCATCAACAAGGAGTGGCAGGGTTTGCAGCTTGCCGCCGCCATCTATAATGTCCGGACATACGGCCGCTCAAGCCGCAAACCCTTTCTTGAGCTGAAGGTCGAGGATTTGGAGAGCAATCTCAAGAGCACTCTGTATGAAAGGACTACGCTACCAATCCTCCCCCCCTTCTACACCACACCCATCTCCTCCACTCGGCCCCTCCTTAACTAACTCAATCTCCCCCCTTCTAGCACCGGTCTCTTCACATTTGCCCAAGTAGTAGTGCCACTCCTGCAGAAATCCGTGGACAGCTCGCCCAACCCACCGACTCTGATTGTGACCGGCGCGACCGCCTCGCTCCGGGGCTCCAAGCAATGGGCGGCCATTGCACCGGCCAAGTCAGCCGCGCGCATTTTGACCCAGTCGCTGGCGCGAGAGTTTGGTCCCACGGGCATTCATGTCGCGCACGCCGTGATTGACGGTGGCATTGATGTGCCGGACGCAGAGCATGCCAACCGCAACGATGCAACGCCAGACGGCAAGATAAGCCCCTATGCTGTAAGTAAAAGGAGAAGAAGAAGGAGAAGTCTAGCTGTGATGTTGATTGCTAATTATTCTACAGATTGCTGAGAGCTACTGGAGTCTGCATACGCAGCACAAGTCAGGCTTTACACAGGAGATTGACCTGAGGCCCTTCAATGAGCATTTCTAAGCCACCCGCCTGGTTCTCTCCAACAGAGATGGAGCGGGTGGGGAGTGCGTGCGTATGGACATAGCGACCCATATTCAAGGGGATGAGGGGATTGATGACATATCAACAACCCAGGGCGGCCAGATATCGAGGAAATGAGGTTTAGACTTCAGCCCATCCACACAGTATGCTCTGTAGTCAACGACTTCCCAAGAGCAAAATGTTCCAATCACTATCATTTGACATGATTTTTGCATGTATTGCGTGCTCGTCAGATGATATGCCTGATTACAAATTGTCGCGTTCAGATGCGGAGCAGTGACCCCGAGAGGGATGTGATGGGGGAGGGGCAGGGGGAAAGTGATATATCTTGAAGAGAGGCGCGCGTCTGTCCGTTGGTTGCAAAGCATCTTCCTTCCATAACGCCCATTTCTCTGGTTAAAGGGTGAAAAAGAAAAAAAGAAAAAAGAAAAAGTATGGCCACAGCTGCAGTCCAACACGCCCAAGCCACTGTGCTTGGGCATGTCGTCGAGCCTCTTGCCCAGGAGTATAAGCCTGCGAAGCACAACGTTACCGCAGAGCTGTTCTATTACAACGATCCCGGTGATGGATCTCCCCCAGCTCCTGCTTATGTAGGGTGAGTCTCCCCTCCCCCCTGCTTTGGCTCGCCGGGAAGAAAGAATGTATTTCTGTCCGGAGACGAGACGCTGACAAAGATACTCGGAACATGTAAACAGAAAGCCAGACACTTTTGTCCGGCCTCGCGTCAGTCAGAATGTCCTGATCCACGACATCTCCGGCGACGAGAACAAGTACACGCTCGACACTCAGGGCTTTCAGTACGTCAAGCATGAAAGCAAGGAGAAGGACTTCGACGACGACGACAAGATCAAGGCCGAGTACTACCCAGAGGTTGAACAGCTCCTGAAGGATAGGTAAGTGCTCAACAAAAAAACATCAAGTTCAAAAAAAGAAAAAACCGGCGAGAGAGAGGGGGGGAAGAGGAAACTCCTTATAGTAACCACCATTCTGCAGCACCGGAGCATCTCGCGTTTTCATCTTCGACCATACCATCCGCCGTGCGGTCGCGGACGTGCGCGACGTCGCTGGCATCCGTCGTGGTCCTGCTCGCCTGGTCCACATTGACCAGTCGTATGGGGCGTCGGTGCAGCGTGTCAAGTACCACCTGCCGGACGAGGCGGACGAGCTTCTCAGCAAGCGCTTCCAGATCATCAATGTAAGTGTGCAGCTGCTGTCTCTCTCTTTGCTGCCCTCCCTCTGTGCTCTCCAGCCCAGCAGCGAACTAAAAGATAAAACTCGTCCAGGTGTGGCGCCCGATCAAGACCATCCGGCGGGACCCGCTCGCACTGGCCGACGCGCGCTCCGTGCCAGAGACCGACCTAGTCGCGGCCAAGCTGATCTACCCCAACCGCGAGGGCGAGACGTTCGCCGTCAAGCCAAATCCAAGCCATCAGTGGTACTTCAAGTACGGGCAGCGGCCGGATGAGCCGCTGTTCATCAAGTGCTACGACTCTGTCGAGGATGGGCGTGCACGGAGAATCCCGCATACCTCGTTCGTTGATCCGGCCCATGAGAATGATGCGCCGCGGGAGAGCATTGAGGTGAGGACGTTGGTGTTTTACGACTACTAATCCGAAGTTTTACTTCGTATTCGTTATGTACTGTAATTTGAACTCCTTCTTTTTATGTTTATTTTTCATTTTTATTTTAGCGTCCAGTCAGGAATTAATTAAGCTTAAGCTTAAATCTTTAACTCCAATAAATAATAGTAGTGTACGATATAACACCACCACCACCACCACCACCACCACCCACCACAACCGCTGTTCTGCTCTGCCGCGCCCCCGGATATACAACCAAATACTCACACCCTTCTCCCCAACGCCATGCCATCCTCCTGCCGTGACCTGCGGGAAGCCCTGGCACAGTGCCTGCAGCAATCGGACTGCATCCTGGTTGAGCGGCACCGACCGCTCGACTGTCTCGCCCCGCCACTGCTCTACACCCTTCCCGAACCGTGCCAACAGCTCAAACGCGGGTTCAGCGATTGTAAGCGTGGCATGATCGACATGCGCAAGCGGTTTCGAGGCAACCAGCCCATCAGCACCAGCGCCGAGCTGGAAGGCGGCAGTGGCGCAGGCAAGGACCTTCTGAATTCTTCTGGTGGTGGTGGTGGTTCAGCAGCTGTTACTGCTGTTACTTCCAGTCAAGGGAAGCCACACAAGCAGCTGTATGCTGGGAAACCAGCGTTTGACCTGCCGCTGAAAGAAGGCGCCAGGGGTGAGGTGCCCGGCCTCGGATTTGATGAGAGTAAGACGAGGGGGTTGTAACCCCACGAGAGGGGGGGGGGGAGCGGGTGGGCATGAGAAAGAGAAAGAAAGAAAGACGAGTGCGGGTGGGAAGAGAACTTGCCGTTGCATACTCGACTCCACACTGCTGTACAACATTGTACTTGTTGATTACGGAGGAAAAAAAAAGAAAGAGGCCTACCTGGTTCAATGAATCGTGGATGAAATGCTGGCCGACCGGCCCAACATGAAAGAACGCTCGGTTCGGTCGCAGATGTTCGAGCCTTGGATGCACCGACCTGTGTGCCACAAACACACTGTTCTCACCAAGGACTTGACCCAATGCAAGACCACACACAAGCACCAAGCAGAAGCCATGTCAGATTTCGCTTCTCATGTCTAAGGACGCCTTTTAATCTACCCTCATCTCATACCAATAAAAATACATCACTTGGCCAGCTCAGCCCGCTTCCTATCGATCGGCTGCGGATCGCAATACAACCAGACGACCGTCAAGACTAGGAATCCACCGATCACACTCCACAGGCCAGTGACCCAGGGCCAAGCGCCGGTAATGACGAAACTGCGTGGCCACTCGTCGTGTGCAAAATGGCGCACCGTCACCTGTCGCTTCTCTTCGATGTTGGTCAGGAAGGGCCGGTTGTAGTCAACCTTGAAGGCGAAGATGCCGTGCTGGTCCGGGGTCGTGAATGTGGTCGTGAACGTGGTGCTGTTGAGGTCGCTCGAGCTCGGCACCAGGGGCAGACGATGAAATGGCGAGAGCATGGAGAATTCTAGTTGGATCTCGTCGCCCGGTGGAGGGTTAAAGGGCAGGTAGTGAGTATGCGAGTAGAGCGATAGGGTGATGGAGAAGGTCTGCAGCGGTCCAGTCAGTATGTACAAAAGAGAAGGCAGAGAGAGGATCCATACCACGTCATTCTTGATCCGGTAGATCGGGGGGTTGACGAAGCCCAAGTCGGTGGTGTTGCCAGCCGGAGAGCGGGAAGCCTCTTCCACAAGCTGGTGCTGCACACCCACCACCTTGAGCACGCCAACCTCCTTGAAGACCCACTCGGTCAGCTGCTGGGCAAACTCGCGGTTGACAGTCTTGCTGGCCTTGCCACCCGGGGCCTGGACCGAGGCGTCGAACCACTTGTCCTGCAGCATCTCCAGGCTTCCTAGCACTACGAAGCGCGCGTTGTTCCTCGCCTGAAGGGCGCTGATGAGACTCAACTGGCTGCCAGTGGCAAAGATGTCTTCGATTTCGACGCTGTCTCCCTCATCCTTAGGGTTGTGCGTATACGCCGTGGCCGGAGCCTTAAGAATGGGCGCCAGCAAGGGCGACGCATTTCCCAGCGACTGGCCAACCGTGTTCGGCAGTGCCAGCACACCATCTCCGCCAAAGAAGTTGATGACATCTTGCCTCAGCGGCTGAGGACGGGGCAGCAGAAGAACGTCGTGCTTGTCTGGTGCGGAGCTGGTGTCGAAGTGAAAGTGGTCGACCACAACACTTGTTCGGTCCGCAGGCAAGGAAATATCTAGTTCGAGGAGGAGGGAAGAGATGGCGGAAGGAGTTGAGGCGGTGGAGGAGAGACCAAGCAAGACATTGCCGCCGGCGTTGGTGTAGTCGACGAGCAGCTTCGGGGTCAGGGCGGGGCCGTAGCCTGGGCAGAAGAGCAGTCAGACAGAGATCGAGAGAGTACAAGCAAACAGGCTCCTCTTTCCTACCTTTAGACTTCGGCGGCGTCAGGATCAGATGATCATACGCCAGTTCGCCGTGGCGGAACAGGCTCAGCTGGTCGTTCTTTGGGCTCTCGAACGACAGCAGGAAGTCTCGTGCTGGAACAGCGCATCAGCGTCAGCATCTCTCTCTCTCTCTCTCTCTCCATTTTCGTCAAATCCAAACAGCCACACACGTACACTCCAGGTCCTGCCAGAATTGCGAGTACAGTTGTTTCTCGTTGGCATCCTCGAGCACCACGAGCACGCGGTCACCCACAGCGCTCTTGGCCCGCACTTGACACACCGTGCCGAGCAGAACGGCGGCAATTGAGGAGAGAATGGAGAGCCTCATGATGGGCTGGTTTTCTCCTGCGCTGCTCTGCTATCCCAAGCAACCCACTTCTGGCCACGAATACTCATTGAACTACCAGGACAACGGGGCCTGCGCAAAGACGAATTTCGTCCACCGTAGCATGATCAAGAACGAAGTCACGTGTGAATATAGGGGAATTTCTCAGTGTCTAATGAATTGGATGTGCCTCGTATGGCATTCTTCCTATCATTGCCACTCTGATGAATTTGATTGTCCTTGGATTGAGATAGAGCCGAATAAACTCTGACACTGTAGCATGTAACCATTTCGCCTTCTGGCAGCATTCACAAAATTTTTTCCGAGCTGCTCAAAGCTCCCGTTCCGGGTAGCTGGCCACTGCGAGGTCCTTCAACATCCGACCCACAACTTCCCTCAACAGCCTTGCCTGATTGCCCAGTCATCTCAATTATCTCGGAGCGGATACAGATGAAGATCCCAACGCCATCAGGATGGGTGCTGCGAAGGGCAGCTCTCATCTCGTCATCCATCCTCCACTCATCATCAAACTGCGCACACGCATCAAAATGCCACCTTGCACGGTGCAGATTTTGGTCGTCCCACTCTCTTTTAGGGTAACAACTCACTCCAGGAGGAGAGTAACTCACAATTACCTGCATACTCGCTCCAGGACCTATCCAAACGTGAAGTCTCTTTAGGTTCGGTAACTTTGGAACCATGTGAACCAGCGAGAGGAACAAGGGGTTGAAGGTAGATGGATCAGGCGTATAGCGGAACCAAGCAGCCGGTAGATTCCCATCTGCCATCTCCCAGTCCCCGTGTTGCATAAAATCAGAGTGATCAGAGTGTTCCGAGTTGAAAGATGCGCGTGAGGCTTCTGAGTCATAATACTCAGGGTCTAGGTCTTCGTCTGGGTTAGTACTGTCTCCAGTACTGATCCATCCACCTGTGGGTGTGGTGACTGCAAGCTCGAGCCTGAGATTGGTTAGGCTTGAACTGAAGGTGGTGGTGGTAGGAGCAAGAAATGCGACAGGCGAAAGAATCCATGATCCAGTCAGTTTCAAGTTCGTAAGCGTGGGGAGAGATAAAAGCCGTCGCACTGCTAGACTCAGATCATCATCTTCGCCTTTCTCACAGTATGATTCGAGCTCAAAGTTTTCGTTTAGTGGAGAAGTATCACCTAGAGTAATCTCCCAAGTTTCAACTGCGGGAAATGGAGTCTTTGCTAACACATGGGCCAGCATGGATCTGATCTCCTTCCGTAGGCCGGGTAAACGACGCCCAGGCAGCAAGAATCCCCATGTCATATCTCGAGCTTTGGGTGATGCAGCAGCAATGATCCCAGCAGATTGTGGGTGTATTTCCCTGCGGACATCTGATAACTCAAGCTTGGAAATACATCCGACCTGAGGTAACACTCCTGAAGGTAACATAGTCTCATTAATCATGAGAAACTTCCAGACATTTCGATAGTCCCAGATCGGCGGCGACCCTCCATGTTTGGTGTCAAGAGCATCAAGTACCTTGGCATCATCTGAAGGAGACCCAGCCTTGAGCGTTAAAGCGACTTGATTGCCCTCCCATTTGCTAAGCCGATTGAACAGATTGAAGATGGCTTGTGTGAATACGACATTGTTGGTGGCAGCCTCGCGGCTACTCTGCAGCTTTTTAAGCCGCTTCGTAGTCACGGGTGGCAGCACAACCTGGTAGATAATGTCTTTGATGGACTGGCGATGACTGTTTCCGTGGAAGACACTGTCAAACCTTTCCAGGGAATCCTGAGTACTGTCAACTCGGATTGTGGAGGGAAGAGGCTCAGGCAGGTTTTGATCGCTCCCTTCGATGGTCAGATCGAACACGTCGCCCTGTGGCTCCATCTTGCGGTGCGGAAGACTATTCGGGTGTGCGTTGATGAGCTGTCCCTTAGGGGCACGAGGTGGCGGTTGACATGCACACCGTTTCGAGCAAGAGAAAGAAAGTACAGTAAGAGAAGAAGATTATGTGCACAAAGTCAGGATCGACTCCCCGTCTTTTGTCCCACAACACGAGTGGCAAACCAATTTCATTTTCTCCTCTAATAATACGTGTACGTGTACAAGCGCCGTACGGAGCCATACGGTATTGTCAAATGTTGAAGTGGCTCATCCACCCACGTCTCGTACTCTCTGTCTTCTCATCATCCCTCTTGAAGAAAACTCGATACGAACATTCATGCATGACATGCTTCTCCATATGTTACTGCTTAGCATCTTTCGCTCGGCTCATAGTGCTAACCCTGGGCCGCTCTGCCGACCAGCATGGCCCACCTTCTGTCAACTTGGCCGTAATGGACATTCCCGCCAAAGATGCCTCCTCCCTGTTACTCGGCTAATAGTGGCTCTGCTTGCCGCCCTGCTTGCCGAATCATTGGCCTGATTGGCCTGGCTGGCCAAACCAGACTGACGTGCTAGGACAGGACTGGTCGCTACCCCGGTGCCTACCTGTACTTGCATGTGCCTCAGCCCCTGAATATCCTGGCGAGTTGCTAACTGACAGCCGTTGTTGAGTCACAGCCACCAAGGACCTTGCCGAGGTTCACTCTACGTAGGCTTTTGCGGGAATCAATGCCCTGCAGGTGATCGACAAGGACGGGACATGTCAGGGCAAGAACGAACAGCCGACTTGAGGGATCCTCTAGCTCGAGCATGACTGGCCCTGCCCAGAGAAGGCTATGTGCTGGGGGAGAGGGTGATTATGCGGGGAACTGAATCCTGCAAGCCGGGATGCAGGCTGACCCCAGGGTGTCAGATATTTCCCTAATGAACAGAACGGCAAGGACAAAGAAGGCTGATTAGCAGAAGGCAAATTCACTTCCAGTCTGGCAGTGTACTGTACATAGACCGTCTCGAGGATGTCTCGCGGGCCACCCAACTACCACGAGATTATTCACTCCACAACCCCGATACAATACCAGTAAGTTGCCCAGAATGAACCAGCACAGTTCTCCCCACTAGAACCCAAGACAGAGTTCCACGAGTAGAAATCAGCATACGTCAGCCCATACCTGTCGGCGAACAGCGAGCACCAATCTCCTTCTTGTGCCTGCCCGTATTCGTTGCAACTTGCTATCGCATTACCAGCCTGGTTCGGCTCTGGAGCGGCGACGGGTCCAGTGTCTGTTGGCGCCGCCGAAGTCGATACAGTTGATGTCGACTCAGCCGAGGTTGTGGTAGGAGTGGTGTTTGACGAGGCGACACCGACGCAGTACGCATAGCTGGCCCAGAAACCGGTAAGGCAGTCCTCTGAGACTGCTGGGTTCCACTCCAAGAACTCGTCTTGTGTAATGCCGTACGTGTCGTAAATAACAGAACAATCATCGCCGGCTGTTAGATTTCATGTCAGACAGGAAAGTGATAGTATGGTCCGAAACTTACATTGGACGAGATGCCATTTATCGCAATCTGAGGGTTGGCCGTCCTGAGTTGGGCCGGGAGCCGTAGGACTTGTGGTGGCCGTTGCTGATATGGTTGTAGATGCGGTCGTTGGTGTTGGTTCCACGTAGTCTTCTGTGCGAACACAGTATTGGTATCCTGTGACCATTAAGATGGTTGGATTAGTAAGTGCAAATCGATGGCGTCCTGAAAACATCACTTACCAGCCCACATGCCACTACAGTCAGAGCCAACGCTTGGGTTCCACTCATAAAACTGCGCAATGGTGAGCTCCCAACTGTCAAGAATCTCTTGACAGGTTTGCCCGCCACTGGGGTTGACGTAGACTGCTAGTGTACAGTCCTCAGCCATCCCATCCTGGGTTACTGGTCAGCAACATTGTCTGCTGTTCACTTCTGATCTTTGACTTACACGAACGGGCAGGTCCGGGTTCACACCCGGCTCCTCCTCGTATGTCTTGAAGCCATAATAGTACTTCGCGCAATAGCGAACACCGCTGGCGAATGCACACGAAGGATCCGACGTATCGCCCAGGCCTACACCATATATTAGTAAAGATGACGCCTGTGGTATCCCAGTGGTATAATCCTACTCACTGGGATTCCAAACCCGCAGGTCCTCGAGTGTGACATCCCAGACCGAAGCTATCAGATTACAATTAGACCCGAGGTCGGTACCGCTGAGATCGGTTTGCCAATCATCGCCGACAAGGTAGCTGTAGCAGTCCTTACGGGTGCCACTTGCAAGAGGAATCTGGGTGGTTGTTGGCGTAGGCGACGACCAGACAACCGGCGGGAAGGTTGTAGCCGAGTCCTCAAGAGAGCCAGTACGAGTCAGCACATGGGTGGTGTACCCCGGCTTGCCACTGTATGTGTTGACTAGAGACATGCATAAGCTTGATGTTGATTACCATGGCGTTAGTAGTTGGTTTTGACTTACTATCTCCAACTGCTTGCACGCAATACGACTCTTCAGCATAGAGATTTGTGCAGTTCTCATTGATTGCAGGGTTTAGGAATCTAAAGTCAGCCAATGAGATGGAAAACTTCATAACCAGCAGGTTGCAGTAATCTCCCAACTGGGCTTGGTAGTAACGGCCACAGTAAGTATTGGTTCCGGAGGCCACATTTGTGGGCTGTGGAGCGGCAGTTGTAGGAATAGAAGGCGCAAGGGTTGTGGAGCCTGGTGGGATATACGGTTTACCAGGCTTGGAAATGCAAAGCTGATCGCCTATCAGTTTCTCCAGGTTCTGGCACCCAGCGTTGATAGACTATGGTGTAATCAATAAGCCGCAAATTCATGAAACTAATGGATAATAACTCACGGGGTTCCACGCTCGCAACTGAGACTCTGTGATACTGTGCATCTTGGCGATAGCTGCGCATGTGTCCGTCTCAAGGACAGTGTAGACGGTGCAGGTGTTGATGAGACAGAGCTCTCCCTGAGTGGGGAAGTTGTGGCACGAAGCGAATAGATCATTGTCTAGAAGCAACCACTCGGTGCCAATACCTTGGGCAAGTGATATCTTGTGACAATCATCTCCAGGTTGAATGCTGTACACCGTTCCAGTACAGGTTGGAGTCGAGGATGGAACAGTCAAGGTTGTGCTGCACAGAGATTAGACTCAGTGTCTTTGAAAAGGGATATATGTTATGAGCTAAGGAATCAGTAGAGGAGTGTGCTTACGTGATGAGGCTTGCCGTCTTTGTTGTTAGAGGCATGTTGCTGACCCCGCAGCTTGCAGTCTTCGATTCGTAGATTGACTGAGACTGCAGCCTTAGGCCGTCGTAGTACGGAGACTCTGCTTGGAACTGAAGATTCTTGACAAGACAAAGGTCGCAAGGATCAGACGTGTCATGGTCTCCAAAATCCCCTCCCGCTGGCAAGGTGCCGTCTGGGTCAGCTGCTGCTGCATATGCTGCGGCGACGTTATTGCAAAAACGGCCTTCGTGTGTGAGACAACTCAGGTTGTATGAGTAACGCATCAGTTCAGTGATCATGGCAACCGGCTCATCGACACCTCCAGCGGTTGTCCAACTATCAGAAGCACAGTTGGAAACCACGGCATTGTGATAAGACGCCAGAGCTGAGGCGCACACATCATCACATATGCTCTGCAAATTTGTCTGCGAGTAGTAAAAACCAGGTTGCAAGACCTTGATGACATTGCTGCATGCAATGTCGGTAAGAAGAGCATCTGCACAGCCCTGGCTAATGCCATCTGGGATGGTGCTCTCGGTCAGAATCCTGGCAGCAAGGCCGCTGGCAGCGAACAAACAGCCTGCTAAAGGCACGGCCCATTTTGAGTGAAAGGAGCGAGGTGAGGCCATACTGTTGAGCCTGGTTGGAAAGAGTGACTATGCCATGGAGGATTGAAACCATGGAACAGACAAGAGTCCAGGGGCAACCTGAACATGGGCGGCGTTGAGATGGAGAAATATAGGGGTTGGCCTGATGGAGTCGTGGGGCCTTGCCATTCCTGTTGCCGACCAGTCGGTCTGCTCAGAAGCCTGAAACCGCACCAGCCGAGGGAGAAGAAAGCCATGTTGTGCCAACTTCGTCGAGAACATCTCAGGGAAAGTGGGCTAATGGCGGTGTAAATTATTTTAGCCTGAAAACATTGCCTTACGTATCAGGGTGGAATTTTGTTCCTTGAAAGCGCATCTCTGAGATAGGAGACAACAACGAGGACAAGGATCTGCCCCAAGTACATGGATTGAATAGCGCAGGCCATAAAAGTCATTTCAGAGACCTACAGCGATATTTCGGGTGGTGAACCCAAAGGCTTAATATGGGCTCCCGACAGCCGTACCTATGAGGAACTGGGTCAGTGAGTGATTGATCTAAATGCATGATTCAATCGTGCATTTTGTCCCAGAGAACGAGGATATCGACTTCGACCAAGACCAGCTGTCATTCTTCCGTCTTGATCTTGCTCGGCGCAAGATTGTTGTCACAGATGATCATCAAGCGCTGTACCTCCGGATTCTATCTACGGGTTCCTGAGATTTGGAACTTTGAAATCCCCCTGTCCAATGATAAAGTGCACCGATATATTTTGACAGAGAAGCTTCCATGCCTTAGCAAGGAAGAGGCGCCACCCATTGGCTTTTGGGAGTCATGCCACAACATGCTTTGCAACCTGTCAGTCTTCTTTGGTGTTAGAGGCTTCCGGAGAGGAAGGCAAAAACAGTCGTAGACAAAAGCTAAGTTGATTGGAATACTCTATAGCTCTGCCGTACAAGACTCAAGAACTTAGAAAACCTCCTGTTCCTCTCCTACACCACACAATATATATTTATGCGTCGGCTCCGTTGACCTTGTCGGCATTCTCCATCCCTGGTGGTCTTGGCACAAGGCATTCAGGGGTGCTTAGTATAAGGCGTTTATAACATTACCTCCCTCTCCCTCAGGCATTGTCCTCAATGCTATGATCAAATATTACTTCAGATAGGCATGGTGTGTGTTGCTCTTACATATTACTATGCATGCTCTTGGTTGAGTCCTATAGGTCTCTTGTGATGCTTGTGTGTTAACGCAAAATCAGTGTTCTCCCGTGCGTCGCGCTCTGAGTGTGTTTTGCATGCAGTACATATGGTTGCTATATATAATTCCTGTGATAGTCAACTATATAGTAATAAGTATTTACTGCATGAATGATCTAAAGTGTACTTATCTTTTCTTATTTTCTTATTTTCACTTCTTTGATCATTCTCATTCTTAATCATTTTCATTATGGCCAAACACGCACAACACCGTTGCCAGAAATCAAAGGTGCCAACGCTGCCCATGCATTACTCACACTCTCTACATTCCTCTGCTATGTCTGCCGTTGATAATGAGCTACCTCATTGGGAGCCATTTGGTTGCTATGTTATTGTTCTGTCTACACAGGGGGTAGGCACTCCAACTCCTACTCCTGCTGCTCCTCCTGTAACTCTGACTATTGTTGCTCCCAACTCTAATGAGGACACAAGTTCTTCCAGGTTATCCAACAACTCTGATAACTCAGACTCCTCATCTTCTAACAACTCCAACAACAATAACAAGAGTGAGTATCATCCTCTCATGTGGTGTGCTTTGCTCATGAGTCATAAGTGTTTTCGTTGCTGCACCTTCTGCTGGCGGGTCTGTCTCTAGGGGTGCTTCACCCCTTGAGCCTATTCAATACCCATTGCCCTACATGCATTGCCTCCATGCACTTAGCAAGGATCCCATGTCTGTTCTAGTTTATGCAACCAAGCCTGGTCATTCTATCAAGTGTAGTATATATGCATGGCTCAGGTATTGTGATTCCTTAATTGATGTTTCTCAATATATTGTACATCAAAGCAATATAACTATATACTTATAGGTTTTTCTTTTTGGCATTGTGTCTTGCATGTGTGGTTAATATGCCTCAGGTTCCTCCTCATCTCTGCATGCAGGTGACTACCCTGGCTGCAGAATGGTATTCTTTCAATGCCTTTTGGTTGGCAAATCCAGAGAATGCAGAAGACCTCAGTATTTGTGGTGCATATCTACAACTCCTTGCCTACAATTTCAACAATATTGCTGCATGGTCTCCTTTATATTTGATTATTACCTAAGTAATTAGCACTAGTCTTGTATACTTCAACTATACTTCAATCATAACTTAGTTAAACTTCAAGAGCAAGATGCTTAACCTCCTTTGTCTACAAGTAGATGCTACTTAGTGGCTGGCCAAGACTATGAATATTCTGGTTAGTATACTCTTCTCATATATATACAATACTAACTTATTGTAGGTTGGGTTGCCTATACCTGTATAGCCAAAGAATATGCTTATTAGAGGGATATGAGATAGTTTGCTAATCAGATTTTGTTGTGCTTTGCTTACACCTTGTAGAGTACCCTTATACTTGATTTTGTCTCCTTTCTTGGAACTCTTAGATTGCTTCCTATGCTTGCTTAAGATTTGCCTCTAGTTCCCAGGAGTTGTAGGCTTCTGAGAACCCCTTCTATCAGATATAGAACTATGTTTTCCTGCCCTTCTTTTGCTTATCAAGAATTTATTTAACCTCCCAATACTCATTACCTTCAATATCTTGTAACTCAGGTGGCTTGTAGCCTTCTTGCTGGTTGTACTTTTCCAGGAGCAAGACATGGAAGGTTGGAGAGAGTTGATGGTACTTCTTTGGGAGATCTAGTTGGTATGTATTTATCCCGACTTTCTTGATGATCTTGAAGGGTCTGAGGAAGCAATCTGTGAGCTTCTTCTATGTGCGTAGCATATGAATATTCTTTGAGGCTAGTAAGACCAGCTCACCCACCTTGAATTGCTTGTCCTTTCTCTTGTGGTCTACATATTTCTTCATGGCCTCTTGTGTTGTTGCTAGGGCCTCTTGACTCACAATCTGGGCTTGCTATAGCCTTGTAGCCATATTCCTTGCAGATTTATTCTTATATAGGCGTCCCTTAGGGTCCTCTTGTTTAATGTTGACTTGTAATTGAGATATAAAGTTATACACCATCTCAAACGGAGATTTGCCCGTTGATGCATTTACTGCCTGATTGACTGTGAACTCCATATATGAGAGAAACTCAGCCTAATTATCTTGCTTATAATTGATAAAACAATAGAGATAGTATTCAAGGGTCTGATTCATGTGCTCAGTTTATCCATCTGTCTAGGGGTGGAATACTGTTGATAGGCACCTGTGAGTTGCTAGATAGAAGTATAGCAATTCCCAAAAGCTCAAGGTGAAGACTGAGCCTTGGTCACTTACAATTGTCTTGGGTACTCTAAACTTGGAGATTATACTCTCTATGATAAGGACTCCTACCCTTGTAGCATCAATCTTGATCACTATAGGAATGTAATATACCATTTTTGAAAATCAGTCAACAATAACCAGGATCAAGTCATATATAACTCCTAGGTGTAGAGATGGTGGTAGGCCTATGATAAAGTCAAGGGAGATATCCTGCCATAGCCCTTGTGGCATAGGCAGTAGTGACAAGAGACCATAGGGTCTATACCTAGGCACCTTCATCCATTGACATACATCATAAGTATCTATATACTCATTGATTGCCTTTCATATACCAAGCCACCAGTAGAACTTATTAATAAGCTTATAGATCTTGTCTTGCCCAAAATGCCTACCTTACCATAGATCATCATGATTGACCCTTAGGAGTTCTGCTCTTATGGCTGGGTTATCAAGGATATAGACAACCCTACTACAATATACCAGACCCCTTTCATCTTGGGATCATTGTCCTTTGAAAGGGCCCTTGCTCACCTTGAGGTCTACATACTCCTTCTATACTTCCTTTATATACTAGTCATCATTTGATTGTAGGTGTAGGACAAGACTCTCAAGAGAGGTTAGGATTCTAGGGATAAGAGTCTTCTTGATATTATTATCCATTATAGGTGATTCATATAACTTTGTCTAGTGATCCCTTACTAAGTTATCATTATATACAGGAACTAGCTCATGTGCCTTGTTGGCATCTCTGCTTTGTGCCTCTGGTGCAATGATTCTAGACTAGTTGGCTTCTTCAGCCTTCCACCTCATTGCTCTAGTCATCCTTACCACCAGAACCTTGTTGAACTTATCTAACACTCTCTAGTGCTCCTCATATATAGATCCCAGGTGTGACAATATCAAGGCTTTCAGAGGATCCTCTTCCATATCCTCAAGAACCATGAGATTGGGTCTTCTTGAAAGCCCATCTGCAGGATTCTCTTTCCCCTTGCAATACTAGATCTCAAAATCAAATACTGCAAGATATTCTGCCCAGCAGATCTGTCTCCTCTGCAATTGTTTGTTATCCATGAAGCTCTACAACACAACATGGTCCATTAAGACTATCATGTATTTTACAGGCACTTCCAGATAGTGCCACCATTCCTTGAATGTAGACACTATAGCAAGCATCTCTTGGTCTCCAGTACTATAATTCCCTTACTCCTTTGAGAACTTCTTTGAGAAAAAGGCCACTGGTTTCTAGACCTTCCTTGTACTGATCTTGTTATAGGCCTAGGATAGGATTGCCCCCATTGCTTACTTTGAGGCATCAGTCTCTACCTAGCATTGCTGATCAAGATTGAAGTGGGCTAGGATAGGTACTAATAAGAACCATTCTTTGAGCAGTTGAAATATATGTGCTGCTTCTATGGTCTATTCAAACAACCCCTTCTTCTTCTCCTTCTGCATCCCTACAAGTAAGTCTATTATGGGTGCCATGACCTTAGAGTACTTCTCAATGAAGCCCCTATAAAAATTCACGAACCTTAGAAATACCTATATCTCCTAGAAGGATTTTGGCTCTGGCTATTCCTGGATTACCTAGACTCTCTTAGGGTCTATTAATACTCCTTAAGTGTTAACTCAAAAGCCTAGGAATACCACTTCATCTGTGAAGAAATCATATTTTGATAACTTTGTATATAGTATATGCTCTTGCAGTCTCTCAAGTACAGCTCACATATCCTTTATATATAACTCTTGGTCCTTGCTATAGATAAGTATATCATCTATATACATAATGCAGATAATATCAAGCAGGCCCTTCAGGGTGTTGTTGATATAAGCCTAGAATATTGCAGATATATTGGTTAACCCAAAGGGTATAACTGTGTACTCAAAGTAGCCATACCAAGTTTGGAAAGCTGTCTTCTAATAGTCTTCTTCTACTATTGGGATGCAATGATATATATCATACAGGTCTATCTTGGTATAGATGTATATGCCGCTCAGGCGATCCAGGATCTTTGACAAGAGTAGGAGTGGGTAGTGATTTTTGATTATGACCTTGTTCAGCCCTTGATAGTTGATACAGAGTTGTAGGCTACCATTGGGTTTTGGCACAAATAGGATTGGTACTCTTACTAGTGACATACTAAGAGTGATTTTGCTTAATACAAGGTTAGTATCAATATATTCCCTTAAAACTATTAATTCTCACTGATTAAGGGGATATATAGGTCTATGAGGAATTCTTACCCTTGGTTCCATGACTATATGATACTCTACTTGGGCTTATTGTGTTAGACTTGCTTGTGAGTTGTCTATAAAAACATTACTATAATCTTGGAATTCTAGGGGGAGTCCCAAGGGATTATCCTTTAAGAGTATCAAGGAGAAGCAGTTTATTGCCTCCCCCTTGGGAGGCCTAGGTATGACATATACAATAAATATACTTCCTATTTGCTTTGCTTCTTTGAAGAACTTCTTAGTGTTCAGCTCCTTGGTTAGGTCCTCAACCATTAGCTTATGGTATTGCTAAGTTTCCTCTCCCCAGTTGATATCTAGGTTAACTTACTTCAGCTATAGTTGCCCAAGATATAGGTCATAGTCCTATATATTGGACAATAGGAAGTTCATCATCTATATATAGGTGGTACCTTGTATGTTGGTTACTTACATGGTTAAGCTAAGCTATCTATATACCTTAGTAGTTAAACCATTTATATAGTATATAGTTATATTGCTTGTAGTTAAGCTCAACCCAGCCTCCTTGACAACCCTTTGAGACACAAAGTTTCTCCAGGCTCCGCTGTCTATTAGGGCTTTTAGGGTCTGGGGCCCTCTTTCTATTTAGATTATGACTTCAATATCCAATAGATCTTGCTTACTAGGTTTGGAGAAGGCTAATACCCCCACAGCTTCAGGGGTGTCAGACCTCATTTTTTTAAGGTCTCTTATGAGTTGCCTATACTTCCTATGCTCTTGTCCTTGGACTTGCACTCATACTGCCAATGTCCCCACTTTCTGCACTTGAAGTATTTGACTGACTTGTTGCTCTTATACAAGTCACCATTATGACTCTGAGGCTTCTTGTCCTTCTCTGATTGGTCCCCCTTGGAGTCCTCTAACAACATCTCCTTGGAGTTGTTTGAGCTCCTTGGCCTAAACTAGTTGTTCTTTGGGTATGAGGTAGACCTGGACTTCCCTTCCTCAACTAGTTTGCCCTTTTTCTTTTCTTCCTTCAGTATCTCATACTGATATTCTGCAGATGAAAAAACTTGCTCACAACTGGTGATCTCCTTGTAATTGGCTATAACTTGATTATGAAGCATAGGCTCCAATACTAGGAGATACCACCACACCTTGATCTCCTTATCCATCATTTTCAATAGGTCCTGTTCAAGCTATTCAACCTCAGTAAGCATCTCCCAGGGAGTGTGGTCTAGTCCTATCACAGTCTTTGCTAAGCATAGCAAGACATCTCTCATGTGAGAACCAGGGTTGGTAATTTGGTTTTTCAGGAAGGTCTCAAAGTCCTCCCAGTTAGTGATGGTCTCTTTGTCCACTCTCTTCTAGGACTTAATAGCTTCTTCCTTGAAGAAGCAACTAATAGTATTGAAGTATTGTCTCCAGGCTTCTGGAGATTAGTCCTTTAGGAGCTTAAAGGTGATCTCCCAACTCAATAAGAAGGCCTTCAACTCCTTTTGGTCCTTCCCGCTAAATGTCAAGTTCAGCCTCATCTTGATTTCTTTTCTCCAACAGTCCATTTCTTCCTGCACCTCCTCTTTGTTACACTTATGCTTACCAAGTGTCTTAACAAAGACCCCAGGGCCCCTAGACTCAACTGTAGGGTCTCCTTTCAGAAATCACTCTATCAAATCAATCTAGAGTTCTTCTTGCCACACCTGGGTCAGATATAGTAACTCTTTGATTCAGGTGTATCATGCTTACTCAGGGTCTGGTTAGGGTATATTATTGTCACTAGGAGGGTTCTCCCCTGGCTACCCTGAGCTTACTCCCCTTTCTTGGGTGACACTCATCTCTGGAGAGTTACCTCCCTCTCTTGAGGGTTGGGTGCTCATGTTGCGGGTGGTTAGCATTGACTTTGCACAAGGATCACAGGTAGGTCACAGGTGAACCGTGGGCTACAATTGTCTTCAACAATCCTTTAAAGTTCTTGAGAATGTTAGAGGCTTCCAGAGAGGAAGGCAAAAACAATTGTAAACAAAAGCTAAGTTGATTAGAATACTCTATGGCTCTGCCATACAAGACTCAAGAACTTAGAAAACCTCCTGTTCCTCTCCTGCACCACGCAATATATATTTGTGCGTCGGCTCCGTTGACCTCGTCGGCGTTCTCCATCCCTGGTGGTCTTGGCACAAGGCGTTCAGGGGTGCTTAGCATAAGGCGTTTATGACATTTGGAGTCACCTTCAAAAGAAAAGTTGTGACCAGGGCGCTAGGTCGGTCAAGGGACTCGACGAGGAGAAGGTGCATCATAGGCTTCTACCGTGTCCAGGAACTAGACGAGTAATATTATCAAGTCGATCTCTCTCCTTTTTACACCAGAGCACACATGCCCTTTCACATAGACGCTTGTGTCGAAAGGACGGGAAAGAAGGACTGGGGAAAGGCAATGAGGAGTGGACGAGATGTCCAGTAGAGATCGAAACCAAGATATTTGGAGATCTACAGCGACCCTGCTATGATATCTATATTTGAACGCCTGAATCTTGCCGAATTGTCCATCTTTTGGGGGGATTAGAGGCTACCTCGGCCCCCCGGTGTTCCATACATAAGACCCTCACGGTTCAGCATGTATAGGACAGTCTCTTTAATCATTGTTTTTTTTAAAAAAAAGAACAAAAAAAAAAGAAACGTACATCCCACCCACACACTGCATGCTTTTGACGTTGGCATGTCTGATGTTAAAAATCAGGCAAACTTTCCCAGTGCAAAAGATGAATGTAACCTGTGCAATTTCTAAGTTGGATTGGTGTGTATTTACAAGCCTTTCGAGCCTTGGTATAAATTGATATAGAGGTTCAAGCTACAGGTTTTAGTATGGGATTTACATCCCCAACTCATCACCCACCCCGTCATCACCCACCCCGTTAGCTATCCTGCCAGGTGGAGTTATACCTTTCTGCCTTACGAAGTTTAAATGTCGACTGCAAGTACACGTATACAGGATGTACACGTGTAATGGGGTTACTTTGTTAGCCCGGCGCTAAAATTCAAAGTCTTGAACTCTAAGTTAGCAGATGTTAAGTCCAACTTCAACCTTTCAGCACATAGAAAACCAGGCCACTAAGATTGATGAACATCAACCGAGTTTTTTTGACCGAGCATGACTGTCATTCTTCTCCTGCTATCTGAGCTATGAAACTGAGAAGTCCTGGTAAGGCAGGCACTCCACCATCGCAAATGCAATTGAATTTTGCTGCTCATCAGAGAGGATTTTCCCACTTGGTTTTGCCCTTGATAGCAGCCTTGAGCTCTGCTATCTTGGTCCTCCTCGCTGCACGACCAGGAAATGATGAGTCTTCGCTGCTGTCAGTATTGGCCAGGACTTTGTCAATCCGCTCCATGTACTTGTCCAGGAAGGCTCTCATCTGACCCACAGCTCGTTCCGTGCGGCCCTTGGCGAACTTCAGCCACTTGCCCCGGATGTCCCTTTTTCGCCAGCCGACGCTGATGTCATTTGCCAACTCCTCTTCCATGTCTTCGAACCGCTCTCCCACACGGGTCACCTGCGCAGCCAAGATCTTGCCGATATCTGCATGGGCTACGTACTCATATGTCATGAGCACATTCTTCATGGTTCGGATGGCCCTGTCGACTGTTGCCTCCGAAGCCACTGCCTTAGCCATGCCTTTCTCTCCGGGGATGCTATCCTTTTTCCGGAAGACCTTCTGTTTGATGATGTTGATTGACTCGATCACCCTCACAAACTCGTCTTCCATGAATGCCGGGTAGCTGGTGGTCGCCTTGTGTGGAAACGTGGCGCCAACGTAATCCCAAGGTGATAGGTCGTTGCCATTGGTGACCGGTCTCACCTGACCCCAGCCAGCTTTTTTCATGGGCCCACAGAGATCATTGTAAGCATTCATGAACTCAGCGAGCATGTTGGCCTCCAGAATGTGCTCGACCACATACCTTTCGTTTCCAGTATTTCCCGAAGGTTTAGGGACGGCCTGGGTACCTGGTTGAAGCCCGAATGTGTCTGGGTATTGCACCGTCAGCTTCTGAGAGGTCCATCTGTGTTAGAATTGGGCGAAGTCACTTACAGTCGTTACAGTCTGCCCAGTTACCATTGTCATAGATGGCGTAAGTTCTTTTCGTGTCCCAATTGGGAATGATGAAATTCATGACATTGTCTTTAGGACAGACAGTGACCGTCTTCCCGATAGCGCGCTTGAGCAGAGGGGAATGATCAAAATCCTCGCTGCGCCTTTCGAAGAAAGCATCACTGTCAGTTGCGTCATAGAAATCATCCACAGCGTAGATATTGATGCACTCCCCAGGCTCCTCCATATCGCCTTTGCTCGGACAGAGGTGCTCGATCTTTGGCAAGCTCAAAACAGGACCATACGGAACGAGCCGTTTTCTGATGCCGGAGGCCAGCCTAGATGGGCGAGCAAGAGCAGAGGAGTTGCGATCCGGTGAATCTGTCTCACGCTTGGTGTTTGGTTCCGTCAAGCAAAGATACTCGGCATCTGGGTCCCTCGGAATGACCCGACCCTCCAGCTACGAGATGTCAGCGAATATTTCGGTTCAAATGATCGGTCACACTTACGCCGCCGAAACGAAAAGGCTCTGGCTTCCATTGGAACACCGCAGGGACGTCTGCTGTCGCGATGAGCTCAACTCCAGCATCGACTGCATAGCCAAAGGCACAGTTGCCTCCAACAATGTCAGAGTGCGCTCTGATTCGGCCATAAGTGTCAGCTTGGAGTTTGACATCGGTGTTGTCGATGTTCCATTGCTTGTGCCATTGGATGCCAAACACCAGCGTGGGAATGAGATGAACTTCAGCATAGCCGTCGGCGACCACGGATGCATCAAAGCTCGGCCCTGACAGGTCATCATCATCAAACGTCCTGTTGGGGCCGTCCAGCTCCTTGGGCTTGTACTCATCCGACTGCTTGGGAAAAGTCTGCCGAATTTCCCAATCTGCGATGGCGGCTCTGGCTTCGATCCGGCCTGCCACAGAGATACCAGCCTTGAACCTGGCGTTTAGATCAAGACTGGGCCCAACTACTGACTGTTAGAAGGAATTCACCAATCGCAATGTAGGTGCTTACTCTTGACTATGCCGGGGATGTTGAACGTGCCACCAGGGATCGGCAGGGGGACCATGGTGAACTCTTCCGAGTCCCAGTCCATCTTCATCAAAGCATCGAGCGTGAAAACAGCCTCAACGCTTCCCTGCACAAGCAATTAGCGTCTGCCATTGCCCTTGTTTGCTTGGTTGCATACCTCGTTGTTGAAGTGCAGAAAGGAGTTCTTCAAGTCCAGCTCGGGCAAGGTTGTGATCAGGGTGAAACCAAAAGAGGTGGACATCTTGATGGCAGCAGTGGCGATTGCATCAATCTTCGCCTGGAAGTTGCCGCACTGCCACTCCTCTTGCAGGATGATTGCAGATATCTCCTCCTCGTAGTCGTGCCTCTTGTCAACTTTTATGTTGACGTTCAGCAGACCCTTGAGCCAGGCCACGGCATCTTCGCCAAACCAACGCTTGTGGAGGTCATCACGGTCCACGAGGCCAAAGTGCATCTCATCTCGCCATTCTTCCTCCAGCCAGCGTCTGTGACTCCCGCCAACGTCGGCTAGGGTTCGCTTCGATTTCCGTGAGGGAGAGGCCGCCACGATATTGCTCCAATAGCCCTCTTGGTTGCTGTATTTTGTTGAAGATGTTAGCGGGGCTGATCTCACTATTGGCACCTATGATCTCTCAGCGCCAACCGATGCCACTTACGAGAAATCGATACGCATCTGCGTATCACCTAAGTCTCGAGGAACCCGGAGGAAATCGTAGTCAAACGTCAAGTCGTAGACCACAGGCTTGTGGGAGAACTCGCGCTTTTGGAGGTGCCGTGGTAGGCTCTGATTGCGGGCCACCTCTAAGGTCTTGACGACCGCATACTTGCCTGGCCCGCAACCTTGACCCTGCGGCATCTGGATTATCGTGCCAGGGGCGCCCTTACCCTTATAGATGTTCCCGCAGTTACTATTGTCGAAGTCCCTGCTGCAGATCATCTGAACGGTTTGAGCCTCCTCGCTGACAGCATCGTTGCAATTGAAAAGTTCCCAATGCGACCCATCGCGTTTATCCAGAGACGTCTGGATCTCACCAGGACTGGCAAGCACAAAGAACTGAAATGCAGCACTGTCCGGGTTTTCACCCTCAGAAGTATCGGCATCGCCATCGCCCCATGTATTGTCAACCTGTAGATCAAAATCCGTCGTCACCTCATCACCGACAGGAGGATTGGGGAAGAGGTTTTCCAGGGGCACAGGGAGGAACAGAGGCTCACCAGCCGGGGGATCACAGCAGAAAACGCGAGTACGCTCGATGTTTGGGAAGCAGCTCACGGCTCCACCGGCCGGGCTCGATGTCAGGGCGACTTGCGTATTGATGTCGCAGTGCGCATCAAAGCAGTTGCCCTCTTTGCCCTTCCACTCACAGTTGCTCCATCTCTCAAGATCATCGGGCGGGCAACAGTAGAGGGATATATCGTCGGTCTCGTATTGTTCCAAGGCGGCCAGCAGAGCACTGCCCTTCAGCTTGTGCAGGGCATCCAAGTCGGGATTGTCCTTTCGGAATTGGCCCTGGAAGGTCAGAGGCTCATCGCCCGCATTGCATCCCCTTTTTGGGCTGGAGAAATAGCAGAGGTTCTGCTGCTGAGTGCTTGTTTCACAGCAGAACGCTTTGTGCCCGTTCTCACAGTACTTGCCGCTCCCCCACTTATTGAGTTGAAGAAGGACCTCGCCGGATTTGCATCTACCATTGCACGATGGAGCCGTGCCCCTCCAAGTACAGTCGTCTGGGTTTGGGGCCGCTGATATGGGACAACAGAGAGTGCTGTCATCCTTTGTTGAATGGCGAAAGAGGAAGGATGCGCCTCCGCATGGCTGAGTTTCAATTGCCACGAACCCCGTCTTGCAACTTCCGCCGCAATCTGTGACATAGCAGCTTTGAGAGACGATATCTTGCCATAGAGCAGCATCTTCAGACGTTGTGCTCTTCCTTGACAGTTTGAAGCGGTCCGATCCAACAACAGCCGACAAAGCTTCAAGGTCATCTGTGTCTTGGTCCAGCTAGATGATGGATCAGACAAAGTCAATGTAGAGGTCCGTAATTGAGATACGTACCGACCAGATCAAAAGGCCTCCGAGTCCTCTCTCATTTGCGAAATCAATCTTGGCTTGGAATGTATCTGCATCGTCCTGTTATATTCTTTCATATCAGTAACGTTTAATTAAAGCAGCAAAAAACTCCAATCTGCTCCTTTTTTCGACTCTTCAAGACTCACATAGCTTGCCCATTGATTGTTGTTCCACACAATGTACTTCACGGCATCATCCTCTACATGGTAGGGTTCCAAATCATTTTTTTTGATTATGTCGTTGATTTCCCTGTATGCCAGAGTGCCGGAGTTTTGTGTGCACTGTTAATGTACATGGTTAGTATCTGTGTAGACAATAGACTTGTTTCGCCAATGTCTAGAAGATAGACTTACGGGACCCGGGTTGGCACCACCAGAGAAGGGACACCCAGGCTTGTGGCATGTGGGATCCGACAACTCAAAAGTCCGGCCATAGAACCCAAAACCCAAGTTGAGCTTCTCCGGGTCAACACCATTTCTCCAGTATAGATCAAGGGCAAACTTGATCTCGGTGAGATTGGTGTGGGCCAGAACATGTGAGCCGATCGGATTGTGAGCATCCCACACACCATGAAGGCTACACCAAGTTAGTCAAGATTTGTCAGAATAGAACCTGCCTGCTCCAGGCCAGTCACATCAATCTGTACTCACTCGTAGCCTAGTTGAACTCGTTAGCATGGTTTGAAGTGAGATATGAAAGGGAGCTAAGGAAACATACTCATGACATTCACGAAGTCAACAGCTTCTGAACTTGCTTTGAGGTCGAAGTGGCGTAGGTACCAATAACTTGTAGGAGTTGTGAAAGAAACCACATATTCAAGCGGTTGATTGCCAATGGCAGCTCGAAGTTCTTCCAAGAGTTTGGTAAAGTTTTCACCGTCCCCTTCCATGCCTCCGCGGTCGTCGGCACCAGGGTACTCCTATCACACTCCGTGGTCAGCGATCCCACTATGAATAGCCATTGGTAGTCCGGAAATGACATGGTAAAAATACTCGAAGAACAGGAGCTTGAACTCACCCAATCAAAATCGACGCCATCAAAGGCGTATTGCCGGAGGAAGCTGAGAAGGTTGCCAATAAACATTTCACGATTGCTTTTGGTGCTGACAACATCGTGGAAAACATTTTGCGTGGCACCCGGGTCGTTGAAGGTCCAGCCACCAAGGGCAATCATCACCTTGAGTCCTTGATTGCGTTGCTTCAAGGAAGCCATTTTTGTGAAGAGGTTTTCGTCCAGGTCGTCCATTGGGACAATCTGGAAATCGCCAGGAGTAATGTAGCCGAAGGAGAACATGAGATGAGTCAGGCTTCCAACAGGAATCTGATCAATTGACTGAGATGATATCAGCATGATAAAGACTTGTCTGAGAGCGAAAGCCTCACCATTCCATTGCAAGCCCGGTCATGAACCCAAGCTTCGTAGTAACCTGAAGTCTTCGTCAGCAATACTTGATCGTCGTACAACCCGTCGTCGGAGGTCTAGGAAGATAGCAACTTACCAATCACCCGTTTCCTGACATTGCCATTGGATGATCCTGATCCTGGTTGCTCACAATTACTTTGACAAGATGTCTCTTCATCACCAGTCACGGCGCAGAACTCTTCAGTCATACCACAGAAGCCAAAGGGAGAACAGCTTTGGGTCAATTAGCAAGTAAAGTTACATCCCCACCGCGACTAGCAATGCTGAACCATCGAGATTACGTACCAGACATTCAAAGGACACTCTGCGCCTGGGGTCTTTGCGTAACGCCCACATTCGGCCTTCGCATCGCAGTTGCTCCAGCAAACCTCGTTCGGGGAGATATCGTTGGTTCCACAAGCTTCTGGGCCATAGTTACACCAGCCTGTCTCTTTCGGACAACATGCCCCTTTAACAGCTCAATCAGTAAAGCCCTGTATGGGGTGCCAGTACTCACCATTTGCGCACGACCTTGTTTCCGAACAGGTATAGTCGTTGTCCTCGGTGATCTGACGACTAACAAGCATTGAGAAGGTATTGTTACTCCCAAACCCCGAGTCTACCGGGCAAATTGGAATGCCGGGGTCCCTTCGTGGTTTGACGGAGACATCAAAAGGACTAAAGACGTTAGTGACGGTGTGGGCAAACACTTCTGAATGGGTATCACAGACTTGTATACCGGGTTGAAGCATGTGGCCACAGGCTGCGACCGCCGGTGAAGATGAGCATGAGAGTTGTGGTGAGGGAGCGCAAGTGTCGAGTTAGAAACGAGCAACAGAATAAGGGCAAGTCTGATGAAGGACCAAAGTCCGCCACACAAATGTGTGTCTCCCATGGCTGAGAGGACGGAATCGGAACGGATGATAGTAGAGTAAGCAATTGGATTGTAACTGCTAATGAAAGAGTGAAGAGACAGGATTTTATGCCAGGAGATATCCTCTCTCTCCCAAATTGCACGAGTGGAGCTTGCTACCAAACATAATTCTGTACTATACCTGTAACGCCTCAACATGAGGTATGTGACCTACCTAGGTACCTCGGTGGATAGCTAAATTAGTACTTCTTCAGAATGGCGCCTCAACCCTGGCCAGGTCCGCAGCTGGCCAAGGAAGCAGGTTAACGCGCGAGAAAACCACGCTCGGAAATGTATTGTTCGAGTTATTACGAAAGAAGCATAGTACCTACATGAGCTCAGAACTGGTGATCGCTTCATACGTTCCTTGTGATTCGAATCCAGTTCTTTTCGTCAAGTTCTTCGTTGCCATTTGAGTCTGGTGATATGAAGTTTTGGTTGCCAAGACACGGAATGGCAAGGCTGAGTAAGTGGGGAGGAAAAGGGGCTATTTCAGTGGCCAAGACGCACTATAATCTTAGCTCGGCGGCTATGGAAATTAAGTACTAAGGAGTCGCCGCCGCCGCCGCCGCCCATGGCGGCACATTTGGGGGCCTTTTACCCCCCAGTCTGATTGGTCAGTCCTGGGGCAACACCGTAATCTTGCCTCAATCTCCAAAGACGTGGTTCAATGGGCAAGATGTTACTAAGCCCAGCTGAAAAATGGTCATATATCAGAGAACCGGCTCTTGAAAAAGCAAAATCAGAATAATGCAGCGCTCTCTGTCGAATGAAGCAATCCAGTACAAGCACATGTTGCGGAGATCACCGAAATACATGAGAAAGCCAACAGGTCCTTCTTTCCGCATGTTGCCGCGGAGGGTTGCCTTTGGAAAGAGTAATACACCCCATTGCACACGTACAGATGGGCATTGCAACTCCAAGAGTTTACGGGCAAACCCCTTGGTTGGTCTTAAAACGCCAAACTTGACCACAGCCCCCTTAGGGTGTTTGCTGACGTCACTCATGCTCGGATTGGCACAGAGCGCCAAGATTACGGTACTATTACGGTACTATTACAGAAAATGGACAGCCAATCAGAGAACAGGTGATACTGAGCTTCAGACATCATCAAAGCGAACACTCGCACCGCCGTTCGCAACTTTGTCTCGCATCACCGTCTCTCAGCCTTTGCTCGCTCCGTCACGTACAGCACACGGACTTCCTCGCCACAACCCCGACCAGCTCCATCTCCATCTCCATCTCCATCTCCATCGCCGACTCTGCTACCACCACGACGATAATGTCCGGCGCCCCTGCGACCTTCTGGTCCGCGCCTGTGCGCTACGTGCGCTGGGCATTCTACCAGAAGCCGGCAATTGCCTATGCAGTTGCGATCGGAAGCATCGCACCGACAATCCCATTCTGGGTGCCGCCGCTAAGGAGGGCAGTGGGCGATGAAAAGGTCCCCTACGTGCCGCACTCTTACCCAGGTACGTACAGCGTAGTGTTCTGGACGATTTCAAAAAAAAAAAAAAACAGCATGACTGTTGGCGGAGGCTGGCAGGCAGCCTTTATGCACCCCCCAAAAAAAATCACCCAAACATGGTCGAAGAAATGCATACGACGAGAGGGGCGAACACTCAGAGAACCACGACCCGAGAGAAGAGAAAGAGAAACAGAACATTTTCAGCAACAATAGTGATCGTGATTGTCTTGATCTTGATGCTGACTATCTAGCAGTCCCCACAGGACCGAGGAAACGACCGGCTGGGTTTGAAGACCCTTGATATGACGATTGCGATGACATGAGCATAAAGAGACAAGAATATGGGGGGGGGAAGAGGGAGCCTTCTGAATCTTCTGACAGGGCCCAAGCGGAGAACTTTACAAACTGTACATATACTCAGACACACACACACTCACTCACTCACTCACTCACTCACTCACACACACACAATCAAACGCCCAAAAATGGTCTTGGCCATCATCCATCGTCCTGCGACCATTGACGTGTCAAACTACTCAACAGTACCCGTGAGAAGAGAAAAAGAGAAAGGGGCGGTCGACAGCGAGATGAGGGCAAGAGTAAGAGCAAGAGTGGGAACCAAGGAGCAAGTAGCAAAAATTACTTGATGCCAGCACAGAAAACAAGTCGAAAATAACAAATCAAAAGAATCAAAAAAAAAAGAAGTGTTCCAATCACCCAGCTGTTTGAAAATACCCTCCTCATTGCCCACCCCCCCAAGCTTCAGATCATCTTCCCGCAGGCATTGCAAACCTGTCTCCTTCTATTGCGTTTTTTTTTTTGCGGGGGGGTCATCAGGCACCGAACGGGCAATATATGCCTGAGTGGTTTTCATGTCTACGAGAGGAGAAGCTGGAGGAGGAGAAAGTAACAGATCTGTAGGCCGCTGGCGCCATTTACCAGAGATCCTCCTCGCTGTTGTCATGATTGCCATGACTCCCATGACTGCCATCATCATCAACATCCTCAATATCAGCATCACCCTCGTCATGATTATCTTATTCATCACCTTCATCATCATCATCCTCGTCGTCGTCATCCAAATCTCCCTCCTCACCCGTGTCGGTGTCCATTATGTCAATATCGTCGTCGTCGTCGTTGGTGGCGGCGCGATCAGTAGTAACAGTAGCAGTATCGGTAGTAGAAGGAGAAAGAGAGGGAGAAGGAGCGATAGCAGCTGGGTCGGGGACGTACCAGGGCAGGTCTTCCTTGTCGACGACGGTGCAGGTGAGCCAGTTGATCTTGTGCTCGAGCTGATTGACATGGACGCGGACCCTGAGGAGATCGCTGACAAAGTGTCTGATGTCCTGCTTGAGGACGCGCATGTTTGCCTCGAGGACGTTGCAGGCCTTGCTGCTCATGGGGAAGTAGCGGTGGAAGTGCTGGAAGTCGTAGTGGTGGAGGTAGGCCTGGCCGGCGCGGTCGAGCAGCTGGTAGAATTCGTAGCCGCCGTCGGGGGCCTTGCGGGTGCGGCCGTCGGAGATGGCCTGGGCAAACCATTGGCGGAAGAAGGCGACGCACATCCACATGTAGATGTCGTTTGCGTACGACGGGCGGCCCGGTCGGTCGCTGGCCTCGCGGCAGAGGAAGGTTGGGTAGTGGCCGAGGATGCGCATCTCGATTGCTTCCTTGCCCAGCTCCAGCTCGGCCGCCTTGCGCTCGCACAGCCGCCGCGTGTCCTCGTGTAGGCTGGCCTTGGCTGCGGGATCGAGCGTCTGCCACTTGCCGACCAGATGAGTGACGCCCTCGCGGAAGATGGTGGGCGAGTGCACGCGTCGCCCGAGCTCGGCCCAGGCTGGCGGGTTGACGGCGATGGATTGCCAGAGCACGTCGTCTTGTCGGAGTAGCGCAAGGTCCACAATCTCCCGCACGTGGTCGACTGTGCCCACTGACTCTGCCACGTCCACCAGGCCCATACATCCTTGGAGGACTGTTGCCAGGTTGGTGTCGTCGAACTCTGGCGCCTTGCCGTAGAAGCTTAGGAACAGCCAGTCCCAGTAGCGAGCTTGCTGCTCAGCATGTCGGCTTGCATCCATTCCAAGAAGGTCCATTGGGTTGCTGTCCGCCACTCGTCCAGACTCGGTAACTCTCTGTCAATGAGAAAACGGAGTCCATCAGTTTAGGAGGAAAGCCTTGGTGGCAACAACAACAACAGACAGACTCACCTTCCGAACGAACCGCCCGACATTCTGCGGTCCCGCACCGACCAATTCAAGCCTAAAAGCAGGCAGATGGTCATGCCTAGCTTTGGCCGTGAGCCGAGGAGGGTTTACCAGAAGCTCCGCGAAGAATGGTGAGTAGCGTCTGAGCACCGAGGAGTGTAGTTGATACATCCTGGACATTGTCACAGTAATGCCAACATCTCCATCCAGGTACTTTGGAAACTTGGAATCGGACTCCATTTGCTGGAGAAGCAAGATTGTCGAGCTGGAGTTGTTGTACGATTAGAATTCGCCACTGCAGCTGTGGATGCCAGTATCAGAGAGGGAGAGAGAGTAGGTGAATGAAAGCAGAGGATGGGCAGGGAGAATTGAAAGTGAGCTCAATGTCAGGGCAGTGGAGCAGCAAGACAGCAAAGGAGCAAAGGAGCAAAGGAGTAGAAGAGCAAGACAACAAGACCAGAGATGGAAAACCAATGATGGCTTCACTGTAAACAACAGAGATGTGCACACACAATCCAAACGAAACCAGTGGAGTCACACGTTACTGGGTGGGCAAATATTCCAGATGCCATTTGGCAGACATTCAACAGACCTCGTCGTTGACGAGGCACAGACTATCGAGTCCAAGGTCCAAGTCTGAGTAACGGCGGTTCCATGAACTGGGTCCATTGAGGTCCGGCTTTGTGATATATCAATCAACTGGTCCTTGAAAGACAAGCAAGCCACACGTGGGAACCCTTGATCAGAACCAAGAGCTTCGAGACTGTCACAACGGTGGTCCACGAGTACCCAGGTAGGTCTGATCCTTTGGAAACGAGTAACCATCCACTTCACGATGCAGAAAATAAGAAAATACTCCGGGTAATGTGAAGAAAGAAAATTGTCCGATTTTTCGTTGCCAATGTCTTCAAGACACACAGGACAAAGGTCATTCATCATACTCCATGAATTCATCACTCTGAATGCAGACCACTCCACGAAAAATTCCACAAAACTTCCGACAGACTCCCCTCAAAATGCAGAAAATGACGTGTTCCTGTGGCCGTCCAACGGTATTATGAGAGGCAGGGATCTGGTCGGGGGCATAGCATGGTTGCAAAAGCCATATTGGCTCGGCATCCTCAAATCCTCGGGCGTTTCATGGTTAGCATATTAGACACATGCGGCGCAGCCGCGTGTGGAAGAGTCCCTGGTGTTGTGGCTATAGTCTGACCGGAATCTCCCAGGGTATTTAGAGACCGAGGATTGTGCAAGTCCAGCATATCTCATCTTCCTTGGCGTCCGCCACCACGCGAAGGTTCGGGAATGAAGCCACCGCCAACGCCAGGCTCTATGGGAATATACTGGCCAGGCCTGTCTTGGTAAGTCTGACTCGTAGGGGCAACTGGGGCCATCGACACGCCCGGCACGCGGCTGTCAAAGGTAGTCGGCGGGAATCCGGAATGAGCTGGGCGTCCGCCTTGGGGGGAGTAGTTTCCTGTGGTCCTCGGCCTTTGTGCGGCTCCATACGGTCCTTGACCTGGTCCAATGGTATAAGCAGGGTAAGATGGTTCCACATATGCACTGGTAACAGGAACCGAACCCATCCGATGGCGATCTACACGGTCTCCGCCCCGAGGCTCAGGCTCTCCGCGATGTCTATCCCTTGAGGGAGGGGGGTCATAATCCATATCGACGTCCATGGCATCTCGCTCATCGCGGGCTCGCATCTCTGCGTAAGAACCTATTCATGTTAAGTCGATTCCTGTAACCCCCGAGATAGACGCTACCTGTAGTCCTGTCGTTGCGCCGGTATCTTCGATACTTTGCGCTGGCCTCTTTCAGGTCATCAAGCTGTGCCTGTGCAAAAAGTCAGTCTACACTGTGATTACAGGTCAGCATCGCCTGTGGCATACTGTAGTTAGAGCACGATAGCCGCGGACCATGTATCCTTCCCGTCCCTGGCTGACGTTAGTCCACAGTGGTTGATGAACCTGGCAGCTAGTCCTACGTTTTGGGTGAATCTCCGCACGGTGGCATCGTTTCCAAGATGGCGGCAGATGTCAGTTTGTATCACCTGGTGTTCGATACCGGCTCCGTCAATGAAGAAGTTGATCATTCCATACTCGGGTCTGGCAGATCCTTGGGGAACCTCGTCATAGTCGTCCCTGGGAGCACGAGAGTCATAGTATAGAGCTTCTCGCTCGCGTTCTCTTCTCCTGGGGGGTTCATCACGGTCCATGTTTATGTCATCGTCATAATCATCTCCATGGGGGCGAGCAACTGGCCGGGCAGTGATATTCAGGACCTCATGCGTTCTGCTGTTGCGTAAAAAGCCCTGGGCATCCCTATATGCCGTGATGGTCTCTCCCTCTCTTCGGACACCGGTGTTTGCTCTGGGATCTCCACGGGGCACTCCAATCCTGGGATCTTCTGCAAAGTCCATGCGTTCTCCACGGTCAGGCCGTTCTCCACGCTCGGGGCGCATTCGCTCACGGTCTCGGTCGACGCGAATTGGCCGTTCGGCAAGGGAATCATCAGCTGTTCGGATCCGCTCTCTTGCTTCACCACGGTCAAGGCGATGCCGATCGTCTCTCACAGGCTCGTCGAGACGGCGAGTGGTAGGATGTCCTCGGGAGCGATAATCATCTTCATACCGACGCATGGTGGCTGTGGCTAGAGAGGAATGAGGATCCTCCTGGGCTTAAGTTGGGGGCTAACGTGTAGCGCAAGACAGACAAGGGCAACAAAAATGACAGTGTGCACGACAGAATGGAATCAATCCGGCGTCTCCAGCGTGGAAGAGTGGTCCAAAGGGAATGAGTCAGTGGCACGACAGACAAAGTCCAATAGTAAGGTCCAGGATTCCAAGAGACTCCAACCAGGCGGATTCAACAACGTCGCCGAGGACAGAGGGATGGTAGCAAGGGCGACGGCGGCAAGCGGGAAGCGGGAGGCGGGAATTGAACAGATGAGATGAGAGAAATAACAGGTGAGAGTGGGAGAGAAGAGTGGGATGGTCGCCACGGGTCCACAGACTTTGGGCTGGAATAATCTGGACCCAAAGTGTTTGACAAGCGAGCCAATCAAGCGGCCAATGATGGGGAGGAAGGCGCCACGTCGAGACGCCAATCTGTGGGGTTGTTCGCTCTTGCCAGACAGGGCCAGACTGAAGAAAGCAAGAGCGACCCGGATGGTTTTTCCGGGGCGTCAGAATGGGCACCTCCCAACCAGCAAGGGCGACGGGAGGGCAACAAAGTAACAGGCAGGAGCAAGGCAACACAACTGCTCGGTCCGCTGCACGACCAGCGGTGAGAGATGGTTTGTTACCCACTGCCACACAACCAAGTTTCGTGTGGATTTGATCAGTTAGCACGGATGGGGCAAGCTCGGAGTTGGTAGTCAGAGTAATGGACAGTAGTGAGACCGTGGACGATGCCGGCGATTGGTGGCGACAGGGGCCCTAAGGCACCAAGCCTGTCTTACTCTGAGCCCGCCAGGCTCGTGTGTCGTGTGGCAAGGTCGAACGTGCGAATGTGACAGAAAATTGGGCATCAAACCCTTTTGCTCTTGCTGCCCAACGTGCCTTCCGTACCTGTCTTTGAGCTTAGTTGACACCTGTCCACTACTCAACGCAGTTAAGTTGTAACTAAATCTTCATAGCTCAGGCTTAGTACGCACGTTCGTTCTTGCTCGTTGGCCCGTTGGCCTCGTGGGATTCTCACACCAGTCACACCACAGACTTACTTCTGATCGATTGTTGATAACACGCACCACCAGCAACCCAAAAACCTGGCCTTCTAACCTAGGTTACAAGTCTAAAATTTTATGAAACTGTACAACAGGTCAGCTTCCTGCTTGTTCCTCCTTCTCTTTGGCTCTTTCCCGCTTCTTCTCCAACAGTTTGTTCAGTTTCTTTGCAACATTGAAGACGCCGCCAGTGCCTGCTCCACATGCCGCACAGCTTGGATCCTTCTTGTATCTCTTCAGGGCACAGGCCTCGCAGAAGTAGTGGCCACACTTGGTCACTATCGGATATTTGTAGTTTTCCTTGCATATGATGCATACAAACGGAATTGACTCGTACAGTGCCTCATCATCATTTGTGTCCGCTGCACCGCTACCTCCCCGGTTCGCAGACGCGACAACCTTCCCACCCGGCTTCTTGTCCTTGCCGCTGATCTCCCATTCTCGGTCCAGCTGCCAGCCTTGGGCATAGTCTTCTCGAGCGTGTAGAAACTTGCAGCTGTCTCCAAACCCACAGAAGCCGGTCTGTTTATAATCTTTGCAAACGTCAGGTGCAAAATCTGTTACTGTGATTGTGCGAACATTAGAAGACGTCTTGAGCGGTCCCACAACCTTGCCGTCTCGATTCGGGTTCTTCTGGATGAAGGAAGAGTAGGCTGATTGTCCATGGTATTTGCCATCTAAAGCAGGAGTGTCTCCAGCCGCCTTCTGTTTGTCTTTCTCCCCTTCATCATTCTCGTCATACCAATTCGAGGCTTTGGTTGCGTCTTCCTTGTTCGATAATGCGGCCACCGGGGTAGCGTGCTCAGATGGGGTGGGTGCGATAACGTGGGCGGTGGTTGCGGCAGATGAGGCAGTAACCCCAGCGTTCTTCCGCCTGCGCTTTATTTGTCTGCCTTCGTCGTCTTCCGAAGATGTGAACGCGGAGTCAGAATCAGAGTCGTCGTGGGCTGGCGGCGGAGGCTCTCGCTTGCGGATAATGTTCGCCTTGGCCTTGGCCGTGCGCTTTTTGAACGATATGACTGGGACATCGTCAGCTTGCGGTGGTGCCTCCATTGCAGACATGTCAGAAAGGCTCTCAGATCTCCAACGCGGGAAGCGAATTCTGTGGCAAGTGTTTTATTCAGCAGCACCACATTTAACCAATAAACCACATCTGACGCGCCTTTTTTTTTGGCCGCGAATAGTTACGGAAATATCTCAACTTACCGGCTATTATTACTACATCACAGTCGCGCCTGCACCTTTAAATACCACTGCACTTGCTGTCTACGCTCCTTCCATTCCCTCCGCGCACTGACCGCAACTTTGGTTTCCCTGGAAAGTGCTCTCTATGCTGGTGTGACTCAACTCCCCACAAGGAGCATGGTCGCGGATGGAGGTGCAGAGAATGGCCTTTCTCATGAGGCAGCAAGCTCCAAGGTCAAGGGCCGCAATGAGCTTGAGAAGCAGAACGAGGAGAAAATCCTAGCTTTCAAGGGCTCTCACATCCTCCTTTCCATTCTCTTTCTTTGGTTTCTGTATGCCGCTCCGTAGACAAGTCACTCCCCCGCTGACGGTCCCAGTGCTGTTCAGCTGCTCGGCCTTGTTCTCTTCTGCAAGGGCTTCCTCCTCACCCGTCTCGTGCTCGACAGCAAATCGGCGTGTGCGACCCTGCCAAATGGTGAATCGTCCCTGGCCAAAGACGGCTGCTGGCACCCGAAGACATTCGACAAAGCCGTCATCATAGTCATCGACGCCCTGCGATATGACTTTACTGTGCCGTCCAGTGCTGCGCCTGTGGACAGACAGCCGGGACACTACCTCGATAACCTCCCTTTACTCTATGACTATGCGGCGGGCCAGCCGCAGAATGCCTTCCTACTTCCGTTCATTGCAGATCCGCCGACCAGCACCTTGCAAAGACTCAAGGGCTTAGCCACCGGTACTCTGCCTGTCTTCATTGACGTCGGCTCGAACTTTGCTGGTACTGCCATCGAGGAAGACAACATTGTCTCACAGCTGAAAGCAGCTGGCAAGAGGATGGTCCATTTGGGCGACGACACCTGGCAGGCCTTGTTTCCTGGCTATTTCGTCCCTGATCTGACCCATGCTTACGATTCATTCAATGCCTGGGATCTGCACACTGTGGATAACGGTGTCATTGAGCATATCTTCCCTTTGCTCGATAGTGTCAACCAAACAAAGTGGGATGTCATCTTTGCTCATTTCCTCGGTGTTGACCATGCTGGACACAGATATGGCCCAGACCATGTGGCAATGACTGAGAAGCTGCGACAAATGAACCAGGTTTTGCAGGAGATTGTCACCAAGATTGATGACCAAACACTTTTGGTGGTAATGGGTGACCATGGTATGGATGTAAAGGGAGACCATGGTGGAGAATCGGACAATGAGGTAGAGGCTGCATTATGGCTGTATTCTAAGCAGCCGCGGTTTGGAAGACCCGATCCGAGTCAGAAGCTACCGCCAGCCACAGCAAAGGAACGGCCTGTGGCGCAGATCGACCTCGTCTCTACTCTGTCTTTGCTCCTCGGTCTTCCTATACCCTTCAATAATCTGGGCACTCCGATCCCCGAGGCCTTCATCGGTTCTGATGAGGAGCCTTGGAAGAATCTTGCAACTGCAGAGCTCTTGGCCTTTGAACAGATCCAGAACTATCAGAACGAGTATTCGAGGTCGCGAGACTTGGGCCCAAATGAGCCGCAACAGGAGCTCCTCCATCAGGTGGTTCTAGCTGCCCAAAACAAGAACTGGAGGGCCGTACATGAGGCCTACCTCCAGTGGCACCACGAGACCATTCGCATGTACAGAGAGCTGTGGGCCAATTTCAACATTCCAGATATGCTTCATGGCATTGAGATTCTCGGCGTCGGCCTCATCGTCTTGTTTATTATTTCACGACTATGGACTGTCGACTTGGCAAATTCTATGCCCGGACTCTTACAAGCCATTGGCATAGGTACAGCCGGAGGCACCCTTTTGGGTCCCTTCCTCCCTGTTGTGCTTCCCGGTGTGTTTACAGCCACAACTGGAACTCTGTACGGCACGGGGCTCGGGGGCCTGGTGGGTGCTTCTGCATCGATATTGATCAACTACAGAAAGTATCTACTGCCCCTTGGCTGGCCATCCTTCTGGAGTTCGCTCTCGCTGGTGTTTTGCCTGACTCAGTCGGCCGGCTTTGCCGCAAACTCCTTCACCATCCATGAGGACACCATCTTGCTTTTCTTCTTGTCAACATTTGGAACGATTGCCCTGATGTCCTCTCTACGCCAGCAAAACAGTAAAGATCGAACGCTGGGCGCATACCACTCAATCACCTTCGTTTTCCTGACCCGTCTGGCTTCATACTCTCGTCTTTGCCGGGAAGAACAGGTGTCGGGATGTCAAACCACGTTTTATGCATCTTCGACATCATCCACCGCTGCGCCATGGCACCTCTTTATCCCGTTCCTGATAGCTCTCCTCCTCCCTGAATTTATCAAAGCTTTCTACCAAGGAACAGCTTCATACGCTGGCTCTGCCGGTTTTTGGATTGGCTTCTCCTTCCGACTAGGTCTTGCATTGGTTGCGCTCTACTGGACTGTCGACGCGGCCGACAATGGAGATTGGCTCAACACTCGGCTCTCACCTTCCACATTGGAGACCATAAAGTTGACCCTGGCACGACTAACTCTCGCCGTGGCTGTCCCAGTCGGGATTGGCACCTTTGGATGGGCAAAGCCTTGCATCGACGTTTCGATGGGCAAGACCAGTCAGAAGAATCCAGAAGACACGGCAAGGGCGACGGCGGCGGCACCAGCAGCCACCACCCAAATCACAATCCTCGGATATGCCAACGTCTTTGGAACCCGATTCTTCCTCCTGCTCCCCTTGTTCGTCATCCTCTCCTCCCTGTTACTCCCACCCATGGGCCAGTTCTCCATGGCGATATGTGCATGGCAGATCCTCTGCCTGATGGAGATCTTGGACACAAACGGACTCACCATTACCCAGATCAGCAACTCATCCATTGGCCCAGTCGTCCTGGCCATGCTTGGGTCCTACCACTTCTTCAAGACAGGCCACCAAGCCGTACTCTCTTCCATCCAGTGGAACTCGGCCTTTGTGCCCTTCCAGGAAATCCACTACCCATGGTCTCCCCTGCTAGTCATTCTGAACACCTTTGGCGGCCAAATACTCTGCGCAGCGGCCGTTCCCCTCAGCGTTCTATGGAAACGTCAGGTCTCCAAGCACGGCTTGCGTGGCCTCTGGACTAACGTGGCGAATGCTTGCTTGACTCACGTGCTCTACTATGCCACCGTGCAGCTGGCAACCACCGTCTGGGCGGGCCATCTTCGCAGACATCTGATGCTGTACAGGGTCTTTATGCCCAGGTTCCTCATGGCTAGCGTCGTTTTACTCATTGTCGATGTTGTACTCGTCCTCGTAGCATTGCCAAGCGTCAGGGTGACGGGACTGAGTGTTGGAGAGATCTTTGGATACTAATTTTGATGTTAAGCGGTAGTAGCCAGCTAGTTAGATCCGGAAGAAAAAAGTTGAATCTTTGGGAACGAGCCACTGACTGTGTAGCCTTGTCCTTTTGCATGGATACTAATAATAAGTACATGAGAAGCAGGGGTTGTTGGCATAATGGACCATGAGACGAGTAGACTCAACTGCTAACAAAATACAGTCGTAATATTGACAATGTGTATTCATTTATGACACTCTTGAGTGTCCAGGAAGTAATCATCAGAGGTCCCTCTACCAGCAACAGCCTCACTCGCTCAAGTTAGTCCGACACTCATCCTCACGGCCGCTAAAGCGAAAAGTAAGACCATCAGGCGTACATACCCATTGATTGCCGTGGCATTGTCACTTGTGGCACGGCCATCGATCTGGCAGAATCTCACCTCCAAATAGTCAGTCAGCACACAGGGGTCTGTCTGTCTGTCTGCCTGTCTGTCTGTCTTCTTGGTCAGGCCCGCAGCGTCGCGGACTTTCTCAGCAGAAGGGCTGGTGTCAGCCGTACGCGAAAGGTAGCAGATGCGTGTGTGTGTGTGTGTGTGTCTCTGCAGAAAGGAAAAAAAGTCCGGTCTAGCGGTGATGGTGGTGGAGGTAGCGGTAGAAGTCGCTCTTGCTGAGCAGTCCTCGAATACGTCGGACAGAGTATGTAGTTAGTGAGTGAGTGTATCCGCTCACCGACAACTCACTCTCTGTTCTTGGTAAGAGTTGTCTTTGTTGGTCGAACCACACACACACACAGGTTCGTTCACCCGCCTGGTTGGCCCTATTCTCGTACACGTATAAATTGAAAAAAAAAAAAAAAAACAATGCATATGTGATATACCAAAAACCAATCAACAACACACGCTACTACAACAGCAATACGTCGTCGTTGTGCCTGAAATAATGAAAGTGCACACACAGTAAGTAAATGGACGATCGACCACTAAATTTGATGATGACTGTACAGGCCTCCCTTCCTCCCTCCCTCCCTTCCTTCCTCCCTCCCGCGCTCTCCGATATGAGGTAAGGCAGTTAGTTAGTTAGCGTTTTTGGTGCGTTTTTGCCCTTGCCTTTCAAAATCATTTGCTTTGCCGCAACGGAAGGAAGAAAGAGGATTGGTTGATCCGGTGAGCAGTGAGCAAGATACTTTTTCCTTGCGAAGGCGTCACGGAAGGGTCAGGTCACGAAATGACGATATTGGTTGGGGGTTGGAGGGGCAATCGGCGTCATTTCGTGATAAGTGAAGCCGACCTGGGACTAGTCGGAAAGTCTAAATTTGAGGACCCCCCGAATACAAACCACCCACCCGTCCTCCCTTTGGGGGAAGCATTCCTGGACTCGTAGAAATCAAAGCAGAGGGAGGGAAAACAAAAACAAAAAGTAGAGTTCTTTAATCATCCATTCTTTACTGAACAAGCCACGCCCACAATGCCTAACTCAGTTCCCAAGGCCACCAGGTAAGGATATTCTTACACATGTCCCTGGAATACTTCCTCGCATGGAGAGAGAGAATCGTGCTGGAAGCAAGCAAGGGAGGAGATGGTGCTCCAGCAAAATTTCCCACCGTTGTGAAGAGACATGGCTGTGTACTGACAGTAAATTCTCACTCTAGCCTCAAGGAGCTCTTCTCGCTCAAGGGCCGCGTCGTCATCGTTACCGGTGCCTCCGGACCGACTGGTATCGGTACTGAAGCTGCCCGTGGTGTGGCTGAGTTTGGTGCCGACGTTGCGCTCACGTATGCCACACGTCCCGCAGGCGGCGAGAAGAATGCCAAGGAGATTGCCGAGCAGTATGGCGTCAAGGCCAAGGCATACAAGGCCAACGTGGCTGACTACAAGGACGTGGAGAAGCTGGTGGCAGATGTGATCAGGGACTTTGGCAGGGTCGATGTCCTGATTGCTAACGCAGGCCGCACCGCCAACGCCGGTGTTTTGGAGGCCAGCGTCGAGGACTGGCGGGAGGTCATCGAGACCGACTTGAACGGCGTGTACCACTGTGCAAAGGCTGTGGGCCCGCACTTCAAGAAGCAGGGCAGTGGCAGCTTGATCATCACTGCCAGCATGAGCGGCCACATTGCCAACTATCCACAGGAACAGGTATGCTGCCCTCTCTCGCAGGTTTCGCAGGTTGGAGATAACGCAGCCGTGCTGACTGAATATAGACCTCGTACAACGTCGCCAAAGCCGGTTGCATCCACTTGGCCCGGTCGTTGGCCAACGAGTGGCGTGACTTTGCCCGTGTCAATTCGATCTCGCCTGGGTATATTGACACCGGTCTGTCGGACTTCATCGACAAGAAGACTCAGGATTTGTGGCACAGCCTGATTCCGTTCGGCCGTGATGGCAAGGCCACCGAGCTCAAGGGAGCCTATGTCTACCTTGCCTCTGATGCGAGCAGCTACACCACCGGCTCCGACATTGTCATCGACGGTGGATACACCACTCGCTAGGCTGTACGGCGGCCCTGAATGTCTTGTTTTTCTGTTGCAGACCTCAACGATAGCAGGATAGCTGAAAGTCGAGAAGTATCTCTCTCCACAGTCGTTCATGTGGAAGCCTGCAATTGAATACAAATTTTCTCAATCGTCAACCCAATCGTACTTTGCGCCAGCTCTTGACACACTCCATCATTGCCTTGCCCGCCCGGCTAGCAGACGCGTTACTTGACCCGGCAATGACACAGACCAGGCTGGCAGCATAGCAAAACTCGACCTTTGATTCGTTGAGCATGGATAAGTGCTGCCTCTTCATGCCGCCAGCATTGCACCAGTCCTGCCACTCAATGAGTAGCTGGATGATCTTGGCTGCTTGACCCTGGACAGGCTTAGCATCACCCTGGCCGCCAGCGTCAGTATCAACTTTGCCGTCATCATTTCTGGTGTAGTCACTGTCCAGGACGATTAAATAGAGCACCGCCTCCGCGAGATCAGCAACCGTCCACTCGTGGCCGATGTCACCCTGCTCCATCAGCCAGGCCAAACAGGCCTCGGCGACCGCCTTGTTCGACATGCGTGGAGAGGCAATGGCGTCGAGGATGCGTCGCTCCTCGCTCTCGCGGTGCTCATTGGACTGATTGATCATGTCCTGGTGTGTGTCTCGGAAGTACTGCTCCTGGCGATTCACCCTGGCGATACGCGCCTGCTCGGGAGGCATCGATGCTTCGAGCCTCATGGCCTCAACATCCATCATGAAACGCTCGTGCTGCTTGCGAGCGACTTTTGCGGCATTATACTCGGTTCTCGACGGCTGGGAGGACCATTGCGGAGCGCGGTCTTCAGGAAGCAGTCCCAGCACAACCATGATGCCACAAGGCACCGAGTCACGGCGGCTAATTGATAGGATGGACTGAGGGATGTCGAAGTGCCAGAGACTTGTTGGCGGCGTCTTCATCGACAGAACTGATGCGGCGGCCGAGGTGAACCAGGCTGACGCAGACGAAGACGATGCCATTGTGAAGGGGAGCGAGATGGCCCCGGTCTCGACATTGGCCTGTTCCCAGTGCACCTGAGAGACAGCGTTGTCTTCAGCTCGGAAGCGAAAGGACGTGCTGTCGAGTCCGTGTTTAGACGCCGCTTTGAGTTTCTGAATGCGAGTTGACAGATCAATCCGGTCCGGTGCTGCCCCAACCCTGTCCTCGGTCTCAAGCGGCGCAGGTTGTATCAATCTTCCCCAGCCCGGTGGCAGACTGGAAGCGCCCCTGACATCGCGGCTGAGGTTCTTCTGATCATCAGATTCAACATCATCTGTGGACCAGCGAATCGACAGACTCAGAATCCCATCGCTTTCATCTGGGACCGAGGTGCGCAAGACCCAATCAACGGCACCCTTCCTGATGCTATCACTACTCTCGCCCTCCTCGCCATCAACTGGCTTCTGCAACAGAACAGTGCCAGCGGGCGTCCACAGTCCATTGGCGCGTAGTTTCTCCCAGCCCATGGCATCCGGCACTGCGCCCCAGTCGAGCAAGAAATGCACAAGGTTGTAAAAGTCGATTTCAGCCGCGGGCTCACGCAGCTCATCCTCGTACTGGATTCGGTACAGCTTCCTCCCGACTGTTAGTCTCTTCCAGTGGAAGGCACGCCAGCTGCCACCGCGCAGGAACCTGGTCACTTGGCCTTCCTCCGCCACACTCTGCGTGCTTTGGGCGCGAACGAGCAAGCCGTGATGTGGCTGGTGCTGGTGCTGGTGCTGGTGCTGGTGCCGGTGCCGGTCAGCGTCCAGTGGGTCAGTGGTCGTATGCCAGTACTCGTCATGGTTGCGCTCCAACGGTGCAATCGTATACCGTGGTAGTTCAACCTCGACCAGGCTTGTCATGGGAGAGCTGCGGATGGAGAATCCATCATCGGAGCGCCGTGGGCTGAGTGGTTTGTGGCCGTGTAAGATCAGCAGATTGCGGATTCGCCGGCGTGTGAAGATGGAGAGGATAAAGGTGTACAGGATGGGCAACACGCCCAGGACGGCCAGCGGCACGCCGATGTACGTGATAATGTCCGTTGCCGATACCATTTACTATATGTCGACTCATCAACTTCTCTACAATTCCATCTCAGTTGATCCTGATCCTGATCCTTCCGTATTAGTGCTAAGTTGACGCGGAAATAAGCTAGTGACAAAAGCGGTATGGTCCTGTTTCAGGTGGAGGGACAGGGAACAGAACAGAGAAAGAACGACCGGCGGGCTGCAAATCAAATATCAAACGCGCGCTTCTTCTGTTCGATCAACACGCTCATGCTAGGTACAATAATAACCATGCCAGCGTTTCAGTATCGCTGTTCCCTGACACCCTCCCTATTCTTGCTCCGTAGCACCACCCATCTGCCGCTTTCTGATCTCGTTGGGGGCTGGTCTTGTTCTTGGTGGTCCAGGAGACTGCTCTTTATTGGCAGCAGTTTGAGACCCAGCAGCGGGTTTGCTCTTCTGCCCCTCAACGGTTGTAGGCTCACCGTTCGCAGCAGTGGCGGTGTTATTGGTGTTGTAAGTGTTGTAATGAAAGGGCAGAGCTCCAAATCGGCTGCTGTACCGCTTCTCGGTGAGAAGGTCAAGATTTGCAGGCGTCATCGAACCAACCAATTGTGCCGACTTGCCTTTAGACGTTGCCTTCTTGATGTCGAACAGATCGGCCAGAGTGGTGACCACCACTTGATCGCTGTCGGCTTCGGCAGTCACCTCGCCAATTCGGTACACCTTCTGACGAGAGATCTCAGATGCCACCTTACACACGTCCAAACACTGCTTTGAAATATCAATATCGGCCTGCAGCTGGGCTCTCTCTTTGTCCTTTTCGGGACTGTCTTTCTGCGTCATCAGCAGGTTCAGTCGTTTGCGAAGGTGTTCGATCGTCTCGGCAAAGCTGGATTGATTGCCTTCCAGAGCCAGGCGTGTTCGCAGCTGGGCTTCAAAGATATCCTGCTCTTCGACGCTGTTATCCTCCGCTGTCTTCTGAAGTAGATGCGACTCCCGCACCGACAGGGACTCGATATATGACCGAGCATCTTCACAAACGCGGAGACACTGCTTCGTCACTGCCTTTTCGTCTTCGAGGTCGGTGCTGGCGCCTGAAGCACTAAACTTTTCGAGGTTCAACTGCGTCATCTTCTCGTCGATTTGCTGTAGGTGCAGCTCGAGGTTGTATGCCGTGTCCTGCACCATCTCATTGAACTCTTCAAGAACCTTCTCCGGGATCTTGGAGGTTTGCGACATGAATGGATGTTAGTGAAGACCAACAACAAGGCGGCTCAGGAATGTAAACTAACATGGTGATAGTGCCCAGACCCACTGAGATGGTTAACTTGTACCCTGAAATGGTCTCTATGAATGTATTCATGTCTCCTCTCATAAATTCCATCTTTGTCCAATCTCGGAAGCTGGGCTTTGACTTTCCTCCAAACGCTTCCATTGATGTCTCAAAGTCGCGGCAAACTTGGCTACATCGTTTAACTGGGCCTTCCAGGAGCTTGAGCATGGCTGGCTCTGCATTGTTCACTTGCGTTAACGCGTCCAAAACGGTGGTCAGGTCGACCAGCTCATTTTGAAGTCGGGCCAGAGTCTTGCTGCGGTCTTTGAACCGTTTTACCGTTTCGGAGAGCGACTTTGCTGACTGCAAAGCTGCAGTGCTAATAGCCAGCACCGAGGCAGCAATGCTGAAAGGGTCCGCCATTGCCCACACGTTTGCGGCGAGATTCACGCTTTGTGCCCCAGAAGGAGATGGAGATGTAGGAACAAAAAAAGGACCTTTTGTCTGGTTCAACTGTGGTTGCTTGAAATTGTACCTGATCAGATTTGATTGGCTGACTTACCCCACTATTTCTTGTACACATGTCTCTGTGCACCTGCTCCCCTGAGCAGCACACAACAGGTAATTTGAAGCCTGTGTAGGCTTAGCACAGAGAAGAATCTCTGAAAGTGTCTTGTTTCTCCATATTCTTGAGAAGAGAGTCCTCTTGTTATTTGATGTGGCTTCTGAATCACCTTGGCTGAGGTTGGGTTAGGCTTTTATGTGGTCAGGTGCTAATAAACCTAATACACAAGTGCAAACCTTCAGTGAAATGGTAATACTGTACTGTATTGTAATCCTAAATTACAGGAGTCTATACTCGTCGACAAGGCTGAATGCTGCATGACACTAAGCTCTTCCTGGTGTAATGCTGTTTCATGAACCGCTATGATCCAACGTCAATCGAGTTTCCAACCAAGAGTTGGCTTGTCTTAGAGTCTTCTGGAAGGAAGGCAGAAAAGAGGATTAACAACTTGAGGATCAGAACTCTCTATGATGTTTGCTGTACAATGCGAAAAAATGGTTAGAGCCTGCATGCTTTGCCTCACATTCCTTGCACACATATTACCCTTGTTTGGAGTATGCGGAGATGCCCGCATATACCTTGTGATCTAATTCCATACTTTCCACATTGTCGGTGTACCAAAAGTATATATACCCCATGAGGTCTTTCATTGTCATGGACTCCTTTTGTCAACCATTGCACTTCTCGGACAAAGGAAGCTTCTTCGCCTACTGTTCCCTTCTGCCAGAGTACATTAACTCTTGATTCTGCAACATCTTCTGGTAGTAAATTAAATCATCACCAACAAAAAAAAAAAAAGCTATGGAGAACCTGCCAGCCGAAATCCTTCAACAAATTTCCTGGTTATCGCTCAACCCAGAACTATACCTCGTCTCCAAGAAGATCAATTCGAAGCTGCCCCCTCTCGCTCAATTCGAGTTCGATCTTGCCTTGATTCTGTTCTGTCCCCGTGTTGGTGAGGAAACACAACCTGGATGGGCTGATGTGAATCCTTTCCCCTGGCAAACCGGCCTTGCAATACAATCAGACTACAAGCTCACCATCAACGAAAGAAGAGAACTCCAGGCAACCATCCTTAGTCAGTCATGGTTCGGTGCCCAGAAGATGGTGCGTTTAATTGTCAATCTTTACAAAGAATGGTTTGACCATCACTGGATATCAGACAGCATGTCAGCCAAGATCAGCAAAGCCCTGGAGGACATCATCTTGCAATCCAGCTTCCCACAAAATGAGCAATTTTTTCACGATGACCATGGAAATACACTGTACTTCATTGATCCGGGCTCTTGCTCTATAGATATCACCAAACGAGATACCGACACCGATGGGCTGCTCACAGTGATTCAAGTTCTATGTTATCCATTGAAACTATTTGTCGAGCCCAGGTCTCCCGACAAATTGAAGCTTTTGGGTCTTTTTTGGTCATTCAGCCCTGATCAGTGGTGGAGGGATCACTTTTATCTTCTTTCGCGGCAAGGACGATCTGCTTTCATGAACACTCTTAATAGTGTGGTAAATGACGGGGATGAAGAGTGGTTCCCGCTCATGTACGAACTGGTTGATTTCGGTCAGTTGTTCCTGACTAATATTGAGAATCTGATCTGGAAGCTGGGTTACGCATGCAAATGGAATCTTATGAAGCAGATCTTGGAGCGCTACGTTTTGGAGGACGATCTCGTCTCACTCTGTGATCAGGTTATCAGAATTCCAATGGAGTATTGTCTGGCCACAACCTCTCTAGAACAGCAATACGATGAATTTTCGGAATGGTGGGAAGAGAAGAAGTTGGACGATATGGCAAAAAAAGAGAACGGGTATTTTGCCTAGATAAGATCCAGGCGGTTCTATATATTCATGCATTCATGACACAAGGCTAAATATGTAGCAACGGTTATATATTACGAAAAAGTGGTATGGATAAGTCTCTCATGTGGCGGCGCCGCCTGGGGTTTGGGAAGAATGGCGATCTCGTGGATCATCTTGAACTCCATACAGAGGGAAATGCTCACGGGTACCCAATCAATCTTTCAAAGAAGCGACTCGACAGGACAATCAACAATCAATACCAGACCAAGTCATGACTGACAAGAGGCTTGACGACCGCCAACAACAGCAACACTTCATACCTGGTTGAGAGGGGCGTACTATCTCTTTCGAATCGCTCTGTCCTGGAGGTGGCTATATATATATATACATATATATATTTGTGTGTTTTTTGGTTTTGCTCATTTCAGGACTCTTGTCCTGCTGCATCCACTGAGTCTGTCTGTCTGTCTGTCTGTAGCATGTGCATGATACAACTTAACACCTGATATCTCTATCTATCCCGTCACAATGTGGGGTATCTCTCTTCATTACCTATCCATGATCACTTAGATTCAAACTCAGTCTTGCCCTGGACATCGACTAGATCCAAAATGCTGACATTGTCGATGCTGGCGCTCTCACCACCACCACCAAGACTGGAATGGCCGCCTCCGCTGTCTCCCCTGGCCCTGCTGCTGATGCTCTGTGTTCTGATACTCTGCACCTCAGCGCCCTCTAGTAGCTCCTCGTCTCTCTTTCTGCCCTTTTCACCGTCATAGCCATCGTCGTCATCGTCGTCGTCATCGCGGTACGGTTTCTGCCCATGCTCCCTGGCATTGCGTTCAAACTCGCGTTGCGCCTCGTCCATGCGCTTCCGCATCTCCGCAGCCATTCTCATGCCGTCATTGACGATATTGTCCAATAGACCACGCACGCCTGTGCTGCCGGGTCCAACGATACCACCGGCCGAACCGATGTTGAGCATTGCCTTGCCTGTGTTGCCACCGATCAGGTTCTTAACCGGAGTGCCAAGGTTTGTGAATGTGGTCAGATTGCCCGACAGTGTCGAGGCAGGAAGAGAGACACTCGACGCGTTTGGCGATGTAGAGAGGCGGAATGAGGAGGGGAAGAAAGATTCAAAGAACTGCTCCAGGAGTTCGTCTGCCAGGATAACCATACGGAAGGTTGGCAGGGTAATGTGCAGCGGCTTAGACGGGTCCAGGGCAATGTTGTGCGAGGCCGCGCGAGAGCCCGCGGCCGAGCTGTTCTTGGGCACTGGGCCAAGGCTGGCAATTGAGTCAGCAGGTGTTGGGGAGGAGAGGGGATCATCGGAAGTAGGCTGTGGGGAAGACAGCCTCTTGGTTGTCGATGTCGTAGAGGAAATGTCGATGAGATCTTGCTGCTCATCGCTCGGGGAAGTAATTTTCAGGGCCGAGAGCTGGCCAGAGGCCTCATTGGCACTGGCATCAGCGGGCTGGTCTGGGTCCGCATATTCAAAGCATCGGCGTATGAAAGCCGAGACGCTGCCAAGGAAGCGCTCGTTGGTGCTGAGTTTGGGTAGATCAGCGTCTAGGGGGTTCGGCGAGGTGGGCGAGGTGAAGCCATTGACCGAATCAGCTGGCGTTATAGTACCGTCAAAGCCGCGTCTGGAGAGGAAGAGCAACGACTCTGACATCCGCAAGATTCCTTCTCGGTCAACCTTGCCAGTACCTTGATCATCAAAGAGATCAAAGAAGAGGCTCATCGAGTTCATAATGTCCGTACTGCCCTTGAGACGAGCAAGACCGGTGGCAAGACTTTGCAGGGTCAAGGCCCCTTCCTTGCTGTCGTCCCACTTGCCATACAGACGCTGCATGAAATCATGGTCAGCAGGCTCAGGACCATCACCCCAGGGCGACAGGGCCGCGCTGAGCTTCCGCTGAGCCAGACTGGGACTTTGGAGTTCCTTGTGAGTAGTGGGAGCATCAGTGACAGCCCATTTGGCAGTCCTGGCGAGAAATTCGCGAAAAGCGTCGTAGTCCATGACCTGCACCGGAGCTGCCTTGCGCGACGGTGCATCGTCAGCAGATCGGTGAGACCACAGAGAGGGCCGTGTTCTCTGCTGCTCCTGCCGCTGCCGCTGCTCTTCTCGAGCCTGGGCTCTGGCATGTCGGTCGGAGAGCACCGAGAAGAAGCGGTCGTAGAGGGTGCTCAAGTCGTCTGGGCTCAGCTTCTTGGCTTCTGGCCCGAGATTGCGCACAGAGGTCCGTTTTGCAAAGGTTGCTAAGCCCTTCTTAATCTCATCTATGTGCTTCTCCCGAAGATCGGTGATTGATGCCTGGGTTATGGTTGAGAACTCCTTGAAGGCCGTGACCATCAACTCTTGGAACTTGGTGATGGCACGCAGCTTCTCATTCTCCGAACGCGGGTGTGCCGACTCGTCAAGGCGCGAGAAGTAGTTTTTGAGAATCTGGATGAATGATCCGTCGTCGGCGACGTCAAGCAGCTCCTCGCCGTTTATGCGGAGGATGGCAAGGCCGACCTGAAATAGAACTTTGGGCCCTTCCAAGAAGAAGACATCCAAGACGCGGAAGGCAAAGACCAGCGGCATGGAATTGACGTACAAGGAGAGAAACCAGGGCAAGGAGACGACGGAGAGGTTGACGTCGGACTTGACCAGATGGTCCCACAGGACGGGCATGGTCTTTTCGACGAGGCATTCAAACACTTTCTGGTCGAGCAGAGTGCCGTACATATCCTTGGAATAATACCCAGGCAGTAGCCGGTCACACAGGGCGCCCAGGAGGAAGAAGGCCTGCTCCTCGGAGGAGAAGATGAGCAGGGCAGCGGCAACGATGTTCATGGCCTGGCAGTAGCCCACCTCCTCGTTGGTCCAGCTATAGGCGGTCAGCACTCGCCGCAGCCGTTCAATGCCCTCGTTGTTCTGGAACCCGGCGTACTCGGGAAGACTGCGGTTCAGGTCCTTTTCGATCTCGTCGATGGCTAGGGATTCCTGACCCACAAACTTGGCCAGCGTGCTGTTGTACAACGTCGGATTCCGGAGGCGGGAGTAGAAGGAGCCTGAGCAGAGTTCCCAGATTTCACCACGCAGCCGATTGGGGAGACCGACTCTGATCAGCTTGGAGAAGGTCGGCTGCCTGACCATGGAGGCATGGCGGCCATTCTCGCGCATGTACTGGGCCCACAGCCGCATCTTGCTGCCGTCTCTGAGTTTGCGGGCGTCGCCGGGATAGCGGAAGAGCATGCCCAGGCCGGCGTCTGGAGGGTCTGGGCCTTGGGCACCGGTGGCCTTTGCTTCGATCCTGGCCGGGTCAAGCAGGTACTCTGAGTAGCATGTCTTGGCAATGGCCCGCAGAGTGTCAACCTCCTTCATGGCCTCACGCAGTCCCTTCTTGAGGCCGTCACAGAAGCGCTCGCACGAGGCACGGCTTGCGTCCAGGGTGATGACGATCTTGCGGGTGGGCTGTGCAGTCACGGCCTTCTCAATCGGCTGGCGTTGCAGAGCCTCAAAGGTGGTGAGAGCCAGCGAGAACTTGTCATGGTGGGTGTTGAGCCGCTCGACGCGGCGAATGCTGCACAAGGGCAGAGTGAAGCCGAGGCCGCCGGGGCCAGCGCCATTCGTCAGACCGGTGAAGCTGGTGGAGGAGCTGTGGCTGGCCGTGGGCAGGAAGGAGGTACGGAGGGTCGAGAAGCAGAGGAAGCTCTCACTGAGGTGGAGTTCGCCCAAGTACCTGTTGCCGCGGTCCCGTCGGCGCTCGCCCGAGGTCACGGGACTGGCGGAGGAGGAGGGAATGGGCAGGAAGATCTCGGCGGCGACTTCGGCCAGAGGGTTCTGGGAGGGAGGGAGGCGGAACTGCTCGCGGAACAGACTGGCCTTGGACGGCCGGCCATCTACACGAGCATTCAGTGGGTTCTGGTCAATGAAGGACTGGGCCTTCTGCATAAATGTAGTCAACATGGCTACCCAATAGAAGAGCGGCTGGAGGAGGCCGGGAAAGCGTCAGACATGGGCGTCTGGGCCTCTGGCGCTCCGCAGGGCATTCCTAGGAGACACTGTCTTATTAGCAGTCAACGCCTGGCCGCCCGCCCTTGAGCGTGGATTTGTCGGAAACGAGAATGGTGAGCCAGGGGTTGAGAGGGGCTTGGCATTGGTGACGGGTCCGCCACGACGTCAACGTGCACAATGGCAGGTGATGAGTGGTTGTCAACTCTAATTACTTGCACATTCAGCTGTTTGCAAGAGCGCAATCTCGCAGCAGAGACACTATATAATGTGTGTTAAGGGTAACACGGATGGTGGAACAGAAGGGACCAGGTATTCAGGTGCTGGTCACGTGACAGTCAACCCGCTGTCTAATTCAAACTTTAATTTTGCTTATGCGTCGTGCACGGACCAAGGGCAGTGGCTGCTTACTCATCAGGGCCAATTCGCTCGACAGCTGGAACAGCAGCCAACAGCTGGAGTACACAGTCCACAGTACACAGTAGTAATAGCTATGAGTTTCTGGTGTGAGAAGAAGAAGAAGTAGATGGCCCATCAAACGACTCACATTTTTAGGCACGTGGGACCACTCACGTCTCTCCCCTCCCCAACACCACAATAGCCTCCCACTCAGCAATTCCTACCCCCTCCACATCCTCCCTCAGCCACCACCACCCCCAGGCCTGTAGTTTGCCAAACACACCCTCGTAGTCCTCCAGATCTGCTCTCGGACCTGCCCAGATGACCATCTGCACCGCCTTGCCTGGCCCTCGCCCATCTGTCAACATGTCAATGTACTTGTCCACCAGACTCACATGCCGTGGGTACACAAACATCCATACAACAGCAGCAGCAGTAGTAGTAGTAGTAGTAGTAGTAGTGGTGGTGGTGGTGGTAACAGCAGCCTCACAAACATCCCACGTCCCTCTAACAAGACAAACACATTCCTCAGCCAAGTACTTGTTCACCGGAGGCGAGGCGTAGACTTCGACGCCTATCACAACAACACCAACACCAATACCAGCAATGGCTCTCTGGCTGGAATCAGAGCCATCAAGATCGCCAATGTGCCGGGTTAGTAGGGCTTCAAGCAGGCCCTGGCCGGAGCCGATGGAGAAGACGGTGATGACTGGAGCTGCCGCATTTGTTGTTGTTGTTGGTAGAGAGGAGCCAAGGCGAAAGAAGAGCGAGGAGAGGAACTTGAGCAAAGTGGTTGAGAGCGAGAGGCAGCAGTCGGGGTAGTGAGTGGGTGTGGCAGTGAGTGAGGGCAGTGGCGAGGACGACGACGATGCCGACGAGGACGACGACATCCTTGTGGAAGATGATGCGGCAGGGATGCGCTTTTCTTCTTCTTCTTCTTCTTCTTCTTCTTTTCCAAAAGAACGAACGTAGTTCATCTCTAACTGACTTCTTATAGGCATGATTGCAATGTTCGTACATCAAACATCAAGCTCATTAAAACTTATCGTCTAGCTAGATAGATCCCATGTCCAAGTTCCTCCGTTCCAGCTGCGCTCTCCCACAGCCAGCCTGCCGTTCGAGTCCCAAAGACGCCATAAAGAATCTTCATCCCCTCCTCCCCGGGGGTCGCTGTGCCCAGCAAACGTTGATGCGCGCCGTTGTTCATCATATCTTCTTCGTCCTGATTCCAACGTACTTACTTGGTGGTTAAGAGATGCTTTTCTCCAAAATCTCAAGATGGCACAAGGAAGAGAAAAGAAGAAGAAAAGCCCATGTCAATGCTTTTTTCCTCTCCTCACTCGTCCTCCTCCTAGGTGTCCTGCGCCAACAACAACTCAACAATGACATGGCTCCGGTCATACTCCGGATGCTGCATGCATACCTTGACCGTCCGCTTATGCTGGTCTGGCCCTTGTCCTGGTCCATTCTGGTTACCCAGACTGCCACATCCGCCGTCATCCAACATCTTGATGTCTCTCCCAGCGATCACCTGTTTGAGTCGGCCATTCTGCGCGTCTCGGATCTCCACGAAATCGTCATCAAAGAGAATGAGATATTGCCCGTAGAGACAGGCGCTCTGGGCTTTGCCGACAAACTCCATGACCACGCTGCGTGACACGTCGCCGTGCTTGTTGACATAGACGGCACACTCCTCAAATGTGACTAGAAACTCAGACTCACTGAGCCGGAACATGCCCAGCGGCTTGAGGTTCTGTATTCGACTGGCGATAGAACTCAGATGGATCTGTGTCTCGCCGTTGTCGCTGCGCAGGTTGGGCACACTCCACGTCTGTTTCTTGTCGAGGTTGAGCACCTCAACGCCTCGAGCGGTGGAGATAGCAATGGTTGAGTGAAACAGATTCATGCTGTAGCTGTCTGCTGGAATGTAAAACTCGTCGTAGTCACGGAAGAAATCAGTTTGACCTCTTCGTGAAATTGACGGCAAAAGGCGCGATCGACTGGTCGTGCTCTTCTGCAGGACTGGCTCGAGAACCTTGAAATTCGAGGCGATGCCGTCCTTCTTCTTGTAAATCACCAGAGTCCGATCCTTCATGCGGCCCGTGGTGAAGAAGCCAATATCCTTGGACCCCGACAGTCTTTGCGGCGCACGGCGGCTGGACGAATCCGAGGTAGGGATGATGTTGCTATTGGGCGAACACACGGCGTCCAGGTGGAAGCTAATCAGCACTTTGTCGGAAATCAAGAGGAAAAGGTTGAATTCCTCGAGCACCGCAATCTGCGTGACGTTGTGCATTTGGATGGACTGATCATAGTTAGCAAATTACCTTCTCTCCTCCTTCATCTTGACTTACTCTGATCCAGCCCCGGGTATGGCCATACTCAGCAATGTAGACACCGTAGCCGGTACCGACGGCACATATGAGACGTCCGTACGGCTGGTTGAACACGGTCGCGCAGTTGACGGAAGCTTTGCACGTTGCTGCAGGTCTTCCCTGGCCAGCATATCTCTGTTCAGACTCCTTGATGGAGCGGTCAAGTGGCGTTCCTCGGATTGGAATGCGCCTGGCCGGATAGTTGAGATCGTAGCCGAACGCAGTATCAGCAAGGACTCGAAGCTTGAACGGTTCCGAGTTCTGATCATGCAGAGACTCGGCATGCCTTTCCTTGGCCGTGATGATGGCCTCACACCAGTCATCTCGGCTCTGTGCGCTTGGGGCGAAGAGTGTGTACACGTCCTTCTTGCCAAGGTGCTTGACGCGGAAGGGATATAGGATCTTTTCATCTTTCGCGTTGGCTTCGGTTGAGGTGACAGCAACCATAGCCTGGCTAGCGCTGCTTGACCCTCCGGCTAGGCTGCCATTGAGGGGTGTCAAAGTCCCAGAGTGGCCGCTGGTTGAAGACGTGGTGCGCGACAGGCGAGGATCGGGTGCGGTCTGACGCGTTGTTACAGCTGTTGTCATCGTGCCGATTTTGGTGCCCGACTTGATCTGTGGCGCATCGCTACGGCTTTCTAGCACAATGAGCTGCATTGGAATCGGAACCTTGGATACATCATAATAGTCCTTGGAGCCTCCCTTGACCTGCTTGGCAAGGACAAGATAGTGATCAAAGAGGACGGCATGGGTCTCAACCCAGTTGAGGCCCTTGCCCCCGGGTCGCAACAGGTCGCCCTTCATTAGGATTTCGCGCCCAAGGTGATTGAGATTCAGCTCGACCTCTCGTTCCATGCCTGGTCTCAGCTTCAGCTTGGTGCCGTATTCACGGAGCTCCATCTTGTTCTTCTGCTCGTCGAACTTGCTGTCCGCCTCGAAGGTTGCTGCTTTGATCTCATCAATGGCGTAGCCAAGGTTTGTCTTCTCTTCCGAATCCTTGGTCATGTTCTTGTACACGACACCAAGAAGAAGTGAATATCGCTGCAGCTTGGTGATGGGCGCCTTGAGGAAGGTCTGCCAGTCCAGTCTGTTCGAGCGTCGGTCTTGCTGGGCCTGCTCGAGGAAGTTCCTGAACGAGATGTTTTTATCGGCTTCTTTTCGAACCAGAAAGTCTGCATGGGGATAGTTTTCTGCATATTTGACATATATTGGTCGAGCTCTCCGAATCCACTCGCGGAAGATATCGCTGACACCGGAAATCCACGGGCCCTGTTCGTTCTGTCGATACTTGAGCCGACCAAGCAGATAGTCCTCATTGACTTTTCTGACCTGGTCGACATTGCCAAAGACTTCGTTGATAAAGCCCGCCAGTCGTTTGGGTGGGATGACCGGCGAATGCTGCGACTCAAGCGGATCGCGGTACAGCATCTGGATGATCTGGAGCTGGGTGATGTAGCCTTCCTCGCTGGTGACCACTTCGTGCAGGTTGTTCTGTCGCTCAATCTCCTTCTTATCACGGCCTTCCAGGTCTTCCTTCTTGAGTTTGTAATATGTCAACCAATCCTCAGACTTCTTCTGGCCAAGCAGTTTGCTGATGTCCACAACTTTGAGCGTGCGCATACAATGATGCGAGTAGCATCTTCCTCGGCTTTCGTACACATGCAACTTGGAGGAGTAGCAGCCCTGGCGAGAGAGCTGGAAAAGAACGCCGGACAAGGAGCCCGGGCCGAACTTGACCCATTCTTCCTCTCTGATGAGCGCCTGATTAGCCAGCATTTCATCAACTGCTCTTTCTGCCAGTGACTCAGCCTCGGTTCCGTTCATCGTCGGGACCTTGTTCTCAAACAGAGCAGTAATCGCGTCAACAAGGCTGCTCTGTCGAAGATCCGTCTCGTCCTCTGCCAAAGACTTTACCCAGGCAAGGACTGCGCTCAGTGCCCATGGCTCCGTACATTTCCGGAATTGATCTTGGCTCAACTTGGTCGGATCGAACTTCCGACGAATGGGCGGGATGTCAACCGGAATGGCAGTGCTGGGCTCAGACGGGTCGTAGACCTCTGACATCGGTCTTCCTGCTGCGATTGCTGCCTGTTGGCGAAGGGCTTTTTGACGATCTGCATCCGTCTTGGAGCGCGTGGGCTGATCCACGCGAGGCCGTTGAGTTTGAGTGGAGAGAGAGGTAGACCGAGGGACGGCCGAGGGGCTGAGGAGGTCGGCGCCGGAGGTGTCCGGAGTAGGGCCGTAGTAGGTTGATGGCCTGTCGTTGTAGACGGAAAATCGAGTTTGTTGGGTGTAGGTGCTCGTTGTTCGGAGATGAGATATTCGTGAGGAATCAGAGTGAGGAGGGGGCGGCGGCAAAGGCCTCTGATTCATGCCTGGATGGAAGAACAGATCAGGGATCGACTCTCTGCTCGGGCTATAGCTGTCTGGAGTGCGTTCGGTAGTCCACTCGAAATCGTGCTCATCGCCATCCTCGAAGCTTAATCTGCGTGGGTATTGACTTGGCTCGGTCAAGCCGCCGGTTCCGCGCGCGTCAGCATTGGCAGGGGGTTCTGGCGTGGTTGGAAATGGGTGGATGGCATCATTGGAAGGAACCGAGTCAAACCCGCTGCCATGCGACTCAAGACCCTCGCTGGACACACCGGAGCTCCTGACTGAGCTCATTCGCGTCGGATCTAACGAGTGGTAGTTGGGATCTCCTGGCGGTATGGCGGCCACGGCAGCGGCATAGTTGGAGACGGGAATATCATTGCCATAGTGCAGATTAGCGGAAAATCCACCACTAGCAGCAGTCAAATCATAGCCAGCAAAGTCGCTATCGCTGCTAATATCTTGTGGCGAGGCCGCAGCATAGTCGGTCTCGGGCGGATGGTGGCTGTGGCTGGGAAAGAGGGTGGCGGACCCACTGCGACGTCTGGCATCTTCTGCTCTCTCCTGCTCGTCCAAAGCACGCATGGCTGCTAGACCAGCTGCAGCCTCGGCGTCGCTATCGTCGGCGAAGGCACCGTAGTTGATGTATGGATCTCCTGTCGGCGCTAGACTTCCATTGAGGTGCGTGGGGGCCTCGTCTGGTGAGATGTCCGGCCGCGGAGACGCTCGTCCAGAGCCTCTACTGGAGGTATTGAATGCTAGGTCAATGCCGTCTCGATGGGAAGACGACCGCCTGATGGCCGAGTCCAAATCTTGTATGATGTCATAGAAGTCGGAAGTATGGCCGGATGGCGGGCTTTGCCGGGGCACAAAGCTCTCGTCGGATTCAGACTCTGAAGGCACGACAGGCAGTGACCGGCCTTGAGGATGTCGCTCCAGAGTATTCGTGGACAAGGATGTCCGCTCAGATGGCTGCCGGCCGAGACTGGACGATGGCAGTGAGGAGGCAAAGGAAGATGATGATTGCGCACGGCTATCGAGAGACACACCTTGGGTATAGGTATTATCCGTGGGCGTTTGCGCGGCGGGAACCGGGAAGGATGTCCGTCTGTGGTGGGCTGCGGCAGAGTGGGCATGTGAGTAAGGCCGGACCGGGGCTGGGTAATCATGGGGCGGCGGCGGAGGAGCAGGAGGCGAGTACGGTTGCTGGGATGAAGGCGGAGACGTGGCCAGGTACTGAGCCGGAGGTTGATATGGTGCGTACTGATAGCCAGGGAAAGAAGAGGCTTGCTGGGCAGGGTAATCGCTCGGTTGAGTGGCAGAGTACTGGGAAGACGGAGTAGGGTAGCCGGTCTGGGCAGCAGGTGGGAAGTAGGACGAGGATTGATAGACTGACGGCGGTCTCTGGGCAGAAGAATCTCCATATGCAGCCGGAACATACGGCTGGTAGGTTGAGGAGGGAAACGCCGTCTGAGGTGTGTGCGCAGTAAATTGATGCTGCTGATGCTGCTGCTGCTGCTGCTGGTATTGCGGCGGATATGAATGTTGATGCTGGTACTGGGCAGGATTATATGCCGCGTGTGTGGAAGCAGAGGACTGGTAGTACCCGCTCTGCCCAGTGTTGCTCCGGTAGGGAATGGCCGTGTTTATGGTCATGCTGCGAGGGCCGGTCGCCACTTGGCCTTGTGGGCTACCACTTGCGCTGTATCCAGCCGACTGGTCGTGGTTTGTGGTGAAGCCGCGAGCATCGTCGCCGGCATCAAAGCTTCCGCGCCGAGGGAATGACTGAGTGCTATACATGTCACCGGTGGGGTCGTATCCCTGGGCCGGGTGGTTGCTGGCCGAGTTGAACGGCGGACTGTTCTTGTAGTGGGCCATCGTCAGCGCAGGGGCTGAGTGCTCCGGTGCTGGGCAGCGGTGTCTGCGGGGCGGGGCGTTGTGACGGGGCAGCTGCGGTGGCCGTGGTCATGATCAGCGCCGCCGTGGCACGAAGGGGTTTTTTGCTACGTCGCAGACAGCACAGTGAGCGGCAAGCAGGCCACCACCATCTTTAGCACGTACCACCACCACACTGATGCACACAGAGCGGTGGAGCCAAGACTGAAGGGAGGAAGGACTGGACGGGGCGATGAGGTGCGGTAGGGGTCAAGCGTCGAAGGCGATGACAGCTCAAGGCACGGCGGCGGCGGCGGTGGTGGTGGTAGCGGCAGCGACAGGAACAGGGATCGTCGTACTCGTGGTCTACAGTAATCTGGGCGCGAGGCGTCCAAGCACAAGCTGAGTGGTGGTACTCCGCATACAGTGCCTCACCCATGGCATGGCGTCGACGAAGCCCAAAGGGGTTAAAGCTCTCGGCTAAGTTGCTAGTCGCGTGCCTTAAGTGCTTGACACTGCCCACGATGCCAAGCCGGCATACTCTATACACGTGTACATACACAGTACGTACTATTTTGTGGCACTAAAATCGAGTCTAAATTAGTATTTAACCATAATTGGCCTAAGGCAGTAAAGACAGCAAGTGATTGTGATCCTTTTTGCGGCATTTTCTTGACCAGTAGAGCTAAATAGCCAATCACCGATCTTACACTCTAGCATCTAGCTCTATTTTTCTACATATTTAATTGGTGTATAAAGGGCAGCAATAGCACTAATACACACTAAATCACTAGCTGACAAAATAAATCCCCTGCATCAGAGTACACAGTAGTGGGAATACAGGAAAAGGGAGAAGATTGCGTATGTGGCCCTCCAACCTGTGACTGATACCAGGTGGAAGTAGCAGATTGTGTTTTATGAACCCGCCGTTCCCTTCTCCTCTGGACAGACTGCTAGACTGCTAGACATCTATTGCCCTTGACCCGACTGCTCGCTCTTGATCTTGTTCAGCACCGACTCGGCTACTCTGATGCCCTCCAGTCCGGCAGGAAAGCCGCAATAGATGGCTGACTGCATGATGGTCTCGCGGATCTCAACTTCGCTTGCGCCATTGTTGACAGCGCCGCGGACATGGACCCCTAGCTCGGTGCTTCTGTTCAAGGCACAGAGCATGGCGATGTTGAGGAGGCTCCTTGTCTTGCGGTCCAGCCCTGGTCGTGCCCACAAAATCCCCCAGCCTACTTCGGTTGTCATCTCTTGCATCGGCTTTGCGAAATCGGACGCTCCATTCTTGAGCGATTTGTCCACGTACTCGTCTCCAGCCACTTGCCTGCGGATTTTGAGGCCGTGCTCAAACAGGATCCGGTGTGCTTCCTCGACCTTCTTGTCATCTGCCATCTTGGTTGCCAGTTCCCAGTTCCCAGTTGCCAGTTCCCAGTTGCCAGTTGCCAGTTCTGTTGTGAAGATAGGGCGGTACGTACCTGCGCCACCCGGGCGCTGACCCCACCCCCGCATATCGCGGGGTGTTTCCCTTATCACCTGACCAAGTGTTTAAATTACTGAGGTATGTTACCAGTGCCTAGCCTTATCATTTTCTATCATTTTCCTGCTGTTTGCAGAATGGGGCTATCTGATGAGCTCTGTTGCTTCTCTGCCTTGCTTAGATAGTATAAGTTGATGGATTTACATGCTGCAGCATTGCCTGCTCCCAGGGTGATGCTCAACAACAGATCTGTTGACGAGGAAGTGGCGATGATGTCGATGCCGTTAGCGGTACGGTCCGTATTGTGAAATGAGTCAAATACGTCGCCATGACTAAGTCAACCCGCACTAGGATAGGGCTGTCCCTGTTGGCCCCAGAATAAGACGCAAGCTCATTGGTCGAGGGTGAAATTTACGCCGCTACTGAGCAAAAGTGTTGTGGTGTAAGACAACACGATTGAAGGAATGAAGCGGCCACGATAACTCTGTACCACCCACCCTAGCATAGACATCACCACATCGAATTACACCGCATCCAGTCTCTTTGTGTTCTCGAACCTGTTTATACTTGTGAACTCGGCTGGAAGTCTCCCATTGTCCCTCTTGGCCCGCTCTTTCCCCAGACAGTCAAGTCCTACTCAGCAGCGAGTCTGTCGCCTGCGCCGCCTGCCGCCTGCCGCATGTTGACGATGATTACATGAGATCTCTCTGACGCCAGCCGCTGTCGACTTGCTGTCGCCCCGCCGTCGACCCGCCGTCGACCCCTCACCGACCATGCGGCCGTCCGACTCGGGCTCGCCGCTCGCCCGGCGCACGTCGTCGACCCCCCACTACCAGACGTTTGGCGGGATCACGCCGCCCAAGTCCAAGGGCAAGCCGGTGTCGATGTCATCCACCTCGTCCAGCCATGAGCCCTCCAATGCCGACGCCAAGGTCCATGACGAGCATCCACTGCCCAAGAAGCAGATGGCCATACTAGCCGTCATTTCCCTCTGTGAACAGACTGCGCTCAACTCCATCTCGCCGTACCTGCCCAGCATGGTGGCTTCCTTCCCCAACGCCCAACCTGACAAAATTGGCGTCGCCGTGGGCACGATAGCGTCGGCGTTCGCACTGGCCCAGCTGGCCACCAATTTCTTCTGGGGCTGGCTGTCGGACAGGATTGGCCGGAAGCCGGTGATCCTGCTTGGGACCATCCTGACGGCCGCCTGCTTCATGGGCTTCGGCTTCGTCCACACGCTACCGCAGGCAGTGCTGGTACAGGCTTTGATGGGCGCTGTCAACGGCAACGCCGGCGTCGTGTCGACCTGCTTGGGCGAGATCACCGACCGCAGCAACCAGTCGCGTGCCTTTACCTATCTGCCCGTCCTCTACGGCCTCGGCGGCATTACCGGCCCCATGATCGGTGGTCTCCTCGTCTGTTACCGTAATCCGTTCAACCAGTACAAGCCCAACCCGTTCCCGTATCTACCGCCTAACCTCCTCTCAGCCGCCATTCTCATTGTTGACTTTGTCCTGGTCGCTATCTTTCTCGAGGAGAGCCTGGAGGAGGCAAAGTATCTGCCACCCCTGGGTGCTCGTGTCAAGAGCCTTTTTGCCTGGATGTGGCAGTTCACCAGCTCCACACGGCCCTCATATCTAGGCAGGTCGAGCTTTAGTTCGTGCTCGCACCCTGCCCAGATTCAGGACCACTCGGACGACGAGTCGAGCGATGATGGCCACGTGTACAGCCCGATCTTGCCCGACCACGACGAGGAGCTCAGGCCAAAGGACCTGCTAAACCGAGACACCATCCTGCTGCTGGTTTCGTATTTGATTTTCCAGCTGTCGAATGTCTCCTTCAACTCTCTCTTCCCCATCTTTGCCAACGCCCAGCCGCCCACCGGCCGTGACCTGAAGACGGACGAAATCGGCGTCTCGCTGGCATTTGCCGGCGCCGTCACCATCCTCTTCCAAGTCGGCCTTTTCGGCAGATTGAGAGAGAAGCTGGGCAACCGCTGGGTATATCGAGCAAGTCTGGCTGGCTTCGTCCTCTCCTTCCTGCTGATGCCTTGGGTCGGGTACAAGAAAGCGGGTGACAGCAATAGCTCGGCGTCGTCAGCCACCGTCTGGCTCTGGATTGAGATTGGCTTTGTGCTGCTCATCAAGACTGTTGCCGCTGTTGGGGGGCTCACCAGTGCCTTGCTCCTAGTTCGTGTCCCCTCCTTCTGGATTTCAGGCACTCCAGCTAACCCGGCCGAACAGGTCACTAACTCTGCTCCAAACCATGCGGTGCTGGGGGCTCTCAATGGCCTCGCGCAAACCTTGTCAGCTGCCGGTAGAGCGGTCGGGCCCTTCTTGTCTGGTGGTCTCTTCTCTATCGCCACAAAGGTGCAGCCCAAGGGCGAGGCCATGGCGTTTGGTGTCTTTGGCGGTATCGCCTTTATTGGCTTCCTGCTGAGCTTTGGCATTCGCTCGTGCCACCTTGAGGCCGAAGGGTGGAAGTCTGATGACGATGTCAGTGACAAGTCCGATGATGAAGATGAACAATCCTAGCAAGACCTGTTTGGCCGCATCTATGGACGACCACCTCCTCATCGAGCCCGATCGGTCCGGCGTTGTTGAGGCACGAGGCATAGCGATGGCGCTGGAGTTTCCCGTTAGTATCCAGGGACACGCTCCTTACGAAATGATTTTGACGGCCTATACATTAGTAGAGACGTACGATTGTACAAGTGTACAAGTGTACGAGTGTACGACACACACACACACACGTAAACGTGCAAGTGGAAGATTAATCAAAGTGAGTGATTCCTCTCTGTCATCGCCATCCAGCTGACCTGCCTCTGTCCTGTCACTCTTTTCGTCTCCTGGACCTGGTTTTTGTGTCATCCTTGCTTTCCATCCTCTCAGCTCCAAATGATGCCTCGGCCTTCAATCCCTTGGCCGACACTGCGATACAGCCTTCTGCTCGGCCTGTGCCTCTTGGTGGTCGGGTGGTGTCGATGGCACGGCTCCTCTCATCTCCTGCTCGATGCCTTCCAGTCCACCAGCCAACGCGGCCAGCCTGTACTCCAGCCGCGCTTCACCCAACCCAACCCATTTGATCCATCCACCTATCTAGAGGCCATGCCATCCATGCAAGAGTCAAATCCATTCGTCTCGCTCTTGGTCAGCTGCCCACAGACCGCTAATCAGGTCACCTCTCACCGTCGTGTTCCGGCCCGTCACCTCAACATCTCTCTCACACCACCAGACCTACCTCCTCTCACCGACCGCCACTTCAATCCCACCTTCCTCCGCCTCCCTTCCTGGGCAGCTAGCTCTCCTGCCACCAAAGGGGCCAAATACGTGCTCGTCACTCGTAAAGTCACCGAGGGCCTTCATCAAGAGTCCTTCATCTGCCTGGCCGACATATGCCTGCCTTCACCCATCTCGCCCGACGCCCGCAGCTGCACTGCTTCTGACTATTCCTTGCTTGGACCGAACGGCGGTCTACGCTGCACCACAACTCCGATTCAACTTGACATTCCTCCGACACCCGCTCTACGCTGTAGCGGTCGCTGGTCCAGTTTCCCAGCCTTTCCAGGCTTCCACGATCCCCGTATCTTCTGGTCGAACCGTGGTGAGCCCCTGATGATTGTCAATTCGGCCTCTCAGTACGGCTGTTTGGGATTATGGCTCGTAGATCTACGTGCTGTCTCGGCCGACCTAGCATCCGTTCTGTCAAGAGACGGAAAGAGAAAGAGTTGGGAATCGCCCGTGATTCGATACAGACACCTCACCGAACTAACACGCCATGATCGCGCCGAGGTGGAGAAAAACTGGATGCTCTTCTTCCCCGGTGGGAGCAGCAGTAGCGACCCAAACGAGGAGGGGGACGCTGTGGTCCAATACGATGTAGCACCCAAGTACGACTTCAGCAGCAGCAGCAGCAGCAGCAGCAGCAATGATCATAGCACAAGTTCCAGTGGCCTTAATCATCCTATTGCCACCCGCGGCCGTACCCTCTCCCTGCTGCACTCCAACACGGGCATCACAATTGCAGCAAACCTGACCTCCCCCCTGGAGCCGACCTGCTTCCCGCCCTCGTCCGTGCTGGACTCTCTGGGCCAGCGCGGCCACTGGCACCAGTCCACCAACGCGCTCAAACTGATCCTCTGCACGCGCGCAGACCTGCGCAGCGGCGCCTGCGGCCCTCACCGCCGCAGTTGGCTGTCGAGCGGCCGCGAAGTACACTTCAGCATCATCCACCGCAAATTCAGCAACTCGCTGGATCTGCCCATGCGCTACGAGCGGTTCGCCGTCGTCTGGGAGGGCCGCAGCCCCTGGCGGCTGCTCGGCGTCAGTCAGTCGCCCATCCTGTTTGCGGACGAGGTCGCGCAGCCGTGGACAAGAGAGGAAAACAAGATTATCTCCTCTACCCTGGCCCGGCTGGCTAATTCGAGCTTTGCTTCTTCGACACCTGCAGAACTGAAACAGATGCACAAATACAAGCGACAGCAGAAGCAGCAGCAGCAGCAGCAGCAGCAGAAGGATGCAGACTCGTCAAGCTCAGCTGCTGGTGCTACGGCTCAAGACGAGGAGACATCAGCCTACTTCACCTACACGCCGAGCATAGCGTGGGCGTGGCGGCCGGCCACTGACCATTTCGACGCTGATGAGCAACATAGCAGCGAACACGACTCGGAACACGACATTGCAGAGCTGGAACGTCTCGGGATGGGTTTTCTGGGTGATGATCTGCTCGTCGGCGTCGGCCTGGACGATATCGCACAGGCGGTTGTAAGGCTAAAAGTGGACGAGATCGTTGGATGCCTGCGACTTTGCGAATGATAGATGATGAATGCTTCTTGTAATCTCATACCATGCCTTCTTCTTTCTTCCCCAAGACCATGCATGTCATATGCATTGAATCTTGATGAAAAACAGACAAAGTCGGGCGGGCAATATAGACTAGAGAAAAACTCGGCTTCATTGATGCCTTGTGTCTTCAGATCAGCTCTCTTATTTGTTGTCACAACAACCAGCATCAGAATGGACGACCGTTGCGGTTGTATCAACTTTGGCTTTTGGAATCCACACGGAGGACAGTGTTTTTTTCTTCCTTGTCGTGGGATCATCATTAGACAGGCTATCATGAAACAGAATGAATCTCCCTCCATGAGACGATTTTCGCCGACAATCGCTGGCGGCAACCACAAGCAAATGTACAGCCCCAAAACGGCGCTTCAGTGCCTGTTGGTAAAATAATAGATGCTCTTGTCATCTGCGATGCTAGGCAAGACACAGAGTTTCCAGGCGAGTGGACAAAGAGAGGCATATTAGAAACATGCATTGCCTGTTTTCCATGCTATCGCCTGCCCTGGACAAGAAACCGCAGCGTCCGAGGTTGCACACCTCATTGGGGGGTTGGTTGTTCCAGCCTCACCTGGAAACCGGTCTGCTTGTAAGCAAGAATTTTAGTCCATATCCTCAACCTGGTTTGGTAGGTAGAAAGCGAAGCGAGCGCCATCTTATGGCAGATATCGCTTTGTAGAAGCCTCTCTCCATGGGTGAGTGGAATGGGCGCGCTCAGTGGCTCAGATTGAAAACTTTTTTTTTCTTTCGAAAAAGATCGATTAAGCCTCATCAGCAGGCAACACGTCTCGAGACCGGTGGGAAGGGGGAGGATTGGTCATCCCACAGCTCCCACGGTTTCCGCAGGCCGTGTTGATAGTCGACCCGACCAAGGGTCGCTGCTTCGATGGATGAAATGTGCTCGGAATCTTCATCGCCTGCACGCTGTGCGGGGCCGGCGCCAGTCCCATTCCACTGCATCGGAGGAGAGACAAGGGTAAGACGGAACTGTGCACTGTTGCTTCACGTTTTCGCCCTCGGCGCTCATCTTGGTCCGACCGACGCGTGTCCAGGAGGGAGAGTGGTAACTGCAGCATCTCTGGGGAAGAGTGTGCCCGTCCGAGGAGGTGTCGTGCTGACCGCAGCGGCTCTGGGAGAGGAGAATGCCCGGGAGGACAGGTATATTTTGGTATTGTAGGTGGTCTTGGAGAGGGGGAAATGGGTGCCAGGCCTGGCAATATAAGAGGGTCGGTGGTGGACGTGGGCGGGAAACCAACAGCGTCAGCCCAAGTGGCGACGCGCGCGAATCGGACCAAGATGGAGGAAGGAGGGAAGTCACTGCGACCTCGCCTGTTTTAGGCAGGCACGAGTCGTGCAAGCAAGGCAGGAGGAGGTGCTAGCAGTGAAGAGCGAAATCGCGGAAGGAGCAACACACGTTCCCGTGTCCAGCCGACGGCGACCGTGGCAACCGTGGCCACCATGACAACCAACCACAGGGCTCAAAATCAAGGTCTCGGATGCCTACATCTCTAGGATCTCTGTTCACTTTCTCTCTCATTCTTGTTTGGCGCTTTCGAACCGGCTAGGGGTGTTGTCGGGTGCCTGCAGCAAGCTCGCTGTCGGCTCCCAGACCCAACTCCCCACCGACACAAAGGCAGCCTTCGAGATAAGGGTGCTCGTATGTGATTAGGTTTTTTCCGTCATCGAGATGGTCACCCATCTTAGATGGCGTGACATTGTAGAGATGCCTTGCACGCGACATGATGCTGTGCTCGATGCTGTGTTCCCTGTACGTCAGAACAGATCTCGGGAGACCGCGGAGTTAAGGGGGCTGGGACTAGGCCTGATACGGAATAGATCATCGTCGCGAGACACAGCGACAGTGCTGGGCAGGCAGGCGTGCCACAATATTTTTGCTCTCTCTCAGCAGATATAGGTATATAGTGGCCATCCGAACTGCAGACAGCATGTTCGTTGCATTCCTCCTAGACAAGGCTTTTTTTCGGGTCGTCTAAACGGTCCTCTATAATGGCAGTGTCTCATAGAGCGATGAGTCGGCCGGCGCCTTGTATGGTGATTGGTTCAACCTCTCACGGCACGAGGGGTATAGAAACCCAATCTTGGACGCCTTCCAGGCCGTCCGTTGGCACTACACATCATTGACACTCGCCCGGATCCTGCGTGTGGAGGCCTCCAGGGCGTGGTCTACCCGGTGATTAGATCAAACCACCAGGCGCCTAGACCAGCCCCTCCCGGCGTCGGCCAGATCCAAGAGAAGACGACGACGACGACGACGACCAGCGCGATTCTGTCAAGCCTGGGGCGCCATCTACAGCCTGGCTTAGAATGAGTGGCGTCCAGCGCCTGCTCCCCAGCAGAGATAGGGAGAAATCAAAGGAGCGCAAACCTCACCACCTCGGAAGACACCACCACCACCACCGCCACCACAGCAGTAGCTACGGCCATCACCATCATCTACACCATGGCTCTTCGCACGTAAGTATTTTGTTTCTGCCCTGAGGCGCACTGGGGACGCCCCTGCCCAAAAACCAAAGGACATGCTCTACTTGTATATTTAGTGGCATGGAACGCCGTCCTGTCTTTCTTCTGCCTCATTATGAACCCGAAGACTGACTCTCATGTCTTCCCAGACACGCTCGGAGTCGGGCTCAGAGCTGTGGGTCCCAGATCCGTCGTCTCCCGCTGACTTCTATGGGCTGTTCTACCTGGCTGAAAGGCCCTTTGGGCACAGTGAGGAGTTCAAGGTCTGCACGGCCTCAGCACAGCCTGCGCGGAGTTCTATGTCTCTGACATCTGTCGCAGATTAGCAGCATACGGCAACAGATCATCAATGCCAAGGGTGTCGCCATCAGGGATGCCACGATCCTGTGGGTACTGCGGTCGAGCATAGCTAACGGGGATGAACATGCCGCCTGTCGCTTTCTGATCGCATTGTCGGATGCATCCGAGGGTCTTATTGCCAATTACGAGTCCAGCATCGGGATCAGGGGTGCCGTCAACAGGCATGGTGTCACCTGCTACCTCGACGCTACTCTTTTTGCCATGTTCTGCCGGCTTGACAGCTTCGAGGCCATGCTTTACAATACCTTCCCCGACCGGCCACGCAACAAACTCAGCTTTCTGCTGCGACTATGGGTCAACCTCATCCGAACGGGCCAACTCGTGACCGTCGAGGTCACTGCACTGATTCAAAACGCGCTCAGAGATTGTGGCTGGGCCGAGGCTGCTGAGCTGCAGCAACAAGATGCCTCAGAAGCCTTCATCTTCATCACGGGAAAGCTTGAGCTCCCCTTGCTGACCTTGAAGATGGACATCTATCATACCGGCAGGGAGGATGCATCAGATGATCACAAGTTTGTCAACGAGCGACTCCTGGACGTGGCCATTCCCGAGGATCCCAGCGGTCAGCACACCGAGATCACGTTGGAATATTGCTTGGAAGAGTACTTCAACAACCGGGTAGAGGTCAAGCGATATCTCGAGCGTCGTTCGACATTGGCCTCTGTCAAGAATGAGTACGGTTCCACGCCATCTAAGAGCTCACCGATTCATGTTGAGGTCGCCGAAGTCCATTCGCCGTCGCTCTCTGGACCAACCATACCCTCTTACAAGGGCCGGGCTCAGAGCATTATCCAGGAGCGCTATATTCCAGCTGGAGACGACGACGCTTTCCCATCCAAGCTCACCAGCGTCGACACACACACGACCACATACTCTCGCACAGACAGCATTCGAAAGGAGGTGGTGATGCCAGCATGGCAGTTCTTCAGCCTGATTCCTTGGTACACCGACAACGCGCCTTCGAATGACGCCCAGGTTGCAGCACATTTCTCCTCCAAACGGCCGATGCTAGGCATGTGCCTGAAACGGTATGCCTTTCGCAACGGCCGGCCCGTTCGTCTCAACACGTATGTTGACATCCCAGTCGAGATTGGACTCCCTCATTTCATCCAGGACGACCAGATGTCGGATGATGGAGCACTATTTGGCAACTTCAAGCTGTCCCTGCAAGCCGTCGTCTGCCATCGGGGATATTCAGTCAACTCCGGCCACTACGTCGCCTTGGTTAGAAGTAACCCGAATTCTGAAGAAATCCCGCTATGGGTGCGCTTCGACGACCTTGCCCCTACACGCGTCGTGCCAATTGACATATATGCCGCCCTTCGCGAGGAAACTCCATACCTTCTCTTCTACCAAATCCTGCCCATCGACGGCGATCCTGGAGCTATCATGACCGGACTAGACAGCCGCAGCAAATCCGACACCTCTCTTCCGATGTATCAGCCGCCGCCTGTCGACCCTGATTTCCCCCTCCTCCGGTCAACAGACCAGCGACCGGGCCTCGACGTGGTAGCTCCTACCACGCTCGCACAACCACCACCGCCGCCGCCACTACTAGCAGATGATGATGATGATGACCCTTTCCGAGACCCAGTCGGGAGCAGACGGCAAAGCGTCATCTCAATCATCGACCCCGCTTCAGCAGCAGACACGCCGTCGTTATCATCGTCAAATCTGGGCCCGTCCAGAAATTTGTCCGACCCTTCTGTCTTTCTTGACAGAAGCAGAGCGGCCGCAGCTACGGCTACGGCTACTGCCCCAGCCTCAAGTAGCTTTGGCCGAACGCTGTCAAAACTCAAGAGGAGAAGCAGAGGCCCAGACCGAGACCGAGACCGAGATCGAGATCGAGATCCTGACCCTGATCCAGACCGAGGTCCAGACTCGGGTCTGAATCATCTTCATCATCATCTTCATCATCTTCATCATCATCTTCATCCAATTCAAAATCAAAAGCCAGATGCAATGTTGTTGCACTCTCTCCCACATCAGCATCAGCATCAGCATCAGCATCTTCATCATATTGCTGTCGGAGAGGGCAACAACCATACCCATAACACCACCACCACTGGAACTGGAACTGGAACTGGAACTGGAACTGGAACTGGAACTGGAACTGGAACTGGAACTGGAACTGGAACTGGGATATCCCACTCTAATTCATTCCCAATCGATCCTCGTGTTAATGTTAATGCCAGCGCCAATACCAGTACAGAATCCAAATCTGCATATCAGGAGAGTAGGACCATGGCTGCTTTCCAAGGAGGATACCCCTTTCAGCAGCCTCCCCGAACCAAAGCTGCAAACAGGCTGTCCAAGCACGGCAGGGACAAGACCAAGCGCCCCGATAGAGAGTGCGTGGTGATGTAAAATAATATTCCCGTCCGTGGTTCATCAGTCGTTCTTCCTTTTCCCATTTCTCAGAGCTGCCCAGTACCAAAGTCACCAACGCCGTCATCATGCCGACTTGTTACGAAAATGCGACAACAATGGCAATGGTCCAATGATCCGATAGCCAAAAAAAAATCGATTTCTGAGGGGTTGTAATTCTCAATTTCGAGCTATATACTTCTACAAACGGGTAGAGGCAGCGCACAGTGTGCAGCCCGAAGCCATGGGTGAGAATTGCTGTGATTCCAGCGAGCATCGACCATCTTTTTTCTTTCTTTTTCCATACATCTTTCACACCGCCCCATAAACCACCGGTTGATTCCCATATACTATAATGCTGTTTCAACTTCCCATATATCGCCCATAATGCTGTGTGGAGTAAATGTGATATAGCAATACAATGCCCTTCGCTTCAAGTGCCCCAGAAGGAATGGTAGTGTATGATGGTACAATGACACCTCGTCAAGTAGGGTTGTAAAAGTAGAATTGAGGCTCCGCAGAGTCATCAGTGTCAAGGTCCCAAACCGCAGACGGAAGGCGAGACAATCTGTCGACGAAAAAATAACTCCACCATCGCCGTGAATCAGTCGCACCAAACAGCAAAATCCCTGGAATCAAAAAGTAGTTATCGCTGGTGAAAGATCAAGCACTTGTTGTCAATCTTCTTGAATGCTCAAAGGAATCACAAATGGAGGTTGTCCCATCTTTGCCAACCTCCAACCCACTCGTGATCGTCCTCAGACTCGGCAGAGTCCGTCACCCTTTGGTGACGCCAATCTTGGTCAAGATAGGCCGGTCGGTGTTTGTTCAGTCGGCTGTCACGTCGATGCCAGTGGTCGAAAGTGACAGTCGGTGGTTTCTGGTTCGATACCGTCGTCATTGCCCGCTTCTTTGGCATCGAAGCCCGAGTAGCAGGCTCATTCCGATTTCGTCTCCGGTCTCCCAACGCTTCCCATTTGTCCAACGGAACCGTCTTCGCAATGGACCGCCGAGGCGTTCGGCCACGTCGATCAACAGGTGTATTCTCATCAGTCGGAGCACTAGACTTGGCAGGCATGGGGCGCGGTGTACGGCTACGACAAGCATTAGACGATGAGCGGCTCTTGGACTCAGTCAGAATCCCCGGTGCAACCGGCGATTCCTTCTGACTGTCTTGACTCCAAGTGCGGGAGTTGAGCTCACGTCGGGCACGCATTGCCGCGAGCTCGCGCTCGCGCTCCGACTCTTCCTCATCCTCCTCAAACATCTCACTCCAACTCTTGGCAACCTTGTCTTTCTTGTTCCCAAAGATGCTTGACATGGCTGGGATAGGGCGCGAAGATCGGATGGGCAGAGAGTTGGGGATTGACACCGGATCCGGACGAGGGGGACCGCGTCGGGGATTGGACTTAATTGCCACAGAGTGCAATGAGCTGTAGGCTGAATCAAAGACCGAAGCCATCGACGGAGTGGTTCCAGGTCCAGAGACCCACGAGTCTCCAAACTTTGGCATCTTCTCAAATTCAAACAGGTCCTCCTCGTACGAGTCTGGGATGACTGACAATGCGCGAGGAGGAGTGGTGTGCAAAGCCTTAGCCCATGGAAACGAATCTTCACCGATCTGAGGGCTTTGAATTGATGGCGTGCGGAGAGGTTCACGATTGGCAGCACTGGCCTGGACGACATTTCGATCTTCGGTGCAAAAGTCATCCAAAGCCTCATCATCGGTCGTAAAGCTCAGAGCATGGGTAACTGCCAGGCGGAGAGCCCTCAAGTCGCGCTTGTTTGGATCAAGGGCCATGGCCACAGACAGAATCTCAAAGGTATCCTGGGACATGCTTGGGAAGACGTCGAAGATGGATTGTCGATCTCGACGGTAGTCAGCGAAAAGCTTGTCATCCTCGCTCGGCTGGACAAAAGGGTTCCGCTGAAAGAGGATATTGAGCAGACAGATGCCGATGGACCAGATGTCCGCCTTAGCTGGAGAGTAACCAACACCAGCGGGGTCGTACTGCTCTGGGGCCATGTACCGATCACTGCCAACACAGATATCGTAGCACCAGTCGGCATTGGTGGCGAGACCAAAGTCGCCCAGTTTCATGGAGCCGTCGTGAGCGATGAAGATATTCTCAGGTTTGATGTCCCGGTGGTAGAGGCCGCAAGCATGCATGTGTTCAACTGCACTGATGAGCTGCAGCATGAAGCGACGAACATGGTCGGTTGACTGCGGACCTTTACCGAGGCGGATGGCCTCGTACAAGTCGCCCTGGGAACAGTATTCAAGCACAAGGAAGTTGTGAGTCTCGGTCTCAAAGTGGCAGATCAGGTTGACAAGGTTTGGGTGGGACTTCAGGGTGTTGTGGCAATTCAGCTCCTCAGTGCCATCGTCAACAAACGAGCCAGAGTTGGCGACGGTAGGCTTTGTCAAGCATTTGATGGCCACTTCCTGCTTTGAAATGAGATCTTCGGCCAGGAAGACCATTCCAAAGGAGCCATGATTCAAGGGAGCAATGGTTCTGAAACGCCCATGCAGGATCTGATCTCTCTGAAAATGATCTTTCAAACAATCCATTGTTGGTCCAAAGTCGAGACACAACGAGCTCTTGAAAGGACTGGTGGAGTCAGGGAAGCAAGGTATAGGGGACTGGGCAAGGTGGTGCCGGGGCCGCCAGCAAAGCCGCTCGAGTAGTCAGAGCGTGGTATAGATGCACAGATATCCAGCGGTGGTAGAGGTCAACGGGCTCCGTTGAATGTCTGGTCGTTCGAGCGGTCAGCGGGCAAACACACCCAAGAAAATATGTCCAGCAGAATCACAAATCAGTCCTTCCTTCTGTCAACGTCCCCCCCAAATCATTCGAATCCAGCTGCTGGCAACGCGGAACTCCTTGAAAGCGCGTAGGTCAGAGGCTCATAGAGTAGTCAAGTCGTAAAACAAAAGGAAATTCAGTAAGATGCTGATGACGCCGAGCAGTAAAGCTCTTTGTGCAATCGAGCAAAGCGGTATAGCGAAAGTAGGTGGCTTATTGGGTCATGCTGCACCAGAAGAGGCGAGTTTAGGATCGTGTAGGGAAAGAAATTCGTGAAAGATGTCGTTACGCTGGAGAAAGAATGTTAGGCAGTGGCTGCCTCGACAACAGCAGCCACCACGAATCAGTCAGCGTGGAATATTATGATCACGAAAGCTGGAACTGCGTTGCCTGATTGCCGGACGGATTGAGACTTGACCCGAGCCCTCAGAGAAGTGCTGGGTTGTGCTTAAGCACCTGCAGACAGGAGAGGCGGGCTCGTGGTCAGTCTGTCTTGGTTCTCTGTGAGGTCGATCCCGTTGAACAAAGCGTCGAGTTCTAGGCAGTCGAAAAGGTGCTCTCCGAGTAGGTGTCTGTGCGTAGGCGGGCAAGTGCGTGTGCGTGTGCCTGTGTATGTGTCTTAGACAACAACAACGAGAGTGGTAGAGTAGTAGATAGGTGGCGAGAATCGAGGATGGGTTGTGTGGTGTGTTGATGGGGGTGGCAGATCGAGGATGGAGGAGATAAGGATAGGTGGTGGGGGCGAGAGATCGGAGGTAGGAGGGGCGGCCGGGAAACGAGCAATGTGAGGTGTGACTCAGGTGAGAGAGAGCAGGAGCGATCGATCAGGTCGAGGGAGGAAGGAGGGTGTGTAGGGTGATGGGAAGCAGGAGAATGAGAGTGACAGAGGTGAAGTTATGACGCTCAAGGTGTTTGTTGTCAGGCCTCACATTGGAATCCTATCGGTCGGTTGGTTCGGGACCCATCAAAGGTCGCAGGCAGGCGGGCAGGGTGAGATTATGAACACTGGGGCGACACGACGCACCGAAGACCCGAAGGCACTGGCGGAGGAGCGTCAAAGCTGGTCATGCAGGCACAACAAGTGGGGGCAAAACAGACCACTCCTAGCACACCACGCCGGGGCGGTGTCCTCGAAGGTGCTGGAACCATCTGTAGGTCAAAGACGGCCCTAACCCGAAAGGCATCAAGCGTGGCTCCCCGCTCCTTCTTTCCATTGGGCAGGTGCGTACAAGCGCTGCAGCTGCACCGGGAGCTGCGAGACCTGGTCTATTGGCAGGCCAACCCCGATCCGGTTAGGCTGTTGGAGATCGCAATCTCTTTGGGAACAGCTGTCCGTTCTCAAATCTACGACCGCAGTCACGGGTCAACACACACGCACGCCCTGGCCGCTGTTTCTGTTGGTGTGGCGATTTGCCTCGTCAATTCTCTTGGTGCCTGTCTGATGCGTTCGTCTGACGGTCATCAAACATCAAACAAGCACGTCACCCACCCCAAGTCGTCATGCTCCCTATTGGGCTGACGCAGCCTATGAATATCGCTCACCTCGCCGGAAAGGGCCTCGTAGCCCTGGGACGCCCTTCCTCGTTCATAGCATCGGCCAAAACGAGCTTTGCAGCCACCAGTTTCTTCGAGGCTTCTTCCTGTCAACCCGTTGACCCTTGGTGGCTTCTAATCCCGAACCGTCCTGAAGACCCATGATAATGTCCAAGATGAAGTGTATGTAGTAGGACGGCGGGGCACTGCAACACCATCAATAACATGCACGATTCACCCAGTGGGTGGCTAGCCTGTATCCTGTCATGCCGAGGCCATTGCCCTCGTTGGTGGTGCGACGACCCTCGATGTCAAAAACGTGGACGAGCTCGAAGAATCCCCTCATGTACCTACTACACATCACAAGCTCAAGCTCTTCCGCCTAGAGATGCTGGAGATACAGCGTACGAAGAGGGCTTGGTGTTGAAACCTACACCTGATAGCACAGGGTGTTAATCAATGGGGTCAAGATCCGGGGCTTGAAAGATTAATTGTGCCTTATCGGCCAGCCGAGAGTACATGAAGATGAATTCTCTGATGAGCAGGTGTTCACACTCCAATTTCATGGCCTTTGCAACAGTCCACCAGGTGGTCACGCGGCCAATCTCCCTATATGCAAGCTTGATGAAGCGAGCACAGGTGCAGGAGGGAGTGCGTGCACCCGTCCACAGACTCACCTCGGCTTGCCGGGAGTAAGGTTCTAGTGTACTGTAGCTGTCAAACCTACACTGACTTGCCTTACTGATCAGGTCATGAGACATGGGCTGGACGACAGAGGCTTAGCTAGAAGCTGTCAAGACTCAAAGAGATAGATGGCGCTGCCAGAAATGATCGGGGGATAAGTTGTTACTGACTAACACCCTGCATGGCCGGTGCACAGGGCAGTCTGGCTTGAGCCCAGACCAATTTCCCCATGGCCCGCGTGACGACGGTTGCATCCACGTGAGCCAGGGGTGGGTGGTCAAAGTGGAAGCCCAGTGTCCCAAGATAGAGGAGCACATCCACATCCATCTTGCTCAGTGCTCAGAGCTCAGACTTTAATTTAGGTCATCTCAGCCTGAGAAGATGCACTTGACAGCCAAGTGTTTCACACCCAGACAGAAGCACGTCGACCAGGTTGCCTTGTTCAGCCCAAAACCGTCGTGACACAATCTACCCAGGCCATCAATGCTGAGTGTCCATCATATCTACTGATTCGCTGCCTCCCAACGTCAACAGAAAATCTCTGCTGTTTTGCCAAAGTGTCGGTGAACGCTTCATCTGCCAGCAGGTGCTCAGGTCCTGATCATTCGCCGGTTTCGGTAGAATGGTGCAATCGAGGGAAAATGAAGGGGGGCGAGAGTCTATGCAGCCCATGCAGTCTCCGCGTGTAGCTCAATGCAGCCTGTGGTCAAGCGCCTCGCTTGTGCCGCCGCTGTGAGAAGAGCCACCCACTAGGGTCTGATGGCCCCTAGCTAACGCCCTCAACATAATACGCTGGATGCTGCGGGCCGATGCCGAATTCCTAGTGGCTCGATCGTGCGGCCTTGGCGCTCCGATTGGCGTCCCTCAAGCACAGATTGCATTTACCGACTTTTCACACTGGCCACTGTAAAGATGGCAAGGGCCTCACTCGCAAGTGAGCCACGGCCATTAGGCCGCTTTGCACCGTTGAGAGGCCCTCGGAGCGGGCAATTTACCGGCCTTTGCTTTGTCACTCCAATCACTGTGTACCGCCTGGGCTGATGAAGAAATCATTGGGGATTAATTGTATTTTTTCCTTGCCATCCTCATCTCACCGACACTATAACGCGCCGCCCAGGGCTTCTACAAGCCACAGAGCTGCTCGGACCCTGAAGCCAACGCGCCGATCAACCCTTGCCAAGTCATCTTGGGTTGTGACCGTGGCATCCCGCTGTAACCAGTCTGTCTCAGCCTGCAACTTGCGCTTCAATTCCGCGTTGCCGGTCAAGATGAGTGCACCCATTTCTAGGTCAAGAGAGTATGATCGCTTGGTGTAGTTGCTGCTGCCCACGACTGAAATGCAGGGCCCGGGTTCCTCGACAAGCTGACCTTCGGCACCGACCCGAGGCGGCAAAGTTATCCACAGTCCCTTTGCGTGGTAGGTCATACCACCTGGTTGACCAACAATGCCCTTCCGCCACTCCTTGAGCTGGACCACATTCTCTTTACCAGCGCTTTTGACTTGGGTAAGAAACCGGCGCGACAGCAGGGTGTAGGCGGCAGGGAGCATGCCAGAGACGCCCTTGGATCCATAGAACCCATTGGCCCACGGGGACGCCGTGATGACGGTACAGGCCTTCTGGGCGGCTACCTTGCCGGGGTGTTGCACTGGCGCGTCGGGAGCCGCTGCCAACAAGCGCTCGCACAAATCTGGGTCGATATTAAAATAGCCGGCGGTAAAAGTCCACAAGGCTGGGCGAAGCTTCGCGTCCTCGGCGAACTGGGTCAGAACTCGAGTCAAAACAGGCTTCTCTGTTGAAGTTAAGGCGGCAAATTCATAGTCGAGAAAGGTTGTCCGTGATGGAGTGCCCAGCAAATCATCCATCTGCGCTATGGGGTAGACAAACGTCTTCTCGCCGTCATACTCGACTGGGAACATTCGCTGTCTCGCTTTGGGCTTCAACAAGGGCTCAATGTTGCGCTTAGCATGCAACCGAAATCTGCTGGAATCCCAGACAGGGTCATGGATTCCGCGAGCGATGGGACTAACTAGCTCGAACCCAGCCGGCCGCTCCAAGGATGGACGCAAATCGTATGATATTTCGCACACGGCATCATGTATCCCGGCGTAGAAATCTGTGAGTTCCTTGGAAGAAAAGAGATGATACCGGTCGAGGCGGTTGGTGAAGTAGTCATTGGACAAGTTTGCCCCGGATAACATAATCTCGTCATCAAACCCGTACAACTTCATGTGCTGAAGCCCCCAACCCTCGTTGATTCTCTTTGGCATGTACTTCTTCTTCCAGCCATTCAGGTTGGGGGTATGGTACATGGCCACGGTGACTCTGTCCCCAAACTGGGTGATCAAGGGCGCAAGAAGGCTTGCACATGACGAGTCCGGCTCTTCGCGTGTGCCTCTGAGCGCGTCGGTGAGAATAGAGACTTGAAGCTCGGGGTTGCGCGTCAACGCTTCTCGGATGGTGTCTATGAGTTCATGTTCGGTATGGCCAATATATAGAGTTGCGAGGAAGACGCGTCGCTTGGCTCCACTGATCTTCTGCTTCAGGGTCTCGTAGAAGGCAGCCGGCGAGTCGAGGATCTCGATCTGACTGGGGTCAAGCTCGAACCGTGGCGCAACATCGTCGATCTGTGAGGCTACTCCGGCCAGCGGATGACTTGGACTCAGGGGAACTTCGGCCGGTGGTGATGCTGCTTGGGAGAAAGAGCGACGGACGCAGGGTTTGGAGCCCAGTCGGCGGGCTGTGCACAGACGGAGCGTTCTGACACCGATGTGTACATTGCGTGCTATCATCCCCAATGCTCCAGGAGATCCCCACTCAAGTCTACCAAGACCAAGTGTTTACCAGGTGTTTACCCAGTGCTTCCTCGACGCAGTCTGCTCTCTTCAAAATTCACGCGATGCTAGATTCCTTGGCATATGTCATAGACCCGTATTTCGCGGGAACTCCCGAGCGCTAGCCAACCTTGTTTGAAGCTGCCAATGTGCACTTTTTAAGAAATTCGTTATCAAGAACACTGCATCGACTCCATCGAAGTGCGAGGCATTTGTGTGCTGATCGTACTGATATTCAGCGCTACTTTGCACGCCATCAAAGGGCTAAGTCATTGTGAGTCTCCATGATTGGCACACAAGGGCAACACATTTGCTAGCATGCCATGCGGCCCCTGGCCATTATCTCATTCTTGCAGCTTACTGGATCACCTGCTGTGTATGCATTATTAGTAACAGGCGCATCCGCATACCAAAGTTTGCAATCTTTGGACAGAACAAATCCAACATGTCCCTTTCGGACGGTCAATTATCTCACACACAGCCTGCCGCAGCAATGTCTGGCACCGTGCTGGCGCGGCACGTGCCCGTCTCCCACACCGAGTTCTACCGATGATCCCTCGGTGTCTGAGACCCACCAGGTGACACAGACCGGTCGAGCAGAACCCAACACCAATGATTCTCCAGGCTTGAGAGATAGTCCTTCGGTTACCGTGCAGAGAGAATCTGAACCACCCATCTCAACTGTTTCTCTAACACCAGCTGAGCCTCAACGGTCTGCACAACCTCATAATGGCCATGTTCCACCAGCCAGGCAGCCAGAAGAGCCCTCACCGCTCGAGGGTGACACTTTCATGTCATTCGAGGAGTGGAAGAAGCAGAACCTGCGCAAGGCTGGTCAGTCAGATCATGTGGGCCGAGACAAGACTACGATGCAAGCAAAACGTGAATACCCTGTCAACATACACAATGCACTAGACTCGCTCGGTGACGATGCAGAGATTGACTTGATCTTTCCCGGTTTCATCCCTGGTGGCCCAGAACTGACACAACCCGCCCCGTCCGAGACTGGCCATCAGAAGAATCAGCCAGAGACCGGTAGTAATCGGGTCATTGCGTCTAGGAGCAAGGACGCCGGTACAACTTGCAAGGCGAGATACAACTATGCCTCTTTTGACTGTGCGGCCACTGTTCGCCAGACCAACCCCGAGGCATCCAACTTAAACGCGATCTTGGGTGAGAATAAGGACAACTACATGCTCAATGTGTGTGGTGCTAGCAACAAGTTCCTCATTCTTGAGCTCTGCGATGACATCTCCATTGACACCATTGTTCTGGCCAATTTCGAGTTTTTCAGCTCCATCTTCCGCACCTTCCGCGTCAGCGTTTCCGACAAATATCCAGTCAAGGCAGACAAATGGAAGGAGATTGGTCTCTTTGAAGCTCGCAACACGCGTGATGTGCAGGCTTTCCTCGTCGACAATCCTACCATATGGGCAAAATATCTGAAGATTGAGTTTTTGACCCATTACGGCAACGAGTACTACTGTCCCGTCAGCCTGGTCCGAGTCCATGGCACAACCATGATGGAGGAATATAAGCGAGATGCTGATAACCTTCTCGCCGGTGATGATGAAGATCTAGAAATAGAGGTCCTGACCGCAACGGTGGAGGAAACTACAGTGCGGGCTGAGTCCACTCCACCATCGGTTGAAGACCATCTGGAGACCCTGAGTCTGACAACAGAGCAAAATCATGCATCGTCCTCGTCATCGCGAGCGGACAAAACTTCTAACAACCAGCTACCAGCGTCTTCGGAAACAGACGGCCTCATACAACCCGATGCTACGCCTTCGAGTGTATGCAGCGAGCCTGACACTTGCGTAAACATTCAGGTTAACACAGCTGTCTTCCTTCTCATTTCGCCGGCGGATACATGTGCTGCCCACACTGGCCCTCCGGTGAAGGCTGGTATGGTGTCGGATACAAGCCATGCCCTGCCGACGTCGAGTCAATCGGCAACGGCGACCGTTGCTCCAGTGCCCAGCAACGAGCAGATCAATTCTACAAACACAGTGGAAGCAATCCACAACTCTGTAGTGGCAATGAAACACGCTTCCCACCAGCCGGAGCATGCTTCAAAACCGGCAGTTAACAGTAACGCCAAATACAACAGCGACGCCACACAGTCAGACCGTCAGAAAGCCTCGCAGCCTACCCAGGCTCACGGAGCTACGCCTACGATGCAAGATTCATTCTTCAAATCTGTTCACAAGAGGCTGCAAATGCTAGAAGCCAACTCCTCACTCTCCTTGCAGTACATCGAGGACCAATCACGAGCACTTCGTCATGCCTTTAATAAGGTAGAGGAACGACAACTAGCCAGGGCAACAACGTTTTTTGATTACTTGAACACTACTGTCTTGAACGAGCTTCGCAGCTTCAGGGTACAGTACAACCAGCTGTGGCAATCAACCGTGATCGAATTGGAAGTACAACGCGAACGATACCAGCAAGAGAACGCCGAGGTCAACGCCCGCCTTGGCGTGTTGGCCGACGAGCTGATCTTCCAGAAGAGAATCTTGATTTTGCAGATGGTGTTGATCGTCATCTGCCTAGCCCTCGTCCTCTTCGCCAGAGGTTCACTCAATCAGTACCTGGAGATGCCGGTGGTCCAGAAGGTGCTTGCGAGTTCATCAAGCCATAGATGGCGCCTAGGTGTTGCTAATCCCGAGTCACCAACACCAGTAAGCCCAACAAGTCCGCGGAACTCCTCAGGCAAAGGCCAGGGTATTCTCAAGCAGCACAAGCGCATGCAGAGTCAAGACTCAGTCGAGGATTCTCTCAGCCCCGGCGATATATATCCATCGCCACTGACACCAAGCTCGCCAAGTTATGGTGATCAGTCAGGACCAGAAGGCACCACAAGGGACGAGTCGCGACGCGAAGCTCTAGATTTCGATCCCATCACCATCCCGAGGCCGAGCACGTCACCGCCGATTCTACCGAGCAAGATGCCCTCCTTACCGGACTTGGACCTAATTGGTCTCAAGGACAACGAAACCATTGATTCTCGTATTGAGGCTGCACTCAGTGACACACCCTCGCGTCATGAGACAGTTCACAATGCCCTGGCAGTGCCACAGCTGGCGGTTGAAGACGGGGTCAGCCCCAAGAGCGATGCGAAGCAACTGACTTGGAAGTTACCCGACCCATAGAGTAGGAGTTCAAGGGCTGAAATAATCTTCGGAGATGAAATCACGGATGTTTTAATTTCTATCGGCGTATCGGATGGGAAATAAAATAATATTCACCTGTTGCAGAATCAACAAGATGTACAGTAGCAACTGTATAACAAATCATCAGCTGATTTGACAAGAAATATAAAGCGCAACCAAACTCAAGAATAAGCCGTTCTGACCAGGGCTTTTGCATGCAATATCTCAACAGCAAAAGAGGAGCAGACGTCAAGATGTCAATTTTATCTGAAGCGAAGCAGATAATGCCTCGAGTTTTCTGTCACCCTGGCCGGCAATGTGTTACCGGGCCATTCATTCCTTGACACCACTTTACCCCAACTTTCCTCTGCTCCGCACGACCGAGACCAATACGAAGTACAAGAGATAGGTGGAAGTATGTGTCTGCCCATGGTCTCTTTACTTTCATCGTCTCTAAACCGTTGAACTGACATGATGGCGTCTCAAACAGTAAGATCAAGCTTCCAAGCTGCTAGATGCAGCTTTAATATCTTTAGAGCTGCTAACACAGTCCCCCTTCCCCTAGCATGGCCAAACCGGTCCCAGCGCATCAGAACCAGAACAGAAGCGTAAGACTGCAATTGTCACTGGTGCAGCTCGTGGCATGTTAGTTCTTCCCCCAATCATCCCAAACATCTCCCAGAAGCACTCAGCACCTAAGAGGAATACCATAACAGTGGCAAATCAATTGCCCTCCGCCTCGCCCACGACGGTTACGATCTCTGCGTCAACGATGTCCCTTCCCAAAAAGGAGACCTTGACTCGGTGATAACAGAAATTCAATCAACTTACAACCGAAAAGCAATCGCGTTCCCTGCGGATGTGTCGGATCTGAAGCAAGTCGAAGCTATGGTGGAAGAGTCTGTCAAGTCCTTAGGGCCGTTGAATCTCATGGTCGCCAATGCCGGAATAGCACAGGTCAAGGGGCTACTGGATCTCACGGAGGAAGACTTCCGGCACATGTTTGAAGTCAATGTGTATGGCGTGTACAATTGCTATCGTGCTGCCGCGCAGAAGATGATTGAGCAAGGGCACGGTGGCAAAATTCTGGGCTGTGCGAGGTAAGCAATGAGACGGCAGGGACAGTGAAAAGATATCTACTGATCTGCTGGTCTTCTGATCGTCTGATCTTCTGGCTGGAACTAACATGGACAACCTAGTATTGTTGCTTTCAAGGCCTTCGCCATGCTCGGCCATTACTCTGCCTCCAAGTGGGCTGTCCGTGGACTCACGCAGGCGATGGCGATGGAGATGGCCAAGCACAACATCACTGTCAATGCATACGCACCAGGTATAGTGGGCACTAAGATGTGGGATCTGATTGATGAGGGACTGGGGAAAGAGTCTGGGGCCAAAAAGGGCGAAGTGATGGAGAAGTATACCCGAGAGCTCACTGCGCTTGGTCGGACAAGTGTGCCGGAAGATGTCAGCAAAGTAGTCAGCTTTCTGGCTGGGCCGGACAGTGATTTCATGACTGGACAGACTGTGGTTGTCGACGGCGGCATCGTTTTTACCTGAGCCGTTTTCTGGTGCTTTGGCCCCCAAAATTCGCTGGCTATTAATAACTTTTATCTGCTCACTAAGTTAAGGTTACATGACCTTAATCCGTCTATGGTTAACTATAATACTATAATCTCCAAGTTGATACTAGGAAGGGACGATGGTAGACACAGATTGGGCGATTGGGCAGGAGCGACTACCTGAAACATTCTCTTCGCTTATACCAAAGTCCTGCCACCCGCTCCGCCCCCGACTCCGCCCCAATGGAACTGTTTTTGTCTTCGCCAGCTTCTCCTGTTGAGCACATCCCAGCAAACTTCGATGCTACCACTTGTCCATGAGTCACTTGCTGAACCGTGTTTGGGCCAAGGTCGAGGTGTCGCAGGATGAGCTCAATCCGCACCATTGGCGACTTCCATCTTCTTACACTGCCTCTAGCAAGGGCGACCGGAGGACAGTGATACCAGATCCCTCCATCTTCCGGAACGCTCTGATATCAAATCCCGGCTCCCCAAGCGGCGCCGGCCCCGATGGTAGACCTATCTACCCAGACATCAGCCATGCAGCAGTCCATCTCGCCCTTCTCGAGTGCTTTCGCAACTTGAGGCACAGGGCAACAGAATTGGGTATCAAGTCACGAGGCCCTGAACTGCCCCGCTACGACTTCAATGAGAAGCGGCCACATCCGACGTCTACTATGGAGGAAGAGGCAGAGAGCGAGCAATGGACTATGCTGATCCGCCTAGCCATCACACGTTTCCAGACGTGGTGGACTCACCTTGACCGGGTCTTCAAGCATGCTGCCGCATACTCTCATCATGGCGGGCACTTGGGGGTTGTGCAGCTCAGCAAGGACTATATGCCCCCTCTAGATGTTCTGCTGGTGTGGTATGCATTCATGCTGGAGCCAGAGGAATACCAGAGAGCTTGTATCGAATGCCAAATGCCGCGCCTGGCCGAACTGTGCTTTCCATGGCCTGTCGTTCGAGATCTAATCGACTTTGACACCATGACGCTGACCATTACTCGCCCGGCGGAAAAGCTGTTTAAGAACCTGACACAGCAATCTGCCGACATCCTCGAGTATGTCCAGGCGCCTCCTGCCTACGCCGAGCCGTCCGAACTCAGCTCGACTATCGACTTGTTTGCCCTTGTCAAGAAGCAAGATAGCTTCCTTGACCTCGCCCACAACCTTCTCTGGATCCGCTCTCCAAGCTTGGTCAGCTCTCTAAAACGATCGTGTGACGCCTATCTGGCTGCGCAGTCTACCAATGACCTCTTCTTCATGAGTCCTCGCGCGATCCCATTCGGTATCGATCTCATGTGGCGTACTCATCGCCTCTACCCAGCACAGTACTCGGACTTTCGCAATGCCATTTCATCAGACACACTCCCTCCCAGTCAATTCTTGGGAACCGGCCCAGGCCTTGAGAAATCAACACAAGGAGAAAAAGCCCCTCCTTCGGTCCCCGCTCCCCGGCCTGCCTGGACAACTTGCTTATGCTGGACATGCGAACGTATCCGCCAGGATCTCCCCACCTTTGCCATCCCGCCCAAAGAACTGCCGGGTGTTAACTCTGGTGCTGCTGCTGCTGCTGCTACTGCTGGATCAGCATCCTCGGCGTCCTCGGCTTCGACAACAAGCCAACCTGGCTGGGACGCAAGTCAGCTGTCAGCTCTCTCGTCGGAACAGCTGCAATCCATCAGGGACGATCTTGGCTTCCATCATGCTGTCGAAGCCGCGCGTCGCCAGGGCCTGCCCTTGCCAACTCGGAGACAAAGCGGCGCGGGCCGGTCATTGATGGTCTGGAAGGATAGGGAGGCTGTGGATACGAGCAGGCTTAGCGGCACTAAAGACAGCAAGAGCAGCAGCAGCAACAACAACAACAACAACAATAATAATAATAATAATAATAAGCCGCCTAGAACGTATCAAGTTACAGGGATCTTTGGTGTTTGATGCTGCAGTGGCCGGAAGGCACCAATTGATGATGAATCCACACTAGATAATGCTGATGATAATGATGACAATACCGACGACGACGACGATTTTGGAAAGCTATAATCTGTATGGACTACAAGATTTTACAAGTATGTGCACAACATGATTACACGCACTTGATCAACTTTTTCCCTCTTTAATTTTTCTTCTTCTTTACATTATTTCTGATCCCCGTCAGCATCAGCATCAGCATCAGCATCAGCATCAGCATCATCATCCGCCTCAAATCCAATTGCCATTGTCATGTCGAGAGTCGGGATTTCAGAGTCATCGCTATCATCATCACCAGCGACATCGTCATTGTCGAAGTAGTGGCTACCACTACTACTGCCACCACCGCCATTACGGTAAGCCGTGGTCAGATTGGGAGCAGCAGCAGCTTGTTTTACGGTGGCGATCCTGGCGGCAGGATTGGAATAGATCTTGATATCCTCCTCCTCCTCCTCTTCCTCCACGTTTGTTCTGAATAGGAGTGGTGCAGCAGAAGTGTCTGGTTCTGGCGGCGCAACCCCTGATGCTGCTGCTGCTGCTGCTGCTGCTGCTGCTGTTGTTGTTACTGTCTCAGCTTGGGGCGGTTCATTCCTGGGCTTTTTGAAAAGCGGGTCTTTTGTCTGGTCATGCTCCTCCTGGTGGTGGTGGTGGTGGTGGTGGTGTTGATGTTGATGTTGATGTTGCTCCGCTGCTGTTCCAGATGTAGGGCCTCCTTGCATGGTGGTGAAGTCGCGTTTGGTTAGCGTGTCGATCTCCTTGTGTTCCGTGCCTTGGATGATGGTGTTGTTGATGTGGTTACCCTTGTGCAGGGTGGAGTCGGGAGAGCCAGTAACAGCATTGTACGAAATTGTAGTCGTCGTTGTCTGTTCGGTGTTTTCTCTGAGAGGTTCATGGTGATTAGATGAATCTTCTTCAGTCACGGCCATTTTGTCGACCACTTTCTCATCATAATCATCATTATCGTCTCCTTCATCTTCCCCGGTCCCCGCTGCCTGTATTGCAGGCGTTGAGATCAGGGGCATCCGCGGTCGTATCAATGCTTCGACGGCGAGGCTATGTCCTGCTGATGTCCGCGCCAGGAAAGGGATCAGGCTGGGTGTGGGCCGTTGACCAGGTCGGGTTGCTGGTGGGTTCAGAACTGACGCATACAGAGCGCGCTGGTCGTTGAGCAGGATTGCTGTTCGGTCCAGCTCTGTCCTGGCTTGTGCTGAGAAGACAGTCGCTGGGGTTTGCTCCAGTAGTGTTGCAAGGAGCTCTTCTGCCGCTTGAGAGAGCGCGGAACGAGATCGCTGTCTGCGTTGGTTGGAATCAAGGGACAAGGACGACGTCTGAGATGACTTGGAACCAGCTGTGGCGGCAGTGGTCCGCAGAGCATTATCATTGGCTTGCTGATTCTGATCTTGCTGGGAGATAAGTCCACCTAGATCCAGACAACACGACTTGCATAAGTTGTTGAATGTCTGGCGATCCACTTGTGTGCATGCAAAGGGAGATGTTTGTATCAGGGTTGTCCAAAACACGTAGCTTTGCAGTCTGATGTTGGCATGCCACTTTTCAGCCAAGAAGAGATCGAGGACTTGATTCGATAGTGTAGAAAATGTCGAAAATAAGACTTGTCCAAAGACCAGTGTCAGGCTTGTGCTAAACCGAAGACCGGCCACGTGGAGCTCCGGCAGGCTTGACCATAGCTCCTCTCTTTCCTCTTTCCCCACTTCGGCGTTGAGCCGTGGGAGATACTTCTTCACATCTGGGATGATGACGGAAAACACTCGGGTCAGAAGGTCCACAAGCTCTCCAATTGGGACTGTGGCAGGCTGGGAAGAACAGTGAACCATCTTTTCCATCCAGCGAAACAAGTTGATCACCCTCTGCGTCCCATCACGGATTCCTTTCCAAGGCAGAAGGCCTGCAGGGTCGTGGGTCTCAGTTAGTGGAGGTTGTGAGTAGTTGTGGCGGATACTGGGCCTGGAGCTGGCGAGATCAGCCGGTGCCCTGTCTTCCCGAACACCTCTGAAGACCAGGTCAAGTGTATCATGGGCAGTCTTGATCAACAGTCTAAAGGCACTGTCCCATTCTCCCTGCACGGCATTCTTGGGCGAGCAACGACATAAGGAGGCCAGCACCTGGGCGGCCAGATCTTGGAGAGAAGAAGCCTGGCCACTCTCGCTTAACACACTCAGGCATATCGGTTTGATGCGGCTCACAAAGGGCCGAATGGTGTTGCCATAGTACTGCAGCAGCTCAGACCAGCAGTGGAAAACGGACGGCAGAAGAGGGCTGGTTGTGGTCCGGGTTTTGGAGCCCGACTGACGTGACGAGGGTCGAATGATGGTGAGTGTCGCAGTTATAAAGGCCGGCAGATGGGGCGTGCTGACTTCTCGCTGAAGCTGAGGCGAGTGCTGACACAGCAACAGGATTCGGACAATAGTCGACAGGAACACCTTCTTCACCTTCCAAGGGTCTGGCTTGTTGAGACAGCCGATCAGGGTGCGGAGCCAGCTCTCCCATTCAGGCCCATGGGGAGATGCAGTCTCGACATAGGCCTTGATGACAACTGCAGCAGTGAAGCGTCCGGACACAGTCTTGTCATGGAGCAGTGATGACAGCCTTGTCTTGAGCTTGTGCACCGGCAGTGTGTTTTCACTAGATTTGTTGGAAGAGGCTTGGAGTGCAATCTTACAACTCGATACCGACGAGGCCAGAAAGTGTGCTATCCTGGGAAGCTCTTCTACCGGCGTGGCAGTCAGCCTCTGAGCGCTAGCACGGAGAACCACCAACTGTTCCTCCATCTATAGCCAGCAACCTGTTTGCTGTAGTTCGTGGTCGTGAAGTAGAAATCTGTTAGTTGACTATGCCACTTTAAGATGTGTGGGGCTCCAGTTTTCTACACGAAGCGCCATTCCAATATGGGACTAGTGGACTTATAGTATTTTATAGTCTTTCGTTAACAATAGTGGGCTAGAATTAATTAAGGCTAGTGTGAATTAGGCCTGCAAGAATGAATCTACAATGAACTTGCTGAATGAAGGATGCCAAGTACCTTCTAACGATGGAACGATAGCCAACAACGGGACGCCTAAGTGCTCCACGTGCTGTAGCCTGTGTGTTGCTGCAGGACCAAAAGCGGGGCAAGGCGACTGACTGTCTTTTAATGCAATACTGTAGCTGTTTATTTAGCGTACATGTGGACAGGATAAAGTTTCTATAATTCATGCAGAATAACTACCACACCTTATACTTGTCGTCACCAAGCTTGCTGGGCCTCAGAGTAAGCTCAACAGGTTTAAGCCTCGTCATGAAGTGATCACCCGCTCGAATGATGGACGCGTCTTTGCGGCTCTACCCCTCTACCCCTCTACTGCGCTGCCGCTACTCCGTAAATATCTGGGGAATGCGGGTGCAAGGGCGATCTACACGTACAGTCACTCGGCATGCTGTCAATCACCTCAGAACGCCAGCGGATAGCCAGTGGATAGCCAGCGGTCGTTGGCCGAGAAGTCAACAACTTACCGTGGACCTCGGGATGGCCTTGGCACAAACAAGCTTTCCGCTCCAAGGGAAGGAACATGTGGGTCTCTGGCCATGTGAAACCAATTTGTAGGCCAAAGCCATATTATCCTCTCCCCCAGCACGCAGAGTAAGCTCTCTGCGCCATGTCTGTAGAGTGAGTGGCCAGCAATCGAGACTCCACGTGGCCGTAATCTTTAAATCTGAGGTAGACAATGAGTGTGCGTTCCTCGAGCCTGACTCGCGCCTTCCGCCTCAGCGACGACTGACCGCTGGCAGAGCCATGAGAAAGGAGGGCGATATATTGGCCTGCTGGACACCGCCAGGGCCACTGCCAACTGGGGAGCCGTGCCCGAGCTTGTCAGGAAGGTGACCAAGCATGCCCCGGAGCACAAGAGTACGTCGCTGTTGCCCCCTCCCCCCCTCCCCACCGAACGGGCCACCCTCGTCGCAGTTGCTCACTGACTCTGCCCCAGGCCTCATCAAGACTGCCGTCCTGGACACCGAGATCGCCAGATTTCAGGGAGCAGTCGACGTGGCACATCCTGACACACCCGCAATCTCGGAGTCGCCTGCCTCTGCCGTCGCCCGAATCGAACTACTCGAGCAAGAGCTTCGCGCTCTGACCCCCCTGAACGAGGAGGAGGCCATCCAGTCACACGCCACTCTTCTATGGGCAAGGTGGGCAGCTCCAGAGGCTGTACAGCACCCGCGGCATGACGAGTTGGCCCGCCCGCCAATCCCCCAGCCAGGCTCTACTCTGTCCCTGTGGTCGAAAATATGCAAGGTCAAGGGCGCCTTCATCCGTGGAACGCTGTTGGCCAGGGACGGCCGCAGGAAGGATGCTGAGGCGGCCTATCAATCGGTTCTCCCCTTTCTAGACGCCAATAAAGAGGCCGTCCATTCAAGCCCGCAGCTCGCATACTGGTCTGAGCAGGTTGTGGCAGCTTTGGCTGTCGCCACCATCCAGGACGTCGAGAAGCAGCCAGGGAAAGCGACCCATGATGCAGCTTTCAGCACCTTTCGCCGTTGGTCAGAATTGGTTGCAGCCGACAAGGAACTGCTGCACGTTGCCTACGGCCATCCCGGACCGCACCGGAGCAGAGTTTCCATCTGGAAGTCATATCATCAGTATGTGACCAATCTATTGCACACCCAACGCTCTCCCGCGGCTGCCACTCCGCCCTTGACTCGAGCCAACCAGGTAGCTTTGCTGCGTCAAGTTGAGGCTGCCTACGAAAGCGACTTGCTACGCAATACTCCATTTCCCAGGGCGGGTGAAGCCAATCATGTGATCGAGGAGTGGGTTGAGCAGGTGGTGGCAAACTGGCAAGTTCTGGCTGGTCACCAAGGCTTTGATGGAGATCTCGGGGAGGGTGGGCGAAATTCGCTCGGTCGTAATGTCATCGACATCCTCTATCGCGCTGCTGGCAAGACTTTTCATTCCACCCTGATCCTGCGACGGCTGTTTCAGGTCCACAAGTCACTGGCTGATTTCGACCTGGCCTACAAAGCTTTTGATACCTATCTTGAGCTGATTGAAAGGGGCCGGGCCAGAGCCAAGAAGACCGGACACCCAGCGGCCCAGGACGACATTGAAATCGTGTTGTGGACCATTGCAGAAGCCGTCGAAGGCCTTTGCTCCGCTGGCCGCCTGCCCGAAGCCGAGAAGGCGTACAATCTCAGCTCGAAACTGGAGTCGCTCTTTATTGAGGTCGACCCAGCTGCTGCTCTGGGTGATGCTCACCAAGTGAATGGACATGGACATGGCCACAGCGAGGTGGCTTTGCAGCCGCAAACCAAGGGGAGGATATACCGTGCTCTGGGTATTGGAAGAGCTCACTGGGCCATCTGGACACCATTCAACGAAGAGAGATCTGCACTTCAAGCCGAAGCAGTTACATATTTGATGGCAGCGATCAACCTCCCCCTTGCTGAGAGTGACAAACTTCCAGCACTCTATGCCCTCGGACTCCTTCTTGCAGAGACAGGCGACATTGACACTGCGCTGGAAATCACCAAACAAGCCCTCGCTCAGGATTTCACGGGCGGGGACTTCACCCTGCAGCGCAAGCGAGTACCAATATGGCACTTGCTAACGCTGCTCCTCACTGCCAGACAAGATTTTGACACGGCTGGCCGAACCTCTGTAGCTGCATTTGAACAGTTCCCCTCACCCCAAGTCCTCTTTGGCAACAAGCCAGCAGAAAATGGCTCGACAGGTGGGCTAATCGACGATATGGAATCCAGCGAGCTTCAGAGGATCATCGAGATCAGGATGACAGAACTTGCACTTACCGACCTGACTGAGGGCCCAGAAGATGCGGTCAACAATAGCAACGAGTTGCTGGCCCTCTATTACCGCCTGTTTTCCCATCTCGGTGTCGCGGCTCAGGAGCATCCAACATCAAATCAGGCCGAGAAGCCAAAGAGCGTCAAGAGCTTGCGCGGCAGTATCTTTGGCCGCAAAAAGCTCGGCTCCCACCATGAAGACTTCCCACCTGAGACTCCACGGGCACCAGAGCGACAACATCTTCCCTCATCCAGAGCAGCTGAAGCCGTGTGGCCCCTCCAGACACCAGCACCCACCACGATTGACTCGGTCGAAGACGCCCCAACACCCCACTCAGCTGCAGGCCAAGCTCTCCCCTTGGGAGACCAGGTCTCACATTCCCGCTCGCAGCCATCCCCTCTCCTCGACACCGACCACTCTGAACGGGACTTGGCTCCTGTTGCACATCACCCTCAAGCCAGCCTCACCTCTCCTGTCACCCGATTTCCTCGCGACGTGGGTCAGAAACACGCCCTCACCATCTTGGCCAGGATATGGCTTCTGGTGGCCTCGCTTTACCGTCGTGCGGCCCTTTTCGATGACGCAAAAGATGCTACGGAAGAAGCTGCCAAGGCTGCTCTTCGCGTTGAGTCGCTTGTTGCGGCCCAAGAGTCGTCTGCTCGCGCATTTGCAGACCCGGGCTGGGGAGCCGGCGGCATCTCCTCCGACGAACTGTGGGCAGATGTCTATTTCGAACGAGCCGAACTGCAACTTGCAATTGCCAAAACCAAACAACAGAAAGGCGTGCCAACCGCCGAATCAACTAATGAATTGCTGGCAGATAGTGACCACTCAGGCACTGAAGTCGACATCGATAATGCACTGGTCAGGGATGCAGTCGAACTGTTTGAGTCCTGTCTGATGTATTTCCCCAACCACCCTGGCGGCATTGTCGGGCTATCAAACGTGTTACTCGACTACTACGAGCGCAAGGTTGAGCTGGACAGGACCGTCAACGCCACGATTCCAACATACAAGACACAAACGCCGAATAAAGAGAGCAAAGATATCCAGCCATTGCACGTCCCCGATCGAACAGAGCCCGTTGCCACCAATGGCCACGCCGACCTTAACGGTGGTGATGATGATGATGACGATGATGATGCGCATGGGCATGGGCATGAGGATAATGCCACTGCCCCACGATCAACAGTCAACTCGTCTTCGGTTCAGGCCGCTGGCGATCTTCAAAAGATACCAGAGAACCTGAATCGGCTGGCTGCTCGAGACCGCGCCTATGGTCTCCTGTCAACTCTCACTAAGCTGGGTTCAGGTTGGGACAATTCAGAAGCGTGGTTTGCGCTGAGCAGGGCACATGAGCTAGCTGGCGATTTGGACAAAGCCAAGGAGGTTCTATGGTGGGTGGTCAGGTTAGAGGACATTCGGCCCTTGCGCCATTGGCGGGTCATTACTGGTGGTACAGGCTATGTTCTGTAGATGAGTACAGTCACTTGCCGCACTATAGCTGCTCTTTCACCTAATACTCATGAAACGAAGCTATTATCAAACACGTCCCGAGATACACTTGTACACTGTACTCGTAATTATTTCCCCACAAAAGAGCGGTCCCATTTAGTACTAGCCCAGGTGCAGATCACGGGTAAATTGTAGCCATTCACAGCACATGACAAGTGGGGTATTGCATCATAGCAGCCCCAAAATAGACTAGCCTTGTCCTAAAGAACCTTCCGGCGATTTCTGTTTACCAGTCGCGTGAGAATGCTGGCGACGTTAATGAGTCGGACGTATATACACGTGTATAATGCAGAAGTTGCGAGTGACATTGAATGCAAAGATACGTCAATAATAATATTTTTTTTCTCTCTTTGATTTCGACCAGCTGTTCCGGCTGGGCTTGGCTTGGCTTGGATACGCATGAAAATTTAGCCAGAAACCATCATGGTTCTGGCTGGAAGCAAACGCGAAGCCCCCATCGACCTGACGGATGATCAGGATTATTATGACGATGGAGGAGCAACGACCGGCAGTGGCCCCGTTAGGAAGATTCCACGAACAAATATTGCCCATCGGCACAGTCGGGCAGAGCGTGACCGTGGCTGGGGGGCTGGGTCCTCGCAGCAACAACAGCAGCAGGAGGAGGAGGAACGCGAATTTGAAGCACAGAGTCAGGCGGTGTTCGCAAGCCTGGATAGGTATGGAGATTATGATGGTGACGGCGACAATGACGACGACGCGTACGCAAATCGTCAGCTCTACGGCGTGCTGCACACGAAAATCGTGGGTTGTCGGTATTACACGGGCCAAGCAACGGTTGGAGAGTATGTCAAGGTGCGGCGGGAGCCCGACAATCCGTTTGATCCCAACGCGATCCGAATCGACAATGTCATGGGTGAGCAGATCGGCCATATCGGGCGCCAGGTGGCGGCAAAGCTGGCGCTGTTTCTAGACTCGCGGAAGCTGATCGTTGATGCGCGGCTGACGGGCGCCAAGACGTTCTACGACTGCCCCGTCGCGATGAGCCTGTTCGGGACGAGTGCTGGGCTGGCGGTGGCAGCGCTCAAGGAGGAGATGAAAGCGGCTGGACTGCCGGTCAAGGAGCTGGCCAAGGCAGAGGCCGAGCGCAAGAAGAGGGAGAAGGAGATGGCAGCAAGGGAAAGAACGATGAGGGCTTTGGCGAAGAAAGGTGGTGCTGTCGTTCTGGCCGAGCCGCCGGAATGGCCAGAAGACGACGGACCGAACAAGTATGCCAGACTGGGCGATCCTTTCTCTGCCGGCGGGAGCAGGAGTCAAAACAATCCAGACGAGCCTGAGATCATCGTCAACATGGACCAGTTGCTCAGTAACACGACGGCCATGTTCAACCCCAGAGATGTCCAGGACATTGTCAGCAGGTTTGTTGCGGGCGAGGACGCGCTGTCTGGTCTGCCGCTGGCGAAGCAGCCATACCAGGTCGCTACTCCCCTGCTCCCTTACCAACTGCAGGGCCTACAGTGGATGCTTGACCATGAGTCACCCAGCCTGCCACAGCGAGAGGGCGAGTCTGTCCAGCTGTGGAGAAAGTCCCGCGGTCTCTACACCAACATCGCCACCAGCTTTTCCATCACCAAGGCCCCGGATCTTGCCAGCGGCGGAATCCTGGCAGACGACATGGGTCTTGGGAAAACGTTGCAAATGATCTCTCTGATCATGGCTGATCCTCACAAGACGAAATCCCCGACTCTCATTCTTTGCCCGCTGTCTGTCATGTCGAACTGGAGTGGCCAAGCAGCCCACCACATCCACAAGAACCACGCAGCACGCGTGCTGACCTACCATGGACAAGACAATAAGAAGCTTAGTCCGGCTGAGTTTGAAGGGTACGACATCGTTATCACAACCTACCAGACCATGGCATACGAATTATTTGAACGCGGCAAAGACAAACCGGTGTCTGTGCCAACAAGGGCCGGGCTCTTCTCAATTACCTGGCGGCGGATTGTGCTTGATGAAGGCCACAACATCCGCAACCCCAAGGCCAAAATGTCCATTGCTGCGTCAACACTGATGGCCGAATCTCGCTGGGTACTGACCGGCACACCAATCGTCAACAACCTCAAGGACCTGTACTCTCATGTTAGGTTTCTGAGACTTACCGGTGGCATGAGCGAGTTCGAGATCTTCAACAGCACACTTATTCGGCCGTTGAAGCACAACTCATCAGAGGCGCGAGTACTTCTCCAGGCGCTGATGGCGACCCTTTGCTTGCGGCGCATGAAGGACATGAAATTCATCGATCTGAAGTTGCCGGGCATCACCTTCCATAAATATCCTATCAAGCTGCGCAAGCACGAGCGGGAGAGATACGATGCATTCAAAAAAGAGGCCAAGGGCCATCTCGAGGCTGTCAAGTCCAAGAAAGGGGACAGCAATCGGTATGCTCATCTGCTGGAAGTACTTCTTCGGCTGCGGCAGACCTGTAATCACTGGAAGCTTTGTGGCGAAGAACGCGTCAGGAAAATTCTCGAACTCGTCGAGGAGAACAAAGTGGTGGACGTGGAGAATGAAAAAAATCGCAAGGCACTCCAGGATCTGTTGCAGATCCGGATCGACAGCCAGGACGAGTGTCCTGTCTGTATGGAGATGATGACTGCCCCCGTGATCACGGCATGCTCCCACTCCTTCTGCCGAACATGTATAGAGCGTGTCATAGCCACCCAGGCCAAGTGCCCCATGTGCCGAGCGCTGTTGCCCAAGCCAGAGTTGCTGGTTGAGCCTGGGGCACAAATGGGCGAAGCCGACGAGGAAGTCGATATTGACGGGGACACGGATACATTAAGCAGCAGCAAGATCGAGGCACTGGTGCAATTGCTCAAGGCGTCGTCCAGTGGCACGCAGGGCAAGACGGTAGTCTTCTCACAGTGGACGTCGTTCCTCAATCTCGTTCAACGGCAGCTTGTCGCACACGGCCTCGCTTTCACGCGTATCGACGGCAAGATGAACGCGGCTCAACGAGATGCAGCACTCGAGACACTCAACAGCGACGATGACTGCAGGATCATGCTGGCTTCGCTGGGGGTCTGTTCAGTTGGGCTCAACCTGGTGGCAGCAAACCAAGTCATCCTGAGTGACAGCTGGTGGGCACCTGCTATTGAAGACCAAGCTATCGATCGCGTGCATCGCCTTGGCCAGACGCGTGAATGTAAGGTGATTCGGCTAGTGGTGGAGAACAGCATCGAAGACGACGTGCTGGCAATTCAGGAGAAGAAGAGGAACCTGGCAGGCCTGGCGTTTGGTGAGAAGCAAGGGGCACGACAGCAGAATTTGCGCGACATTGAGACTCTGTTGGGGTGATCTCGTATCTGTTTGACCGGCTGAGATTACAACGAGACATGTATGGGTGTAAACTAACTTTGCTGAGGCGATGGCGTCTATCGCAACGGCGACAGGGCTTGGGGACAATTTCAATAGTGGAGGCGATGGCATGTGTCGCTTGGGTTGTCTACATGGACAATAGTACTGTAAGATAATTTCGACGGAGAAAACTCTGGTTCGTGACGAATGACTGGCACGCGCTGCAAGGAAGGTGGGGCAGCGTCATAGGCACATGGCAGCCCCAAAAAAGAAGGAGCTGTGGGCGTTGGAGCAATAGATAGCTAATAGTACATAGTGTACGTGTATAATAAGTTCATTGGGATTACACCTATATTTATTGAGTTCCTCCCTCTGGCTGCCCCGCGTCCCCATTTTTCTCCAGTCTAAGCTCCTGATATCTGGACTATTCAGTAATATTCATACAAGCTACTTGTAAGTAGTGCAATTCAAACCGAGCTGATCGGCTCATCTAAGCTGTCGCCTAGCTAATTAGTAAGGAGCCTTGCGCCAGCCTCAACCGCCCCTCATTGGCGGCGTGGAGCTTGGAGCTAGGGGTGGGTTTTCGTGGTGCAGGCACCCCCAAGCTTCGTGCGGGGCAGTTGATTTTGGTTCGCCCCAGTAGTTCGGTTCGTGCTTTTGGGGGCGACGGCCATCATTATCTGTAAATGAGCACCTGACTCTGCTCGCTCCGACTTTCGAAGCTTGCCCGGTGCTCTTCCCTCTATCTCACAGTCAGTTCGCTGGCTGGCTAAGTGGTCGTCGTGGTCGTGGTCGTCAGTGTCATCATGGCGTCCACCAGCGAAGCTGTCTATGCTACGGTGAGCAACATTCTGCTGCTATCTATTCCTCTCTCTGCTCCCCGCACGAAAGAACGCCTGCTAACTATAGCTATAGCTTCTGATCAACGACAGCTACCTCCCAGGTATTTCTTGCCTTCTTTGTTTGCCTTTCGTCCTCCATGATCGCAAGCTTACATCCTGCAGGTGTTATGGTGCTTGGCCATTCACTGCGAGATCGAGGAGCCACAGCCAAACTGGTGTGTCTAGTCGTCTTCGAGAACTTGGCCGCAGAGACCATCGAAGAGCTTGAGACAGTGTACGACGACATTGTGCCCGTCCGGCGTATCACCAACCATACCCCCGCCAATCTCTATGCCATGAACCGCCTGGATCTGGTGTCTACCTTCACCAAGATTGAGCTATGGCGACAGACGCAGTACAAGAGAATAGTATACCTGGACGCTGATATGGTCGTGCTCAGAGCTCCCAATGAACTGCTCACGCTTAACACCGACTTTGCGGCGGTGCCGGACATTGGCTGGCCAGACTGTTTTAACAGTGGCTTTATGGTGCTGAACCCCGACATGGGGGACTACTACGGCCTGCTCGCACTGGCTGACCGAGGCATCAGCTTCGATGGCGCCGACCAGGGCCTGTTGAACATGCATTTCACAAAGTGGAGGAGGTTAAGCTTCGCCTACAACTGCACACCCAGCGGAAACTATCAGTACGTGCCCGCTTACCGCCATTTCCAAAGCAGCATCAGTGCAATCCACTTCATTGGCAAGGACAAGCCGTGGACCCTTGGAAGAGAAAACAAGTTCAGTCAGGGCGTGTATGGTGAGCTGCTGGGAAGGTGGTGGAACGTCTATGACCGGCACTACCGCCGAAAGAGCACTGCCTATCACACCGACAGGTATACAAGGGCACGGAGAAAACTCCAAGACTATGTCCGTGGCGAAGAGACATTCATCTCGTCCTCTGCCAGTGCAGGCCAAGGCCAGCGTCTGCCGCTGCCGGCACCACCCTCCATCCGCGTGCAACCTCCTGACGCGGACACTCCAACGTATGTACGAGAACAGCCTGGTGAAGAGAACCTCTCCCCGACCCAACACACGATCCCAAGCGACCCTCAGCCGACACCCCAAAGAATCTCTTCACCGCCCCGTGTCGAATGGGAGCCAGCCAAGTAAGTATTCTTGCCCTTCCTCTTAAAATCTAGCTTATTGTCTTTAGAGCACCTCCGCCCATCCATTCGAAACCGGAAGCGGCCAACTTTCCCACAACTGTATACGACATGTCGACCGAGACGAAGCTCTTCCAGCCCCCCTCCCATTATCCGGAGGCACCCAAGGATATGTGGTACCAGGTACCTGACAAGCCAAGCAGACATCAACGACCCAGGCAGATCTTCCCGTGGGAAACTGCGGCACCACAACCAACCCGAGTCTTCCCGGAGCCTAGACCATATGTTCCTGTCGCGGTTCCAGAGCCTGACTTAGCTGCGGTAGCAGCAGCCATCCCAAGCCCTGAAGCTGAGACTATCCCCAGGTCATCTGAGTCCGATGTCTCTGGACAGACTGCCTCCAGTCCCACGCCTTCTGACCCCTGGGCTTCATTTGAGTCGCGTACCAACGCCTGGGATGATTTGCCCGAGATCGAGTCGTATATGCAACGTTTCCAGCGTCCCAGAAAGGCAGGCATTCAAGTCCTGCGCCAAAGCGCAGCCCAATTAGCAAAAACGCCCCCGCGACCAGAACGAAAACCCAGCCTGAGGCTTACTGACTTCCCTTCGGAAACTGAAAGACCTAGTTTGCCGGTGACTCCGGCTCCAATTCGCCGCCCCAGCTTTTGGGGGGCTGAAAGAGAAGAAGACGGTAACTTGCCCGCTGCCGAAGGTGTCCCAAAGCAAGATGAATGGGTGCGTCAGTTCTCCTCCTATCCCCAACCTCAATTTGCGTCTTTCCCTCCTCTTTTGTCGAATTTCAATGGTATTGTTGTGATGAGATGCCAATTTTGCGGAAAACAGAATCCACTTGGCAAGCTTGAAGAGCTCCAGCGAAAACAGTCCGAAGTGCTATCGTCCCCAAGCGGTCTGGATAAGACGTACAAAGAGTTGCCGACGAGAGAACTGCCCGGTAGCAAGAGCAGAGAGGAAGCAGAAGCCAAGGCGGTTGCGGCTACTACTGCATCGCTGCCTCCGCAGCCGAAGCCGATATTAAAAGATCCGAATTTTGGCTCTGCCGAAGAAGACAAGTCGACGTCGGCAAAGGTGTCTGCGGCGGAAGTGACAGCATCTAGCACAGCGGCAAACATCGATCCTACTCACGCAGACTTGTCCACAGCAGCTTCTGCAACACCTGCCCAGGTTGATGTTGAAGACACACAGACCCAGGAGAAACCGGAAAAAGCACTTGGTTCCACCGACCTGGAGCCACCTACCAAGTCGTCAACCATAGCGGCCGCGGCCCATATTGAAGACAGCCTGACACAGACAAAATCGGGATCAGCAGTCCAAAGTTAGTGGATACGAACTGGTGGTTTCCCCGGATTGAGAACGATTGACTTATATCACGCAGTCTTATTTAGCGCATTTCTTGCATTTGCAGCTGCCAATGCGCTGCCCTATCTCATCACATATCTGAGCCGCACAAAACTTGAGGTGTGATGTCTGTCTATGGAGGTTCTGGAGCGTTCTGCATGTCCTGACATGAACATGTCTTACACCCCTGCTGTCTTCCTGGAGTTTCTGAAGCAAGTTTTTAATCAGTTCAAGCATGATTATGCTGGTATAGAGGGTATACGGTACATTAGCTATTTTAATACTTTCTATGGAGTGCAGATGGGCACACAACCAGAACATTGGCAATTTAATTTATTCACATCTTCTCATCAGTTCTGCATATGAGGTCCATACTAGTGAAGACGAGATGGAGTGAATACGTACGAATCTACGTCTTGTCTGATCCCATTGAGGGAAGACGATACAACCAGGGCCCGGAAACTGTGCCAGGCAGGATGTTCATACCAAAAATCAGATGGGATATTCAGAATGACTGTGAAGATGCAGCAAAAGGATAATAATATGATGCCATTCAACGCCTTGATCATGGATGGAGTTGATAGTCGACAACGGATTAATTCTGGTATGATAGCAGCTTTTTCCAGTCATACAGTGTGGACAGACATCCGAGTACTCCTATCTACTATATACATGCCGCCGCTCAGATGTTTGCTTACAAGTTCATCTTCCCACCCCCGGCCGAGTTAGAGGTTCGCCGAAAGAATCTCAACACCACCGGCTTCCTCGCCTGGCTGTCGCCCCCGGCCATTCTCCTTGTTATCGCACTCGCCCGCTTAGCTCAGCGCCTAATCAGCCCGGATTCCATTGGCAGTCCTTCTTCTCTTGATGCGGGTAAGAAACACCCCAAGTCCCGCACCAGGCGACCGCCGCCATCGCCATCACCATCACCATCACCATCACTCTCAGTCTTACGCTTATGGTGGCGCAAGGCGAGATGGATACTCTCGACCACATATGTATCTGAATATGGACCGCTCTATGTCCAGCTCATCGGCGCCGTCTACGCCGTGTGGCTCACCCATCTGGCCTTCCGCAACACCGGCCAGGACTACATGCACCTGACCAAGCAATTCGGCCACGTCGCCGTCTCCCAGCTCCCCTGGCAGTACCTGCTGGCCTTCAAATCCCCCCGCTCGCCCTTCACACTCGTCACCGGGCTGACGCACGAGCGGCTGAACCCTTTCCACAGGCTCTTTGGCGCCATCGTCCACGTCCTGCTGGCCGTGCATGTCCTTCTCTACCTCAACTTCTTCGTCCGCATCGGCGTCCTGGGCAAGAGGATCAGGGACTGGGACGTCGGGCTTGGAGTGGTTGCATTCTGGATGTACACCTTTCTCGCCGTCTTCGCCACGCCGAGTCTGCGGAGACTGGCGTATTATTCCCTATTCTATCGCAGCCATGTCGTGCTGACTGCGCTCATGCCCCTGGTCCTGTGGTTTCACCAGCCGTGGACGAGGTGGTATCTGATGCAGGCGGCTGTCTTCTACGTTGCAAATGGGTTGGCGAGGAAATCCGCCAGTGTGCCTGCGGTTGTTGGCACAAGGGAGGAGTTGGATGGTCAGGATTTGGCCAGGCTTGTTCTTCGCCTCAAGGCTGCTCGGAATGAGTTCAGAGAGCGCTGGGTGCCGGGCGAGCATGTCTATCTGAAAAAGAGGCCTCCGGCTACGACCGGGCTGATCGTCCCGACTGCAAATCCATTTACTGTCGTTGATGTGAGGGCTGACGAGGCCGGGCGTGCGACTGAGGTGGTCCTCGTGATGAGGAAGTTGGGGGGCCCTGGGACAAGGTTCCAGCACGCTGCTGTTGCCAACGTCAACACTTTGCAAGTGAGAGATACACCCCATACTGATGGGTCCACAAATGGATTCTCGTTCGGTGAGAACACGCCCGAGCAAGTCTTCATCGAAGGCCCGTACGGTGAGTCCCAGCAGTACTTGCCTGAGCTCCTGCACGAGGCCAGAGATGGCATTGGCCAGATTCTGCTTGTTGCAGGTGGTGTCGGTGCCACATATGCGTTACCAGTATACGTCGCCCTGGCCAAGGCCGCAAGGTCTAATCCGAGTCGAGTCAAGTTAATCTGGTTTGTGAGAAGCGCAGGCGATGCACAGTGGGGGCTTGATTACTTGAAACAACATGGTGCGATCGTGAAGAACGTTGACATCTATATTAGAGAGGGCCCTCATGGTACCACCGCAGTCAAACAGGATCTATCTCCTACAACGACAGCCAGCGTCACCATTCACCATGTTGCCTCCCGGCCTGATCTGGTTGTCCTCCTCAAACGGGTTCTTCCCACTCAGGCTGAATATGGCAAGAACCCTAACGAAAGGGCGGTTTCCAGAAGAAGTGAAGGACCACCGATTACAGTGCTCGTTTGTGGACCACCGGAACTATCACGTCACCTGAGAAGGGCTTTGGGAAAGTATGTCCTGACTTATAATAGGGAGGTGCGGTGGTTCGAGGAGCAGTTTGGCCTGGGCGGTGCATAAAGAAGATCTTCACTGAGCTCGACCTTGTCCCGGTTTGCGGCTGTACATAGGGCGGTCAGCACCGGGTTCGACCGTGACGAACGCCGCGTGTAGGAAGAGTCATGGAGGCGTTGGCAAACAGTGATTGTGTAACTGGACAATCAGTCCTTGGATGATATATTTCTCGACCAAGTCCGTCCGTTGAACTATGCCAGCTTCAACGTGTCCTTTACCGTCCATCTCAAAGGGAAGCAAATTGACATCGCCGATTAACAACAAGCACAGAGCAGGGGGTTGCCACAACGCCCGTATTTGTTTCCGAGAAGATCAGGCTTCAAGCAATGGCAATACATCTGGACCAGTGCCACTGGACGAGGATGGGAAAAGCCATCGCCAGCAAGGAGAGTGCGGAGGGTCTTGTGTCAGCACAGGCAATTGCTCCTGCGGCAAGCGCGACCCCTGCTTCTGCGACTGCCATCACCGACACTACTCCCACGAGAAGCAGTTACGAAAATGTCATGGGACCAACACCTACGTCAAGCTCATCTGTGCTCAAGCTGTCAGCAACTGTGGTCGTGCTGCAGTCTTTGATCCTTGGTGTCCACGCCCACCCCAGCTCTCCTCTTCAGCAGAGCATCGGCAATGAGCGGGGCCGTGGCGGGGAAATGTTTCCTCCGGTTGAGATTGTCATTGCATTTGGATGCCTCGTGTTGCTTATACTCCTGATGGGTTACGCGGGTGCAGTGTGGATTATGGTGGGTTCTGAAAGAGCGATCGCCGAGGAAGCTGGCAGGGAAAGGTGGCGAGATGACGAGAATTGCAAGGGAAGCAAGAGCAAACGCAGCGAAGAACGCGAGATGATGTTCAAGTCGCTGGAGTTCTAAGACGAGCATCTATCGGCCTCACCGACAGAACGGAGTGTTAATCTACACGCCAAAATCTCTAACCCGTCACATGCTTTACTCTTGTATGTCTTGTCTTGTCTTGTACTTGTTAAATCCTGCGGTGGCCTGACTTGACTTAGTCGGCGCTGACGACTCGCGAAGTTGTCCCTATTCGTCACCTTGGCCGTCTTCAGCCGAGGTGGGAACCCTTAAATGTCTGCCCAGCGCCAACTTCAGCGTAGTCGTCCTCGTTTCTCGTTTCTGGCGTCCTCGTGCGCCGTGAGAAATAATACATGACCGCGTACTAACAGTGCGTGTCATCTGCCAATGCCTACAATGCTCCTTCCCCGGCGGTGACTTGGCTCTTTCCTCTTTTTTTTTTTCTCTTACAGCCCCACTGCTAGGTGATATTAATACAATATGCTTTACACGTCCTAAACACTCTCTTCAGAGCATCAATCACAGGCCAAGCGTGTGCCTATTGTCTAGACTTGCAACAACATTGAGAAGGGCCCTGAGCCTCAAGCCCTAAGCCTCAAGCCCTAAGCCCCACCATGGCCCCCAAGCCTCTCGTTCAAGCACTGCGGTCGACTATTCACTTTGGGTTTTCTCTTCTCAACTTCTTCATCTACCTAGGATTGTCCATCAGGTCCGGGCTTGCTTTCCATAAGGAGACGGAAAAGGAAAAGAACCAGTTTCTAATCGGTAGGACATCGTTGCCACGGCTGAGCAGCGCACATCTTGCTAACTAGACTGCAGACAGGGACAGAATATGGAACTTGAAGAAATCCCCCATCACAGGCTTCCAGCACTACATATACCGCCTGCACAGCGGCTTCAAATTCCACTATATTAGCAACAGGCCACCAGGCCCACAGAAGGGCCCGTTGTTCATCCTGATCCATGGATTCCCCGACAGCTATTACATGTGGAGTCGCCTGCTGGAAGAGCCCTCGTTCCCGCTAAGCCAGGCAACAGTCGTCGCGGTTGATCTTCCCGGTTATGGCGGTACAGACGGCTTCAAAGTCTTCGATACAGTCGTCCTTGAGGCACTAACTGAGTTCATCCTGGGCACTCGCGAAACCTACCTCGAGAAGCAGTCAAGTGCTGATGCAAAGTCCAACGTTTACATCGTAGCGCACGACTGGGGGGCCGTTTTGTCCCTCCGTCTGGCCTCTGAAGCTCCCGCGCTGGCGGATAGGTTTATCCTGCTCAATGGACCCCATGTAAGCCACTGTTTTCGCTCAGTCCCCTCTTGTACAAGTCTAATCAGAGGGACAGGTTCAGTTAGCATATTCCAATCGGGATAGGCACCTGCGGGAGACTTTCGAGCACTGGGCCACCTTTCTCTCGTCTCCATGGAACAACTGGAACCATCTGCTCACTGGCATCGAGGTTTTCCGACCCGCGCTCCGCCAAGCCTTCCTCTTCGGTTATCAGTATGCATTCGAACTCCCAGCCCCGTTTGTAAAGTACCTGGGCACCGGTGGCAACTTTGCATTTCTCCGCGGCGTCGGTAAGGCCAAATACGGTAAGACGGGCCAGTCAGAATTGAGCGATACCGTGGAACTTGCTACCTCATTGGGTCCGGGAGTCAACGAGGCCAGCCCGCACAAGGTCGCGATATCCAATGACCTCTCTACCGATTCCTACGGCGAGACAGTGCCGCAGCGCGCCCAATCAGCTGCAACGGCTTTCTACACCATGACCAGTTACTACCGCGACGGCTGCGGGTGGCAGGACTGGACAAAGACGCCCACCATCCTGGCCCAGCTACGCGCTCTTGATCCCAACACGCCGGCCACGACTGCTCCAGCCAACGAGTACGGGATCAAGGGCGCACTCGAAGCACCACTGACCATGATCTGGGGTGAGCTGGATATCGCGTGCTCACAGGTCATCTGTCTCGACGGTATCGAGAAATACCTCGGCCCCAAGAGCGAGGTCGTCCTTCTCCCGCGCTCGGGCCACTGGACCGCCGTCGAGAAGGAGAGCCGCGCCGCGGTCGCCAAGCTGCTTGCTCTGTATGCGTCTGGTGGTGACGCAGCTGTTCCTAGTGTCACGAATGTGATAAGGGAGTCGTATCCTGGTGCCACATTAAAGGTTAAGCGGTGAAGTTTTGCCTCCTTTTGCTTTTGGTCAAGTTTAAAGAACCTCCCTACTTGGACAACCGAGGTGCAGCATTGGACATTTCGAATGGTTTCATGTGACTATGTGACTGTGAATATGCTATATGTGTGTGTTACATATGATACAGATGATTGTAGTCTTTACAACAGCAACTCTGTTCTATCTATCCCTCTACTTTTGCTTTTTGAGATGAATAAGCCACCCACCATTCTATTCAACTCTTCCTGGATCATGCCTGCCACGTACAAAGAAACACACGGGGGTAAATGAGGGAGATAGTTGGGGGAGAAAAATGAAAACAAAGAAAACAAGGACGCCATATGAATGCGAGCTAACGATTGAACACTTGCTCTCTTTCTCGCCCTGTTTTGTTTGTCAAGTTTTGTTTCGTTCGTTGCGTCCCCCCGCCGCTTATTTCCCAAACGTCCCAGGCACAGCTGGTGTGTCATCATCATCAGCAGCAGCAGGCATCTCGTGGTCCTGCTGCTGGCGAGAGCGAGAGCGAGAGCGATGCTTGGCGGCACGAGTAATAATTAAGCAGACAATAATACCAACAAAGATGAGGCCGGCCAGGAAGCCGATGGCAATCAAGGTGAAGCGGTGGCCAAGGCTGCCTTGGTCGATCAGGTTGTAGCCGGAGTTTTTGAAGGGGTAGCATTTTTCGCTGGTGGTGCTGGTGCTGGTGCTGGTGATGCTGGTGCTTGTGCTGGTGCTTGTGATGATTGGTAGAGTGGCAGTCATCGAGGTAGTAGATGGAGCTGGGGCAGGGGTAGGGGTAGGAGCCCGCGGTAAGCGGATGATTGAGGCAGTGGTGGTGGTGGCGGCGGTGTCGCGGCGATTTTGGTGCAAGCGCAAGTGTGGAATGTACATGCTGCAGAAGGAAGATGGAAGTAAGGAGAAGAAGGAGAGAATGGGTGGTTAACGGGTGATGAGGATGATATGCTGTTTGCTTGCTTGCTTGTTTGTTTCGATTTGATGATCAACTGGGATTGGTGTAGAGTCAAGAGGGGGGCGGCTTGTTCGAAGGGGGTGACAGGTCTGTCGTCGGCGATGCTGTCGTTGTCTTTGTCGTCATGATTAAATCCTTTGTGAGGATGAGTCTTGTAGATAGTGGTGGTGGGTGATTGGTGACACAATGGAAAGTTCGGCAAACGGACAAAGAATACACACACACACACACACACACACACACACACAAATGTCGTAGTAGCCTGTTTCTGTGTCGGCTTGGACAGGAAGGCCACGGTTGGGTCGGTCGGTCGGTGGATAATGTCGGCAACAGTGACGGACAGCAAGCAATGATTGAGAGGGGGAGGGGGAGATTAAAACAGAATGTCGAGACAGCAACAACAGGCCATTAGTCCGAGAAAAGCAGCACAAAAGCTTTCGGAGGAGCCTGGTCTGCCCTGGTCGGGGAAGTAGCCCTGGACGGGCTGCGGTTGTGGTTGTTGATAGTACATTGGCGGCTGGTTCGCATAGTATGGCTGCTGCGGGTACGGTGGTTGTTGCGCGTAGGGGGGCCCGCCGCCATAGAATTGCTGCTGCTGCAGTTGGCCATCCGGAGGGCCATAGTAGGGGGCGACCTGATTCATCGGGCCAGGGGCCGGCGATGCTGAAGGATAGTACGGCCCGGCATCGTGGTGCACCACTGGCGGCGGATATGAAGGTGGCGGGCCCTCAGGCGCGTTGTATTTGTTCTGGTCGGCCATTTTTGAGCGGACGAGAGGATATATCTCGTGTGTTGTCTAGTGTGAATTATGAATATGAAGGGTATGATGCAGGTAGGAAGAAGCATTGCAGGAGACATTTTTCAGCTCATCGTCGCCGCGCGCCACCTCCCCAGCGGCGGCAAACACCGGCATTGGTGTGACGTATGGCCCCTAACCTAATTACTGTACTACTTGGGTTAGTTGACTTTTCTGATACCCAGTTGGGGATAGCTCAGGGCCAACCATAAGCCGCAGGATCCGAAGTTGATTCACTAGCCTGTTTCACCAAAAGCTTATCTCACTATACTCACACACAACCGCCTCATTCTCTCAAGGTAAATAACATGGCCCCAGGATATCGTGATGGAGACTACCATGTTCAGTGGCATTGGGTAGCAAAGTAGGAAGCAGTTTATTCTGATTTGGAGCCATTTGCCTGAAGAGACCTGGAGTCATGAGCTGCATCTTCATGAATGATGAGGATGGGAAGCAGTAGTCTTACTATTCTTGGCTAGTCTATGTAATAGCGGCAAAGATGTATGTCGAGTTTGCACAGTTGAAATCACGTGATGAAGCTTGCGTCGACAGCCAATCACCAGCAATGTGTTCATACAGTACAACCAACCCCCCACCATTAGCTGTTCTCCTTCTCAACAAGAATGACAAGCTGCAGCTTGTTGGTTGGGGATCTCTATCATACCATGTAAATGTTCTTTTGATAGATCCCGTTAAGCTCCCCTTAGTCTCGCATTAGTACCCTATTAATAATGAGGCGATGTCCTCCGTTTCAAAAAATCACTCGGTCCCAGTCGACCGGAAATGAAGTTGCTTTTTTGTTAAACGAGCATTGAGAAGTGAGAACCACCGGCTGCCAGGGTTACATGAGCATGCAGTAGTGGATAGTTCTGCCTTGTTATAGGTACATATGCTGTAGCAGCGCTCTGGGTAGAGCCTCATCGAATTGTGACACTACACACGTATATTATTGGCCACCTGAAATTCTCAATGTAGAAATTGCTCTGGATTTTTGATTTATGACGACGAATCAGAGTGCGGGGGATGCGCGAATTCACAGAGTGGGGGAAACAAACTGCAAAGTGGGGTGGAATCATCTCACTGGCTCAACTCTAATAATTATTAGCAATAATTAGGGAAGGTGCTAGAAGGGTTCGACGCGGTGACCCAAACAGGGGGTCGGCCCCACACGGGGATTAATGATGACATCTTGTACTAATTGCTTGGCGGATTCTTGGCACCAGCAAAGAAAAGTACCGCCCCGTGCTCATTGATTATGACTCTGCCACCGCCTCTCCCTAATTCTCCCCAATTCTCCCTAATTCTCCCGACTTATTGGGTTACTCATACCATTCTAGTCCCTGACTCTACTCACCCGTGCCTGAGATAGGCTCCAATCCAGACAACCCACCGGGGCGGGTCGGGTCGGGCAGCCCGCCTGAGTGGTCTCCATTCTGGAGGTAACTTACCCACGTTGTCACCCATGCATCAGATGTCGAGCCACGTCGGCGAAGATAAGTCCCTCGGATGGCTCCCCCTTACTGGACGCCGCCTGCTCTGGTGCTCGCCAGGAAATGGGCCTAGAATCGCCCTTATCAGTGACCGGCCCACACACGAGCACTTGCCTGGTCGGCCGAGGCAGGCCAGCCACTGTTGACGTCCCCAATCTCTGGCCGCTGACAGGGCTACGCAGGCACATGCTCGCCCTCAGTTACCCTAAGTGGTGGTAATCGGCAATTGTGGAATAACGGCCCGGCCTTTACTGCCCTTATCCATTGCTGTTATTCATTCTTCCGGATGCTTACCCTCTATCGCTCATCTAATAATCACACTGCCACCTCCCTTACGGCTGGCGCTCCCTCCAGTCACTGGCAACTTGTTTGCTTTTTGTACCTTGCTTTTTGTCCCTCGTCGCAGCTTGGTCGCTGCTGTAACATGGAAACCGTGTTTGTATTCCATATCTTCTGGTGGGCATCCTTGAAGTCGGCTGGCAGGCCAGAATAGAACGACCGCAACCACGCTGCCCATTTTCTGTCTGCCTCGACCCGGTGAGTTGGCTTGGGCGGCTTGACCGCTATCCGCCCTATCCTGTCTGTGCACTGCAGCAAGACTGACCGACTTTCTAAGGTTGCCTGGCTTGACCCGCTGCCGTGCCCTCGGGCCCATTTTGTGCTCCTCTTGCGCTCCCTCTCGCCTTGATTGTGCCCGACGCGAAGACGACGACAGAGTTGTGTCACTAGGCCTTCAATGCATCTCCGACCCACCACCTAGCCCCAGAAGCTCTCTGGACTGCCGCTCCAATGTTCAGTCCCAACACTCTGCCACTCCCAACGCCCTCTACCTTTGCCACCACACACCCCCACCCACTGAGGCTTAGTGCCGACAGCAACACAAGCACCAACAGAAGCGAAAACGCTAGTAACGACAGCAGCGACGCCGCCCAACCACCCCCCCGCGGCCCCTGCAAGTTCACCCTCCTACACCCCACCCAACAGAATCAGCAGTGCTCCTGCCAGAGCTACCACCACAACCGCATTGCGCGGGGTAATGTTTGTGATTGTGGGCATCAGGCATGCTACCATGTCCACACGTTGCCAGCCTCGGCCCCAGACCAGGCACCTACGTCCGGTCTGCGCCCCGAAACTGAACAAGCACTACTTGCGCGGATGAAGGGCTTGGAAGAAGCGCTGAAGCGAGAACGGCAGAATAGAGAAGACGACTTGCGGCGGCTGCAGGAGCTCTGGGAGAGCGACATCCGCATGCTGCGCGAGGCCCTGGCACCCTTCTACAAGACCGAAGTAGAGATGCGGCGCAAGTTGACTGAGCTCGAGGATCGTGTTGATCGCAACTTTGATGAGCAAGTCCTGTTGAAGGATCGGTTCCTGGCCTTGGATGAGGCGAACATGTTGATTGAGAAAAGAATGGAACATATGGAAGGAGGTCCGAAGCGACGACGTATCAGGCCATCCACCGGCGAGGGAGACAGCTTGACCAACGGAAAAACAGCCACCAATGGCACACGTGTTATGTCTAGCCATGCAGAGGAGCGACCAGGGTTGTCGTCAGCGTCGTCACGGGCACTGTCACCGCAAACTACCTTTGCACCGGTCCCAGAGCGCGAAGAACCTAGATCGAGTGGAATTCTCAACCTGGTCGATCCGCTGGGCCCTCGCCCATACACAACCCAGGCGCCATCGCTGCCACTGCCGCGGTTGATGGTGCCAATTCGGCAGCGGCTAGTAATGCATGAGCGCCAGGAGGCTCGATCGAGCGGCTTCCTTGCCCTGGACCTGGCGGAGCGAGAGGGCACTGGCAACAAGGAAAGTGTAGGTCTGGAGCGCGCGGCCAGCCAGCCTCGCGCTGAAAGTCTGGCCAGCGACAAGCTGAGCCCCCCTCATTACTCGCACTCGAACCCGGACAGGTCGACGGGCGGCCGGAGCCCAAACTTTCTATCATTACTGCCACCACCACAACCACCGCCAGGGCCGCCTGCATACACCCTGCTCGGCAGGCTGGACAAAGTGGACCACGGTCTGGCTGGACAATCGCTATCCAGAAAGCGCAAACAGTTGGCCGATCACCTTGCCCTCGATGTGCTGGCTGATGTGTCGATGGCGAATCCTCTGATCCCTTGAGCCCCGAGCATGAAAGGCATCGGTGTCAGCACTGTCATCATCACCCCCCTCCCATCATCACCCCTGTTGACCCCATAGGAAGGAATGCCGTGTCATTTGCGGCCTTCTACGAGGATGATATGGTCTGTCCATGTCAGTATTCGCAACTGGGGGGTGTTGGCGGGCACCTTGGTGACGTACATCCATGCGACGTCTTGACCTCGCCGATGCTTCCGGGTTGGAGTTCATATGCGACTTTCTCAAAGTCCTTTTCTTGCGTTAGAGCGAGCGATTGAGTTTTGGAGTTGTGTTTTTCTTTGTGGTCACTCACACCATGGAGACTGCCTCTCGTTTTCCAGCCAAGCGAGCCTCCTGTAAGGGTGGCGTTAGAGTCAAGATAATAGAGATACCCCTTGTAGCAGTTTTCTCAAGTCTGCAGACTACCACAGTATACAGTACACCACAGGAGGGCGTTGTCGGCCAAACTTACCTTGCCGAGCCTTGTCTTCTGAATACTCTCGAGCGACTTCGTCAAACTTGGCGCCGTTTCGCAGTTTGGCGAGCGCCTCTTCCTTCTTCGAATATTTCTCGCACTAGCAGGCCGCCATGTAAGCAGTAAAACGCGGTGGCTCTGGTCACAACTGTCGATGGCCTACCAGAATGTGTCTCACGTTGATCGACTGAGCGGGCTTGAGCTTGGTGCCCGAGTCAGAGTCGGCAGCCTTTGCTTTGCCCTTGGCCTTGGATGTGGGTGCCATCTGGTCTGCTGTGGCTGGCTCAGAGATCGGACAGCTTCACAACACACGCCTTTTGGCCTTTGTTACTCCTCCTCGTTACTCCTCCTTCTTCCTCTGGATGAGAGAGGCGGCAAACCACCTGAAACATGCTCTTGGAGCCTGGCCCAATGCGGCAAGGGGGGGTTCTTGGCGCCCCAGGTGGGTCCAGACAAAGCTTAAGCAGGCATCGCTGCATGCTGGAACGCCATAAATTAACTTAATTAATCTGCCAAGTCAGTCGAACAGCCGCTGAGTTTGCACTCTCCTGCCCCGGAAGGAGCAGCCCAGCACCGCCAGGAAGCAGGAGCAAGGGCAGCCCGTCATCGCACACGCACACACGGCCACACAACCCCAACATGGCGGGTGCAATAGGCAAAAAAACAGCAATTAATTGCACACACGCTACGCCGCAGTCTCTCCATCGTCCTACGGTAATTATATTATATTTTTTCTTGGATATAGAAAAGTCGAGTTCCACGTTATCGTAGTCAGCGTGGACAAGTGGTACGCCACGTGACCCGCATTTTGCCAGTGAGCGTGTCGAGAATGCCAAATGCAAATAGGCCGGCTCAGACAGCTCAGTGGCCTGGGCCGCCCGAGCCGTGACAGATCATCAACCCGAGCGGTGACTGATCACCAACTTCGTCGGCCCTGCATCACAGCCATCTTCATCTCCATCACCATCGACATCGCCATCGCCATCTCCATCTCCATCGCCACCGCCGCCGCCGTCCTCCTGCCTGCATTCCCCAATTTGCCTCCCTAACGCGCGTTCTGGTTGCCGACTTGGACCTGACTGGACCATGATGACTGTCGCCCCTTGAGCTGCAGTCGACGACGACGGCCAACGCTCCTCGCCGCCGCCACTGCTACAGGCCAGCCGTTGGACCCAGCTTACCGGTCGGGCAGCCGCACCCACACAGCTGCCCTGCCAGCGAGAGGCACACGTTGTTGTCGACCCCTGGACAGACACACGGTGCCTACCTGCATGGCCTGCATAAGAAAAGGAGCAGAAGCCTGAAGAAGCAACTGAAGTGTTGATACAAGGGGAAAAGAGTGCTATTGCAACAGCCAGGGCCATTGCCACCACTACCACTACCACTACCACAACCACTGTCACTGTCACCACCAAGACACACTCCCTTCCTCCAGCCCTGCCATCATGTCAGGCTCAACGCCCTATTCAGCCCATTCTCCTACACAACAACCCCATTATCCACCCCACCAGTCTTCACTTCCCCCGCCACCTCAGGCCGCGCCTCCATATTCACCTACACACCCTAACCGCACATTCTATAGCCATGAATATGGCCAGGGCCCACCTCCCCATGTGATGCACACTCCTCCATTCACTCCAGCTGCAGTGGTGCATAGTCCACACCACCACAGCCTACCACCTCCTCCACCAGCAAGCTCATCCTTCCAGCCCATCACATCCAGTCCCCCCTTTGGCCTGCACCGGCCCTTCTCGAGGGGCACTCTACCTCAAACAATGCCAGCGCCATACGCCAATGGCCGGTCTGAGCAGGCTCATTCCGGCAGCAGGTCAGGCTCTTTGTTACAGTCGCCAGTTCGCGAACAACCTGTGGTTGCAAATGGACCTGCTCGCGACGACCAGACTCCCAGTTCGCGGCCGGGATCTAAAGAGGTAAGCAAGCGGCCGCCTGGCTTTGGTGAACCGGCCACTGTGCTAACTGGCGCGCAGAAATCAGACCGAACGAGCAACCCGATGTCGTTTGCCAGTATCCTCGGTCCTCCGAATAACGAGCCGTCCCCGCCCAAGCCAGCAGAAGCTAAGCTGGTGTCAAAGCCCCTCTCCGCCGAGCGTCTCTCCTTGTCGCGGCCGTGGGAGGTAGAGGAGGCACCCAGAGTGGAACCGCGACGGACAGAGGCAGTCAGTGGTGTCAACGGCGTCAACGGCGTCAGTGGTGTGAGCGGTGTCAACGGTAACAGCAGCACTAATGGTACAAATTCCATCCTCAAGCCTGCGCCGCCGCCTCCGCCGCCTCCGCCGAGACGACTACTTGCTACAGCCAAACCTCGCCGCACTGCGACTGCTGCTGAGATGGAAAAAATATCCAAGGCTCTTGCTACCATTGACGACTCTCCGCTGACCGAAGTCGCGCCCTCCAAGTTTGATCATGAGCGATCTCTGTTTGAGCGAAGCAGCAGGAAGCGTGTGCGGCAGCTCGCCGAGGTGGACGGCAACCAGCGCAAGGTATGTGTTCGCTCTTGCTTCTCTTTGTCTCACATTCCCGTAACTGACAGACCGTCCGCAGCGCCGACGCCTCCTCCTGCTCCAATTCCTGGCAAAGTCGTTCGCTGCACACGCCGAGAGCGGAGCCTCCCGCTTCCGCGACCAGTTCGGCGCTGCAGCCGCAGACGAGATTGCCGACAAAGACCATGAAATTGAGAAGAACCGCAAGAAGGAAATGCAACGCAAGCGCCGTCGAGAGCAGGCCATGCGCAAAGATGTGGCTGATCTGGAGGAGCTCCGGGCTGCGCAGCAGAACACCACCGATGCTGAGGAGTACGAGCGCTTCCAGCGCCAGATCGATGCGTCCACGCTCAAGATCCATAACACCGCCAAGCTCAACAATGGTATCCCTGATGATCTCGACATCCCGCCCATGCCGCTCAACCATGAAGGAGGCACCACGAGCAGCTTCCACCTCGGCTCTCCAGAACCAGACGAGCCGCCGAAGAAGCGTGCCAAGCAAGGCACCGGTCAGTCTATCCGGCCCAAGAAGTCAAAGGAGAAGAAGCAGGCCGAAAAGGACGCAGCCGAGGCCGGTTGGGCTGCTCTGCAAGAGCGAGACTCGGGCGCATTGGGCGCATCCAAGGACGACGACAAGAAAGACGCGTCCAAGGCCAAGCGGGGCAAGGAACCCGTGGTCGTTAACTACGATTCCAAGGGCTACCAGCAGATATACGAGCAGATCTGGCGAGACATGGCGCGCAAGGACGTGCCCAAGGTCTTCCGCATCAAGCAGACCTCGTTGGCAACCAGACAGGATAACCTGCGTAAGACGGCCATTCTGGCCAGCAAACAGGCCCGCAAATGGCAGGAGCGCACCAACAAGAGCATGAAGGACACCCAGGCCCGCGCCAAGAGGGTGATGAGAGAGATGATGACGTTCTGGAAGCGTAACGAACGCGAGGAGCGCGACATGAGACGCATGGCCGAGCGCAAGGAGCTCGAGGACGCCAAAAAGGCCGAGGCCGACCGCGAGGCCAACCGACAGAAGCGCAAGCTCAACTTCCTAATCTCCCAGACCGAGCTGTACTCGCACTTCATCGGCCGCAAGATCAAGACCGACGAGGTCGAGAACTCGACGAACGACCCCGACGTTGCCGTATCCGCCCCTGCAGCTCCTGTTGGTGCGGCCGCCCAGCTCGCCGAACTTGCTTCCGGCCCTGCCAAGCCCAAGGTGACCAACTTCGAGGACCTCGATTTTGATGCCGAAGACGAGACTGCGCTGCGCGAAGCTGCCGTCGCCAATGCCCAGAATGCTGTTCAGGAGGCACAGGATCGTGCCAGGGCATTTGACGGGCAGGACTCCATGGCCGCCCTCGATGGCAGTGACATGAACTTCCAAAACCCCACAATGGCTGGCAATGTCGAGGTTGCGCAACCCAAGATGCTGCAGGCGCAATTGAAGGAGTACCAACTCAAGGGACTCAACTGGCTGGTCAATCTCTACGAGCAAGGCATCAACGGCATCCTGGCAGATGAAATGGGTCTCGGCAAGACCGTCCAGTCCATCTCGGTCATGGGCTACCTGGCCGAGACCTACAACGTCTGGGGCCCCTTTTTGGTCATTGCCCCTGCCTCGACCCTGCACAATTGGCAGCAGGAGATCACCAAGTTCGTCCCCGCCGTCAAGGTGCTGCCGTACTGGGGCAACGCCAAAGATCGAAAGACACTGCGCAAGTTCTGGGACCGCAAGCACATCACCTATAACAAGGACTCGGAATTCCATGTACTCGTGACTTCTTACCAACTCGTCGTGCAGGATGCTCAGTATTTCCAGAAGGTCAAGTGGCAGTACATGATTCTGGACGAGGCCCAGGCCATCAAGTCATCGAGCAGCTCGAGATGGAAGACCCTGCTTGGCTTCCACTGCCGCAACCGACTCTTGCTCACAGGCACACCGATTCAGAACAACATGCAGGAGCTGTGGGCCTTGCTCCACTTCATCATGCCCTCGCTTTTCGACTCTCACGACGAGTTCAGCGATTGGTTCTCCAAGGACATTGAGAACCATGCCCAGAGCAACACGAAGCTGAATCAGGACCAGCTCAAGCGGCTGCACATGATCTTGAAGCCCTTCATGCTTCGTCGTGTCAAGGCCCATGTGCAGAAAGAGTTGGGTGACAAGGTGGAGAAGGATGTGTTCTGTGACTTGACCTACCGCCAGCGCGCTTACTACGCCAATCTACGCAGCAAGATCAGCATCATCGATCTCCTGGAGAAAGTCACGCAGGGCGATGACCAGGATGCGGCCACGCTGATGAACCTGGTCATGCAATTCCGCAAAGTTTGCAACCACCCCGACCTGTTCGAGCGAGCCGACGTGTCCTCGCCCTTCTCCATGTCAGACTTTGCCGAGACAGCCTCCTTTTTGCGAGAACCATCCTTTGTCCAACAAGCCTACTCCATACGGAATCCCATCCGGCTCGAGCTGCCCCGCATCCTGTGCAACGACGTCGGCCGACTTGACATTGCCGGCCCCAGCAATGAACGTGCCGGCTTTGTACGTGCTGGCTTCCGCAAAGATGGCCTCTCCCAGCTCCTGCGCATCTGGACACCCGACTATATCAAGAGCTCCAGCGAGCAAGATGGTGCTTTCTCCTTCCTCCGCTTCGTCGACGCTTCAGCCGGCGAGGTCGCGCATGCTGGCAATGACTCCATCTTCGAGCGTAGCCTGGTCCGTCGATCAACTTGGAACAGACCGCTCAGAATGGTTGAGGAAGACGGCCTCGAGCTACCTGTACATGCCATGTTCAACATTGTCGACAATGACCCAAGGCCGGCGCTTGCCCGGCTCGATCCCAACTCTCCCCTGGGCGTGCTATGCAACCTATCCAAGACGGTCGAAGACAGTCAAGGATTTGGCGTTATAGAAGCTGCAGCACGGCCTCGCGCGACTGCACCACCTATCGAGATCTCTGCTTTTGATCAGTCGTCTGCCACAGAAAGATGGCTGACCTTCTTCAATCCACAAGTCAGATCTGCCCTATACCCAGTTGGAGAATCAACCGAGAACGATCTTCTCGACCGCAACGTCCGACCTGCTCTATTCCCGCCTGCCGACCTTCTGCCAGCTCCTGCCTCGCACAAGTCGCGATACACAAACATCACTGTTCCATCAATGCGGCGCTTTGTCACCGACTGCGGTAAGCTTGCTCGACTGGACCAGCTGCTGCGCGAACTCAAGCAAAATGGACACCGGGTGCTCCTCTACTTCCAGATGACGCGCATGATTGATTTGATGGAAGAGTACTTGACCTATCGAAACTACAAGTATTGCCGTCTGGATGGCAGTACCAAGCTAGAGGATAGGCGAGACACCGTTCACGACTTCCAAACCCGGCCTGAGATCTTCATCTTCCTGCTCTCTACCCGTGCCGGTGGCCTGGGAATCAATCTAACATCGGCCGATACCGTCATCTTCTACGACTCAGACTGGAATCCTACCATTGACTCTCAGGCCATGGACCGTGCCCATCGTTTGGGTCAGACAAAGCAGGTGACGGTGTACCGGCTGATCACCCGCGGCACCATCGAAGAGCGCATTCGCAAGCGGGCCATGCAGAAGGAGGAAGTTCAACGCGTTGTCATCACTGGTGGCGACGGTGCTGGTGTGGATTTCAACACTCGCGACCGCCGGGAGAACCGAACAAAGGACATTGCGCTGTGGCTTGCCGACGACGACCAGGCCGCCGAGCTCGAGCGTAAGGAGAAAGAGGCGGCCGAGAAACCGGAAGAGGAGAGCAAGAAGAAGAGCAAGAAGGCGCTGGCTGCTGAGGCGCGCAAGAAGCGCAAGGGTGAGATGAGTCTGGACGACATGTATCATGAAGGTGAGTTGTGTGACCCTGACCCTCGCTCTGACTATGCATAGCAAGCCCATACTGATCTTATTCACTCTTACAGGCGAGGGACATTTTGAAGACCAATCCCAGAAGCCTTCGGGGGCCGCAACGCCGATGACTGTTGACGACGCCGCCGCCGCTGCTGCTGCTGAGCCCAAGCGCGGCCCACGAGGAGGGTCGGGCAAGAGCAAGAAGGCCAAGACAGCCAAACAGCGCCTGGCTATCATCGATGCTGAGGGAGATCTCGGCATGGGAGGTGGTGGATGATCAGCAGACCGCTTTGAGGCGGACTTTATTGTACAACATTGACCGCGAGATGTGGTTGTGGTGGCGATGGTAGTGAGCGTGGAGTGAGAGTCAGGGATTGCCGCGGAGACGGCCTGAGATCACTTATTTCATCATCACCATCAAACTAGGCGCAACAACCACAGTAGATAGAGCAGACTAGTAGTGTATTTAATAGACCACACAGGACTTGTTGTGTGTTGGTTGAGCCCGCCGACTCAGCCGTGCATTGGTAGTGGTACTGGTTACTTTACCTTTTGACTGGAAACTAAGACCAAACATGCCAAGAGTATTGTCAAGAGTTTGGAGGTCAAATCACACGGTGTCACGTGGCAATATCTGACCATTCTACATTAGGCTTAGCTCCCAATAGGCGAAGCGGCCCCGCCAAACGCCGCGTTCATCTGTTGTTGCCCCCAAAGCCTCCAAAATCTACAACTTGCCCCTCCACCTGACATTGCTAGCCATCCTCATTACTCTGCATTGCTAGCCAGCCCTTTGTATTACATTGCCAGCCCTCAAAATCACATTGCCAGCCCTCCACATTGCACTGCCAACGCCCATTACGTTGCTAGCCCTCTTGCTGGTCCAAACTGGCATCATGGATGACAATCCTGATCCAATGGACTGGGAGGCTACCCATCCTCCATCAGATCCTCACCTGTACAGCGGCAGGACCTACATGCCTGGTGGCTGGTCGTTCCAAGCCCCCGCCCCCGCCAACATGTTTGGTCGAAGAGGAAGAGGAAGAGAGAGCAAGGAAGAGAAGGAATATGGCTTCGTACCCAGAGCTAAGAGAGTCTGCCTCAGCCTCATCGGCCTTGGACTGTGGGCCAAGGAGAGCGGATACAGGGCTGGAGCCGAGCTCACAGAATGCACCATCACCAAGACGCGTGCGATCATCCAGCGGTACAAGACCACCAGCAGCAGCAGACGCCACAGACGCGCCGCTTACAAGGCCCGGTCCTTCCCTCCCCTCCGCGAATCGCCCTTTCTGCGCGCTCTCCGAGCAAAAGAAGCGCCCATTCAGCGGCTCGCCAGAGTGCGGGCGCGCAGCACCTATGCCGAGCTGAGACGCAGGCCAAACCCGTTCGCATCGATAGCCTCGCCCCCTCCTCCCTTCTCTCTACATAGCGACAGTGCTACCATACCCACGGCACAGCTGTCATCATATCAAGAACAAGATTCAGATCAACCTTTCTGGCTCGAGCAGCAGCCTAACACGCCTGCTGCGACCAGACAGCGCCACGACGAGATCCCTAACCCTTTTTCTAAAAAGCCGATTCTCTTGCCCACCTTACCCGCAAGTCCTGATAGCGACAAGGCCTCGCCCTCAGCCGGTGATCCTCCTGGTTCTAGCCCCAACTTTCCTATTCTGAAACCCGACAACCTCTCTCCGCCACAGACAGCTGAAGGCGGCACCGGCTCGTCATGTGACCAGTTTGCTGCTCGGACTTCGTATCTATCAGATCATGGGCGCCGTTCTCAGGACATATCACTTGCACAAGAAGGATCTAGATCTGCTCAAGCGGCCTCCCGTCAATCTGACCCCCGACGATCCACCGACCTCGTGCAAGACCCCAGGAGAGTTCAATACCCCGGGCTTCCTTCTCACGGGCACCCTTCTCGAAACCCATTTCTTCTACAGCCCTCTCAAGAAATATTTACTCGAGAGGCATTGACTCAACCTGACCGCCGTCATTCTTCACCTGAGCAACCCCCGTCGGGCGAAGCCATGGCCGAGAGCTCAGCACAGTCTTATCACGACGACGGCCTTGGAGAGCTGGCCGGTTTCGGTGATTTGGGCCTCGAACCCGCCGCTCGAGAGACGCCAGAAAAGCCGGTCTCTCCTAAGGCCGTGCGATGGGGGTCGGAGAAGACGTCGCGGCGAACGAGAGCGCAGATTGCCAGGGAGAAGTTCGAGAGGGAGGCCAGAGCCTACAAGAAACTGGCACCTCTCGACGCTGACTGGCAAGCTCGTGTTCTTGCTGCCCTCCAACATGGCCATGGAAGTTTTCAGGCCTCTGACCTTCGTCGCGTTGTGCCTCTGTCGCGCGTCTCTGGCGCAACAGACAAGTGGCTCAACGATGAAGTGGTCAATGAATATCTGAAGCTCGTGGTCCGCCATGGAAATCAGAACGATCGAGCGGGCCAAGTTCCCTCGTATCACGCGTTCAACAGCTTCTTCTTCAGCAATCTCGCGGAGAAGGGGCCGGAATCTGTGCGGAGGTGGGCGCAGCGGGCCAAGATATCGGCCCGAAGCCTGCTCCAGACCAAAGCCGTCTTCATCCCCATCAACCAGGGGGCGCATTGGACTCTGGCGGTGGTGGGTGGGGAGGCCAAGAGCATCACCCACTACAACTCTCTGGGCGGGAATGCCTCCAGGATTCTGGACATCATCAAGTCTTGGGTGGAGGCTGAGCTTGGATCAGCCTTCAAGGAGGAAGATTGGAGCCTGGATGAAGGGCAAAGCCCCCGCCAGGCCAACATGGACGACTGCGGTGTCTTCACCGTGACCAGCGCCCGCCAGATCATGTTGGGCTTCACCCCAATGTCCTATGGGGCAGGCGACATCGGGGTGCAGCGCATGCGGATCGTGGCGGAGCTGGTCAACGGAGGGCTTCTGAAGGCAGCCGAAGACACCGCAGAGATGACTGGACGGTGATGGTGATGATCCAGCATCTCCAGTTTTGTAATTTTGGTTTGGTTTTAGCATTGATTGTGTTTGGAGTTTTCGGAGTCGAGTCTTGACTTTGCGCCCCTTGTGGCTTTGGAAGGGATACAGTACGACTACAGTACGACTACAGTACGACTATGAAAAGACTAGGGAACATGGAATAATTTGGCAATGACCTCTCTGGCTTTGACATGTAAGAAAGATATAAGAGAGTAGGGATGTCAATGCTCTAAACTTGTCATTTCAGAAGCGTATCTCATAACTGCCCGCCCTGGTCATGTACCTAACCCACTTGACGGAGCTGTAGTTACTCTTCTCAAAGACCTTGAGATAGCGCACGAGCAGGCCGGAGCTGGTAAACATGAGCAGGCTAAAAGTCATACTCAGCGGCGGCCTGGACCAAGCCTTGTGGGTGGTCATGGCGGTGAGCTGGGCATCAGCACTGAGGACGAACTCACTGCCGCCGACAAAGCGCGAGATCTTCCAGACGATGCAGTTGCTCTCCGGCTCGTAGCGGGCCTTGCCCTGGGTGGTGCGCTCGGTGATCTTGGCGGCGTTGAGCGGCGTTGGGATGCGCACGACGACGTTGGTGGCAAACAGCTTGGCGCCGTAGTTGGCCCGGATGGCGATCGAGTACTCGACCCGCGTGGTGCCGACCTCGCGCACGATCGCGTGCACCGTGAAGGGCAGGCTGACGTTCTCCGTCGCCCGGTACCGCATCAGCTCGAACTCGCCGTCCGGCGGCACAAACGAGATCGTCCGGTCTGTGTCGAACCGGCCCAGCTGCACGCACTGGTGGAATTGGCAGTCTTCCAGCGTGACGCTGCCCGCGGCTGTTGCTGCTCTGCTGTTGTTGCCGTTGTTGCTGCCGCTGGTAGCGCCGGCGCCGTCGCCGCCACCACCACCACCACCACCACCACCACCCATGACAAGCTGGTCGTTGAGCCCGAATTTGCACTCGGGCGTGCCGCTGAGGTAGGCGCGCATGACGATCTGGCCCGTCACATCGGCCCGCAGCACGGTCCCCGTTGCCGACATGAGCAGGTTGACGTCCTCGATCACGTCGACGAACGCCTCGTTTTTGCGGTACTTGATATCCCCCCGACGCCACGATTGCGCGCCCGTCGCCTGCATCGTGATCCGTGACGTCTCCTGCGCCGGAGCCGAGACCGATCTGATTGCGGACGAGATGTTGTCCGGCGTGATGTACATCTTGAGCACGTCCACGTCGGTGTTTTGTGGATAGCCAAAGTCAAGTATTTCTATAAAACGAAATAGAAAATAAAAGAGCTGCGTCAGCAGGACTCCTATTTCCATTTTCATAATTACATACACGAGAGAGAGAGAGAGAGAGAGAGAGAGAGAGAGAGAGAACTATACCATCGAGTAATTCATAAATCAGGACAAAGTTATTCTTGACCGCGTCTTCGTCCAGCTTCCCGAAATAGCCCTTTCCCAGGCCGATGAAGCGGTAGAGAAACTCAAAGACAACAGCGGCATTGGCGTTACTCTTGGTCACCGCCGCCAGATAGATGTTTTCATGCTTGACATGGCTGAATGTCGTCGACCCCAGCGTCAGAATCGGCGACCGTACTTGCGGGTTGGAGATGACTTGGATCCGGAAGATGTCCGCTAACCGCGGCCGGCAGTCGGCTCTGAAGGCGCGAAATATCAGGTTCTCGCCCTTTTGGTTGAAGACCAGAATGCCGGACAGCATGTTGTTGGCCAGTGCCGTTTGGAGTAAACAATATTTTTTTTTATCTATATAGCGACAGGACAGCAACGAGGGAATTGGGAAGTTGACTGTCCAGAGTTCACGCTAGGATGAATAGGGGCTAGTTCAAGAAATTAATTAAGCCTAGCCCCTTTTTTTCCCATATGAGACCATGGGCTGCTTGGCATGTTTGTTGTAAGCTGGTAATTGATTACAGATTTAACTATGTATTCAGGTTCCTAAGCATTTGCGCATACATGCTGCTGTGAGAGCTACAGAAATTTCCCTTGACTCTCCTCCCAAGCAGCAGGGCAGTGACACACCCACATCCACATCCACACACACCCACGCACAGCAGAGCTACACTCCCCCCTCCCCGCCAAACCATGCAATAGATTACAACACCAGTCAGACACAACAAGAGGGAGGAGAGAGGGAGGAACAGACAAGGCGACGGACGGACGGACGGACAGAACAGACACGCGCCAACTTTCTCATACACAATGTCACAAAGCACAGCGGCTGAAGACCCTACAGGCACAGGCACAGGCGCAGGCACTGGCTCATCTCTCAACAGCAGCAGCAGCAGCAACTATGTGTCGGTCTCGGTGTTCGATCTCCTCCTAATTGAACTGATCCCACTTGCGGAGCGCATGGCCGTCGAATACGAAGCCTCCCTCGACCGGCCGTCTGCCGTGAACAAGTCGTTTTCCTCCTCGTCCTCATCCTCCGCCTCTTCATCACAGCAGCAGCAGCCCAATGCCAATGGCAATACAAACCCCGCCCAAACACAACTTCAACAACAACAACAACAACAACAACAACACACAACAACTCCAACGCCAACGACAACAACAACGCCAACCACAAACCCAGCAGCACCGGCGGCCGTCTTTGGCGGGGCCACCACGTCCGAGGGCCAGACGATTACGCCGCTGATGCGCGAGCTGATCTCGCATCGGCTCGATGCGCTGGGCTACCGCGTCGGGCTGGGCCTGTCGGAGCGCTTCAGCCGCGATCGGCCGCGGTTCGTCGACCATCTGGACGTGATCAAGTTCCTGTGCAAGGACCTGTGGACGGTTGTGTGGAAGAAGCAGATTGATAATTTGAAGACCAATCACAGAGTATGTACTACACTACACTACACTATATATGCGCTACAACTGCCCCATTTCATCCCGTGCCTGATCAGTACTGACACTTCGGGCAACAGGGCGTCTTTGTCCTGACAGATGCAAAGTTCCGACCGCTATCGAGAATGAGCATGGCAAACAATGCAGAAGCTGTGGCTCGAGCGCAAGTACACCTCATCTTCCCCTGCGGCATCATCAGGGGCGTGCTATCGAGCCTGGGAATACAGGCAAGCGTGCAGGCCGAGTCGACTGAGTTGCCGACTGCAACGTTTCAAATCAAGACCAGTGGAGCAAAAGTATGAAAGACGAGCAAGCAACGACGGTTCCAGCAGCATTGTTTATTTTATTGGCACGACGAGTTTTGTCTACCGATGTTGCTGGGTCAGGTCATCGTCTCAAATGACACATGAGGGCAAAAGGCACGCTTACTGCGTAAATCATGCCCCTACCAATTTTCCTTATAATCTGCTCCGCACACATACAAGGTCAGCGACACTGGCGACACTAGGAAGAATGAAAAGCAGCAGAGAATGTCCTCGCGTGGCTCATTCTTGCTCAGAAAGTTGCCTCGGTCCTAGTGGACAACGCGCCAGAAATTACACCTTACTTTGAGTCCTTGGGAGCATTGACGAAGTCGACGCCAGCCTTGATGTTGGTCTTCAGACCCTTGATGGCTTCCTCCAGCAGCTTCTTCTCATAGTCGTTGGCAGAGGGCAGGATGTTGTAGACCTTCTCAACACCATTGGGCTGTGCATATGTTAGCAAACGCTTCTCGTGCATGGGGAGGGACTGCATACGCCGAGCTCGACAGGAAGAGAGAAGAAGTCCACGCCAGTTTCCTTGGCAATGGCCTCACCACCGGGCACACCAGGGAGATAGACGAAGCTGGGCTCAATGATACCCTTCTCGCCGTTCTTGGCTCGGATGACCTTCTCGGCAAAGCGCCAGCCAGCATAGGCCATGGAGAGAGTGGCACTGCCAGCACCATCCTTGGCCTTGACGACCTCGTCGCCACCGAACTGAACACGGTTGACGAGAGCATCGAGCTTGTCAGCCGGGATGGAGACCGAAGGCTTGGCCTGCGAGAACAGAGGCACGATGGTGTTGCCCGAGTGGCCACCAACCACGGGGATCACTGTGTCTGATGGCTTGTTGCTGCCTGTGAGCTCAGACACAAAGGTCTCGGCACGGACGACATCCAGGGTGGTGACACCAAAGAGTTTCCTGGGGTCGAAGACGCCAGCAGCCTTCAGGACTTCGGCGGCAATGGGCACAGTCGAGTTGACCGGGTTGGAGATGACGAGGATGTAAGCCTTGGGGGCATATTTGGCAATGGCCTCAATGAGACCCTTGACAATGCCTGCGTTGATGTTGAACAGGTCGTCACGGGTCATTCCCGGCTTGCCTGTGGAGAAGGGTTAGCGATGCTCCCCGGTCGAATGACGACGAGAGCGGCAACTTACGAGGAACGCCGGCAGGGATGATGACAATATCAGCACCGGTCAGGGCCTGCTTCTTTGCTTCCTCAGTTCCTGGCTGCTTGCCTGCGAAGTCGCCCTTCTCCGCAACATGGCCGGTCAGTTTCTGCCAACTGTCAGCCCGCTTCTTTTTTCCCCTCTGTGTGTCTGGCCCGCTCTTCTTACCGCTCGAGAGGAGATATGGCCCAGGTCAGCTGCAACGCCGGGGGTGTTGACAACATCGAAGAGAGCGACCTCATCGACGTGCTCCGAGATCTTGCTGAGAAGGGACAAAGGCTGTCAGGTTTTTGTCAGTCCACAGCGGCCTTGCCCATGCTGATTTGCAGCCACTACTCACCTGGCCAATGCCACCAGAAGCACCGAGAATAACAGCCTTGACCATCTTGTTCGTTGGGCAGGTCTTGAATGTGGGGTAGTTTGAATGGAAGTTCCAGCAAGAAGAAAAACAACAACAAGAGCAGCAGCAACAACAACTGAGAACTGCTACTTCTCGTTAGTCTTATTAGAAAGGCTCTGGTAGGATCGATCTCTTCTGACTTACCAGGGACTCTTAGATGAGTTATTTAGCAGCTAGAAAACAGACACTCGGGTGAAACCGTGCAAGGGAAATGGCGTCAATGGTGGGGAGGACAGAAGATGAAGATGAAGCTGGGGCTTGGCATTCAAAAGAGTAGGAACCCCTCACTTCCCTCTTAACCTACGTGCCTTCCCGTTAAGCTATAATAAACTCCCAGAACCTTCCTTCCTCTTTGCTTCTCCCACGTGCCCCACATCCATGTGAACCTGCCCAACCTATTGATGGCCTGGTTCCTATAGTTAAGTAACTCTTGCCCTCTTGGACGAGTCCACTTAGCAACATTTTAAATCTAAGTTATGTCATTCTGTCTATCATGCAAGACACAGTTTTTGTCGTTCTTGTTGTTGTTGTTGTTCTTGTTCTTGTTCTTGTTATACTCAGTGGGCGGCGGTAGAGCAGCAACTAACCATGCCGAAAGAGGCAATAATCTTTCCCGAGGTAGAAGATCCGACATATGAGGGAGGGCCGAAGTTGCTTTGCTGACACGACACCACACACGGCACTGACTGGGGCTGGGCTGGGCTGGGCTGGGCTGCTCGGACAGTCGGATTGAAACGGCTCCCCGTCGCCGGGCAGAACTATTTGTTGAATTTAATTGTTGACTGCAATTTGTGATATTACCACCCCCGTCTTCCTTCTCAAATTCGGCGCAAGAAAGCGGGGGGGGGAAGGTGGGCGAGAAAAGCACGGCACGCCAGATGGAGAAAAAAAAAAGAAATATGGCATGCGACTGTGAAGGGGCCGTCCTGATGCAACCTCGCGAGAGACAACCTTTCATTTGATCATGGGATTGAGCACTTGGTTGGGGGCATTATGATGATGGTAAGATGGAGGAGATGGAACGAGTAAGTTGAGGCACAAAAGCTGCTCCAGTAGGTACATGGAGTCGATCTCAAGAGGTGCTGCTACCGGTGCTGCTACCCACACATCATTTTTCGGCTTCCTTTCATGATATCTATGATCTCATCTCATAATACGCCATGTGATGCTCTTCGGGTCTCCTCAAACAAAAAAGGTCAGACGCTGAAATGCCTGCTCTGGTACACGCATCGACGTCGGGGGCGCGCGCGGGCAGCTGGGTCTCCTAGCCTGGACAGATTGACTGGATCGGGATCGCGAGTGGTTTCCTCCTTTTTTCATCTTGGTCGGTTCAAAAGCACTTAAGCAGAGGTGGCCTTTGCCTTGACACCCCTCGGCTTCTTGGCCGGGGTATCCTTCTTGACTCTCTGGGCGTCCTTCAGAGCACTTGCCCTCGACACAGCAGCCTGGTTGAGATCGGGTCGGTACGAGCGCTTGCCAACGGCATCAGCAATGCTCTTGTATGTCCTGCACAAAGCTTTCGTCAGTCCAGATCACAAATTTTTTTTTCCTTCTTCTTCTTTTTTCAATTGGTGGCTGAGCTCACGATCTGTTAGTCTTGGCCGGGCCGTAGGAGTGTGTGTTCAGGTGCGAGGCCGGCTGGTGCGAGTTTGCGCCCTTCTTGGTCTGCAGGACCACGCCACCCTTGCCATTGTCCAGCACGGCGACGGCCTTGTCGTTGATGAAGCCCGCGTGCTTCTTCGAGTGCTGGTTCGTCAGGTTGAGCGGGTCGCGAGAGAACTGAACTCCGCCAGCCGCCCTGGACTTGACCAGGTAGGCATTCTGGTTTCCTGCGCCCGGGAGAGATCAGCGACGCACCGAGGACAAGGGGATGGGGGAAAACGTGGGGAGAACTCACGCACAATCTCCCAAAGGAGGTCACTCGAGATGTTTGGCCGCTCAGACATGGCTGTAAGTAATGCGCTGTGGAATCCTCGAAAAGGCCAAGAAACGCGCCGAAATCTCAAGGTTTGTGTGTGGTGGTGGCGCCAAGAAAAATGCATTGTTAGGCTCGTCCGCTCCCCCGTGTTGGAACTTTTAAACAACAACCTGCATCAAACTCCGCACTCGCCCAGTATCGACTCCCATCATTTGTAGCCCTTTTCTTCGTCGCATCAGCCCCCTTTTTGCCTCAAAAAAATGCCAGCCATGGTTCAGCTCTCGGAGGAGACCAAGGTAGGTGCTTGCCTCTGTCGCCGCCGCGCGTCGTTTGGCCATCACTGACAAGAAACTGCGAATAGGAGCGCATCTCCAAGATCCTCGACATCACCCGCGAGGTCGTTCATTACGGCTATCTGCCACTGATCCTGTATCTGGGTAGGACTTGAACCAAGTTCCAGAAGCCTTGCCCTCCTCCTGCTGACCAAGCTCCCCCGCACACAGGCTACACCCGCAGCGAGCCAAAGCCGTCGTTGATCAACCTTATCTCTCCCTTCGCCAACTAAACCAGTTTTCCATCTACTGTGTACAATAACAACAACAAGGCCTTTCACATGTATGAGAAGGACATATTTTGAAAGCATGGAATGATGATGCTCCTTGGGGCGGGCAAATGTACAATATATATTGCGGTTTGGGCAAGACGTGGACAGCAGCAGCAGCAGTGACATGACGCTGGCAATGGCAATATGGCAAAAAGATTTTGCACAACTCTCTCCACCCTGGCGAGAAGATAGACTTGAGAAGCTGTTGATGGTTTTCAACCAAAGCAGCTAAGAGGAGTCTGAATTGAAAGAAAGATTCCTGAAACCAAGCCTTGTCTCCCTTTACATTTCTATGAGCGGCAGATCGGTTGGCTGGACGTCCGACAAGGCCTTGGAGCATTGTCTAGTGACTTCTTCAGTGGATGAAGAAAGTTGCTAATTCATGCAGACACCCACTCATTCTAGGACAACACCAACATCAATCTCCCAGACAAAGCAAGGCATGTGCAGGCCAGGTCTTGGCTTGCTATTAGTCATACAAGCTTCACTCCTCTTCATTCCCTTCTCTCCCCTTCTCTCCTCCTGTCCAAGCTCATCGCCAGTTAGTAAGATATCACATATGGCTGCATGACCACGTGACCTGTTGGGGAATTCTGAAGCCCTGGCCAGAGACAGGAATCGAAGCATGGGCTGCATCAAGTATTGAAAATACGAGATTAGGAGGCTTGAGGAGATCTCCTGTCAATATCCAGGGGGATTAAGGGATAAAATCTGTGCTCTGTAAAATCAATCAACGTGGTAATCACGCGTTGCCACTCTGCAGGTGACTGTACAGCGTATTCTACATGTATAGTCGACTTGTCGTGATGACGATTCCCAGCAACTCACAATGTAATTTAGTGCTGACGGACATACTGCTCAATACGCTGACCTGTCCGCGGCCATTGTGGTTAGCTTGTCTGCAGGGGCTGCCTGGCAGATCAGGCACAGTCGATTCCTCAGGTCCGCTGCCGCTCTTGCAAGTGACTTCATCTCCCAGCTCATTAGAAGAAGACGCCGCCGACACAGAATCTTCTGAGGGGCTGCTGCCAGTCCGCACAACCAGCTACGAAGCACTTGTGCCAGCCAGACACAACGGCATGGATCACAAGTCACCGGCCAAAGCGTGTGGGTTGCGGGACCGAGGCATTGAAGTGGAAGGGGCCAAAGTATATTTGCAGGGCCGCCCTAGATGAAGGTTTTGATAAATTCCTCCGTGCGAATGGCAATTTTGGCTTAGAGTTAAGTCGATTTAATGTGCAATTATGCCTTTCAGAGCAAGTTCATTCGCTGTCGAAACGTGAGATCACGTGGGTGGATTCTTAACGCCGGGGTTAACGTAGGAGATAAGGGACATCATTATCATCACTTCGGAAGACAAACACGCCAGCTTAGTTGGCACAGTTTGACGAATCGCAATTCAGATTCGTTTTGTACCTAATTGTGGTTAACAGTAGTCAGGTGTAGGTGTGGATATGATCAGGCACTGAATGAGCTGATATAGTACTGGACAACGGTCAGGCTGTTGATGCCCAAGGTATTGGACAGGGAGTCACTCACAGTCAGGACAGACTCTTCGCTGCCTTCATCCTCGGTAGGAAGATAGACATACAAGACCAGACCATGGTCCGGGATAAACGTGGCAATCACTCTCGAGTTCAATCTCCCAACACTCAAGACCCTTGACCAGTCCTTGGCGTCAATTCTCACAGCAGTCCAGCCAGCAGGGTCTTGGCCGTCAGGTCCACCCAGCTCCTTCTTCTTCGTGCTCGGGTCATCTCTCACCCCCTGACTGCCATCAGGAAACATGGAGGCATCAAGCTCGGGGTGCGCCAGGCCGGTCCAGCGGCTGGCTATGGAAAGAGCGTCAGTCTTGATCGCGATCTGGAAGCAGCCATGCATGTTGGCACTCAGTTCGAGTCTTGGTGAGACGCTCTTCTGAGTGGCGAGAGCCAGCTTGGTGAATCGCTCTGACAAGGCCTTGACCTGGGCCAGAGGAGGCAGGTAAATGTTGACGTCTGACGAAGGGCAGATTGGCTCATGCAAGTGAGAGACGCTGTGCATGGGGAGCACCTTGACTGGCACGTCTTGGGTGATGATCGTTTCGCGACCTGCGATATCACTGGCAAAGCTGGGTGCCGACATGCCGTGGTCCAGGTCAAAGGCTGCGAGGTCATCGGCTGGGGCGGCGGAGGAAAGGGAATGATTGGGAGCCACAACACCGCCGTTGCCGCTGCTGATGCTGTTTGTGACGATGGTTAGCGACAGCATGGGCACATTATCCTTCTTGGTCAGCCGCAGCTGCACCGAGGTGGCACGCAGGGCGGAGCGCAGAGCCCGCTGAAGGGCCTGGATGGGCACCTCGAGATTGATGGTGTTCTTGGGGGCGGCCGATTGGATGGTATAGGTGTCAAAGACGGTGTCCAGCTTGAGCACGCACCATGCCTGGCTGCCACGCTCAGGCAGGACGGTGAAGCGGACATCGTCATCGTTGAGCCGGCACCATGCAATCTGGTGGAGCGAGGCCAGCGAGGCACAGAACTCTGTGGACGGCAGTCAATCTCTTTCTCTTTCTCTTTTTTTTATCATCATCCTGCACTGCAGTGTGGGTGGTGAGGACGAGGACGAGGGCGAGGTCAGTCCATACTGGCAAACACGCTCACATTCTTGATCTGGCTCTTGAATCTCATTGTGCGGTGCCAAGTTATGAATAAGTGATGAGCAGCGGTTTCTGCGAGCGACAGATATTGACTCAGGTTGTTACACACCTCCGATGCATGTCGGACGTGTCGGACGTGTCGGACGTGTCGAGCGTGTCGGGCGTGTCGGACGTCGGCTCGCTGACTGGGTGCGTCGGCCTAGTAATAAGCAGAATATTATTGAGCTGCAGGAATAGTGAATAGTGTGGCTGTCAACGCGTTTCGCTTAGGAGCCTGCCATGCCTATTCCGTCACCCCTGTTAGGCCTGGTTAGGCTCTGTTAGGCCTAATCTGTAATTTGTTATTTTGTGCGTTGTGAGGATTTTGTAGAGCAGATTAGAGATTGGAGGACAATGTGCAGTAGCAGCAGCAGCAGCAGCAGAATCCTGTGTTAGGCCACATGTACTAGAGCACTGGCCGTGTGTGTTCCTCTGCAAGCTCGCCGCCCTTTTGATGCATTAGCAGTGTTCGCTCTGCCGAACCTGAACCTTGCTGGCTTCACTGCCCTTGCTGCCCTGCACCTTGGCGAGACAGGGATCATCCCCACCGTCAGCCAGCCAGCTCGGCCGGAAAGGAGCCCAGGAGTCGGGAGTCGAGCAGTTGAGATCCGGGTTACGAGGTAGCACCGATCGTTCGTTCACTGCTCACTACCTGGTACCTAGGTGCCTAGGTAGAGTCCCGTACGGTACTTGGTCCAGTGTTGGTCTTACAGTAGTACAGACTGTACCCCCTTGGCTACGCCCCCCCCCAGTTAGCAGCCACAAGATAGGCGTGTGTGCTTTATGCGGTAGCTAGCGTTCAGCAGCTCCGCTCGTCGACGACCGCCCACCGTGCCCGCCGCCGCAGCATGGCCGTAGCCACCAGGGCTGGGCCGAGGAAAGCCCCCCCGAAACCTCTCCTCCTCACGGATGTGCCTCGCCTGCAGCCCAGTCGTGGCCGAGCCGAGTCTCCTCAGTCACCGTCGCGGTCACGATCGCCCGAAGGCAGAGCTGCGTTCAGGGCACAGCACCTCGACCCGCTGCTGCGCAACCTGTCGCCCGAGTCGACCCTCCATGCCCTGCAGGCCACGCAGACCATCGAACAAGGCTCGGCACAGGGCATTTTGGCCCGGAGCATTGCCGATGCCAGCCCGGCAGAGCGCGAGATTGGGATCCGCGCCGCCTTTGCTGCTCAGAAGCTGCGGGAGTTCCGCGGTGAAGTGTCGCGCTGGGAATGGCCCAGTGCACTGGAACGGGCCCGTGGCGCCGGATTCGAGTCGGCGGCGGCGAATGAGACGCAGACCAAGGATACCGACTATCTGGGCTGTCTGCCCGTCAGCCGCGTCGACCACTATGAGCAGCGCATTGGCCAGATTCGAGACGGGCTAGACAGCCTCGACATGGACGAGATCAAGGACCATGTGCTGGCAGCGCACTCGGGCTTCTTCTTTTCCCAGCACGTCGCCACGGCCGCTGCTGCATCAGACCAGCAGCATTCTGGCTTTCGCGGCTCCTCCTACGGCCGTCTGCGAGACTTCACTGCTCTCGTCACCGCAACCGTTATCCAGGCACTGCCTGACCTGGCTGTACTCACCAACCTCCTCGACACATGGGAGATCCGAGTGCGTATCCTGCGCCAGCTTCCCGACTTGCTGCGTCTGATGGACGAGTCCAGGAGGCGGGTGCAGCTGGCCGCAGATGATGCACGAGACGCTGGCAGCGCTGCTGGCCTGACCCAGGCGAGCTTCGACCAGGCCAAGAAGGACCTGGGTGCCTGTGTGGCCCAGTTTGGCCGCCGCCTCGACCGTTTTCTCGACATGCTGGAGGGTCAAGAAGATGCTCTGCCGCACTCCTGGATCGACTCGCTCGAGGCTGTCGAGCTGCAGTATGCCACATGGGTGGTTGATGCCCAGCGCATTGTCCATGTGAACCAGGCCAAGACGATATCTCTAGACAAGACGGTATCTGCAGACAAGACAGCATCTCCAGACAAGACAGCATCTCCAGACAAGACGGCATCTCCAGACACCGCCGCTGAGCACATCCGCATCCAAGACGCTCGACTGAAGATTCCCCCACCACCCCCCGCCAATTCTGACCCGGCCGACGACCTGTCCGCTGCTCGTGGCCACCGGCGAGACTTTTCCGATGTCTCGATTGCCAACTCGGCCTACTCAGCCATCTCCGGCATTTCAGGCATCTCAGAGGCTGAGATTGTCGAGGCAACCCAGACTCAAGTTCTGCCGAGCCCCAAGGTCAGCCTGATAGACCACTCCAAGTCCTTGACTACTGCCGTCAGCATTCTTCGGGCCAAAGGCGACTCTGTCACCCGTTCACCCAATGTGCAGCGTGCCTCTACCGCTTCCTTTGAGCTTGTGTCGAAGGACCAGCTGAAGAAGGTCACAATGAGACGCAGCATGAGCGCCGAGCTGCTCACCAGGAACTTCACCGCCCAGAGCTCCGAGAGCACTCCCGCCAGAGCTTTGCAGCAGCTTACTGGCAATCCTTCGACTCATGCACCTCTCCGCTCCCCACTCGGGCGTCCTTCAAGCCCTATCACGCGCCCGAAGACATCCGCCTCTACCTATGGCTCGAATGAACAGGACCCATCGATAGCATCTCCGATCCTGCCAAGAAGGTCCAGCAAGCGCGCCTCCCGTCCCCTCGATTCCTTGATCTCTTCATCGCCACGCACACCCAAGCCAGACTCCCCACGTGACCGACAAGACCCGACACGTGACCAACCACAGCCCACACGTGACCGGGACAAGTCAAAACAGGGGTCGACTACACTCGAGGCCAAAATCCAGGACATCCTCTCGACGTTGCCTACCAAGATCCGCCTGACTGATGATAGCAATGGCAACACCACCCCGGACCTGTCCCCGCTCTCCACCCGCGCTTCCACCCCCACACCAGCCCTGACACTTTCTCCAGCCAAACACAGTCGCAGCCGCTCAGGGGCTGAATCCGACATGCTTTTTCATCTTCACCAGCACGGCCAATCGCGCGACGTTGCGCCCGTCAAGCTCCATGTCCGTTCTGTTGGCGAGAATGGTGATCGGGTCATGGTTCGGGTTGGCGGCGGATGGGCAGATCTGGGTGAGTATCTGAGGGAATACAGCGCCCATCATCGGTCCAAAAGCGTTGGTGACGGTGCCGTAGAGGTGGCCCAGTACCCGTCACAGTCGAGACGAGAACACACTCCAACCAGTCATGGCCACGTCCGCAAATCTAGTGGCTCATTAGCCAGAGCAGCCAGGCGGAGATCTGTTTCTCAAACCTCGGTTGATTCACCTGGTGGCAGCAGCAGGGGCCGCTCCTCTCGCTCTCCCAGCCCGCCACCACCTAACTCTGAAGATCAGCACTCGGCTTGGACGCCGCCCCCCGTGCCGCCCATTCCGGCCTTGTTCGTGTCCTCAAGTCCACCGCTTTTGCCAACCACACCCACAACCCCAGTGCGGCCTGGCACTTTGATCAGCAGCACGAAAGGCGGTGATGATACACCTGTCAGATCCCCGACACATTCACATTCCCAGTCCGCCATCTCCTCCTCTCCACCCCTCAGCAATACGACTCCGCCAACACATCATCATCATCATCATCATCACTCCTACACCCCCCTCGGCGCTGCCGGTCCCAGACTCAAGACCCGCCGCTCCGTCACTCTCGACCACTTGACCGGGAGCAAGAAGGAAGAGGCCTGGGTCAACGGCATGCTCGGCAAGGCCAGGGCCGTCAGTCACGGCACAGCACATTCAGTCTCACACATGCCTAGCCCGCTGTCAACCTCGACCACTCCAACTACAGCTACTCCCCCAGCTTCAACCATCATCGGTCTGGCTTCTACTACCACAGGGCCTACAACTCCTTTGTCGGCATCATCTGTCTCCCAGCATCAGCATCAGCAGCAGCAGCAGCAGCAGCAGCAGCAGCAACAGCAGAGGCAAAAGCAGCATTCTCCCGCTAGCCATCGCGCGACCACCAGCCTGCTGACCAGCTTCCCCTCGCCTCCCACAAAGGCGAGCACGCCTCCTCCTCCTCCTCCTCCTCCTCCTCCTCCCACGGCCAAGACCTCCCCACCCAACGGCAGCAGCAGCATCAGCAGCATCAATAGCAATAGCAGCAGCAGCAAGTCCCAGGTGCACGCGAATGTCAAGGCCGTCAAGGCCGGCGAACGCCACCGGCCGCGCCTGAGCCTGGGCGACGTGGGAGGCATCAAGCGGGTGTTTTTACGCAGAAAGAGTGAAAAGCAAATGTAATAAATGTGTGCAAACAAAATAGATAATAAATCGGAGGAGGAGGAGGAGATCCTTGTAGAAAAATAGATATACCTACCTACCTACCCACCTACTTACCTACTACTACTTACTTACCTTGAAAATGTGTAATACATATAATTCAACGGATAATGATAATGATGCTTCTCTCTGTCTCTCGCTCTCTGTCTCACAGCTTTCTTCCTGGAGAACGCACACCCACACCCCCCTTTGATATTTTTCTTTTCTTTTTTTTTCTCCAGTCGTCTCCTTCTTCTCCTTCTCCTTCTTCTTCCTCTTCTGCATCATCATCATCATCATCCTGCTGCTACTGCTACTGCTACCGCTACTGCTGCCGTAAGTCTCACAGCCCTCTCTCACCTCCCCGGCGCCAACATCCTCCCCTCTTCCCCCCCCGCCCAAAAAAAAAAAAAAATAAAAACACCCGCCCACCAAAACCCTCGATAGTAAACTAGAAAAAACGTGGCCCAATTGGTTTCTTCTTTTTTTCTTCTCTCTTCTGTCTCTCTGCCTTTTTTCGCCTTTCATTGTGTGAGAACCCGATTTCTTTTTTTCCTTCTGGTATGAAATCAATCAATCAAGCAATCAATCAATCAATTACAATCCATTGGCTGGCTGGCGGATGGTTTCGGTTTTGGTTTTGGTTTTGGTTTTGGTTTTGGTTTTGGTTTTGGGGCTGTTGGTGTTGTTGTTCTTGCTGCTGCTGCTGCTGCTGCTGCTGTTGTTGTTCCTAACGATAAGGGGTATAGGACCAGATCCGGGCCTTCATGTCGCCCGAGCCGGTGGCGAACATGTTGCCCGTCGGGCAAGGGGCGACGGAAATGACCGAGTTCTTGTGGCCCTGGAGCATCATCTGGGCATTACCGGTGGCCGGGTCCCAGAACTGGACGCCCCTGTCCTTGGAGCCGGACATGACCCATTCGCCGCCGGGTGTCAGGCAGACGGAGAGAACGTAGTCCTAAAGCAAGCAAGCAGGTCAGTAACGAAATCTAAGTCATTTTTAAGGGGGGATAGGGAAGACAAGACAACGTACATTGTGGCCTTCAAAGGTGCGGATGCACTTGCTATCCTTGCCAGCGCGAGAGCCCATTCCACCAGCAGACTGGCCAAGCTCCCACATCTTGATGGTCTTGTCCAAGCTGCCGCTGACGAGTTCGCGGCCATTGGGGGAGAATGCAACCGAGTAGACACTATCCTTGTGGCCGGATGGGCCTTCGAGCCGCTCGGTCAGGTAGCCGCTGGAGCAGTCCCAGACGCGCACGCTCTTGTCGAGAGAGCCGGCAGCGACGTAGCGGCCATCGGGCGACATGGCCACGGTGGTGACTCCGTCTTCAATAGACAGAACCATGACCTGAGCATTCGATTCGATATCGTACAGGCGCACAGTCTTGTCGCCAGAGCCAGATGCTATCAGCCTGCCGCTGCGCGCAAAGTCGAGTGAGTAAATGTCCTGGTCGTGGCCGTCAAACGTGTTCCTGATTCTCCGGCTTTCAATGTCCCACACGCGGATCTTGCGGTCTTCGGCGCCCGTCGCGAGCAGCTTTCCATCGGGCGAGAAGCAGACCGAGCGAATGTACAGGTCGCCGTCTTTGTCTTGCACGCTGTCGTCCTGCAGCTCACACACCTTCTTCCCATCGCGAGCGTCGAAGATCTGTGCACTTCGATTGCAGCCAGTGGCGACGTAACGGCCGTCATGTGAGAAGCGAACGCAGCAGACGACTGACTCATGCACAAGGTTGTGCAGCAGGTTGACGTCAAGCATGCGCGGTACGGCTGGGTTGAAGATGGCGTACCAGTCGGGGCCTTCCTTCTTCAGATGGTCGGGCAAGTCTTCGGGCGTCAGTTTGGACAGGTTGTTGCCGACATTGGGGAAGGGGAGCGAGCCCTGCTGCAGCGGTGGCGGAGGGGGCGGCTGCTGCTGTTGTTGGGGAGGCGGCTGATGACGGGTCAGAGCCAAGTCAGTGCCTGGTGGCGTGGGTCGCGGGATTTGCGGCGACGCCCTGGGGTCGGCCTGGTATGCGATCGGCTGAGGCTGGCCCGGATGTTGTTGAGGAGTGGCAGGACCGGGCGCAGCACGGCTGCTGAGATTTCTGTTCTTGCCCAAGCCGGGAGAGTTGGCTGCCTGTGGCTGCTGCGGCTGCTGAGGTTGGCCATAGCCGTTCAGGGTCGGGCCAGGTTGGTAGGGAGGGAAGGAGTTGGGAGGCTGCGGCGGCGCTTGGCCCTGACCGGCCGGCGGCGGACCGAGCGGGTGCTGCTGCGGCGGCGGAGCGTCGGGAGGAGGAGCAAGACCAGGGCCGCCCTGGCCTTGGTTGGCCATGATGCCGCTGAACAGGCCGCCTTGGCCGTGGCCCAGAGCCGGCGGTGGCTGCGAAGGACCGCCGCCATGGGGAGGAGGACCGGAGATGTGAGACTGCGGAGGAATGCCGCCTCGGAGCTCGAGCTCATGTCGCAGCGCCCTGATCTCGTTCTCATACTCCTGCTTCATCTTCAGCTGGTTCTGTTCCAGCTGGTAGACCTTGTTGCGGATCAACTCCATCTCCTGGATCTGCTGCGTCACTTGGCTCTCAACCTGCTCAGAGTTCCGGCTCTGGCTGTCGAACTCAGCGCGAAGGGAATCGAGGATTTCATTGAGGCGGTGGTTAGGCTGGCCGGGCGCGGCAGGGCCCAGGTTGGGGTTGCCGCGATGCTGCGTCGCGTTGAACATGGTGGGTGGCACGGGGTGCACGAGGTGGACGGCGTCAGGGCGCAGAGTGGATGATGCGTGATGGACAGAGCGACGAGAAAGGGCTGGTTCAGAACGCCATCAGCGACAGCAAGGAAAGGGAAGGGCGCAGTACGGGGGGCGGATGGTGGGCCTACCTGGCCTTTTGAGGCGGCGGCCGGAGACAAGGCAAAGGGCACTAGTGGTTAGGGAAGCGCAATGCTAATTAACTTAAGCTCATCGGCTGCCCAAAGTTTGCCTGAAACGAAAGGAGCTCGGGGGCAAATGACGCCTGAGGCAATCACGACCGGCGGCAGTCTGACACCGGTCAAAAGTTCCACTGCTAGGCACTTGTAAGATGCAAAACACGCGCAGGCGGAGGAAGGACAACGGAGGTACAGTGTAGACTGCTGGAGATGTAAGACAGAACCCACCCACCCCTGAGTACGGAGCGGGCATACGCAAGGTCTAAAGGCGACAGGGAAAAGAGAGGGAGAGAGAGAGACACACACACACAAAGCACGGTTGGTGTGGTGCATGGCCCAGCCATCTGGATGGCTGAACCAATACGCGGAAGCCCACCACGAGATCTCGCGCCCGGCTGCAAGCAACAGCACACGATCGCCCAGGTTCTCGTGCCAGGTGGGACACTCCGCGCGGCCTGAATCGCCCGTCAGTGGACCGTCAGTGGGCCGTCGCCCAGAGACCGGCCCACTCTAATCTGCACTGCCAGGCCCTGGAGCCCTCCCTATTGGTTGTGGGGCCTCCAGAGATTTTAAGTTGAAGTAACCTTACTAGGCATCATTCAGCTGCGAGGCTTTCGACTCCACCCCGCCCCCGCGCACAGACCATCCAGTCGTCGCACTTTCGACACAAAAAAGGGAACACACTTCCACCTGAGCTAACGACGTTCATTACGCTCCTCAATGGATCGCGAACTCTGTTCAGTAAGGCCAAACCTTTTGAATCGGTTCTTTGCCAGGGACTGGAAAGATCTGCCGAGTTGATCAGCAAGAAATGCACGTGACCAGCTCCACACCACCATTATGTGGGGGGCGGATCTGTGGCCACTAGCGTGCTGCACGTGAGGGAAATAGCTGGAAAGAGCTGGAAAGAGCTGTTTAGATGGAAGGTGCTAGTGTGTATTCACATAGTGTGTATAGTATGTATATTTTGTACAGTATGTATAGTATGTATAACCCCCGGCATGATGGACAATTGCACAACTCGAGCACGGCAGCAGATTGAAATTGATATCCGGTTCAGAACCACCGCTGGCATAACTAGCTATGTCTAGGCTAAGAACAGGCCCCCATATCAGACTCAAACGCCGCTCGTATATCCCTCTGCGTCAAAGTAGCGGCATTCAGCTGCGACTCAGGTTCTCGATAAAAGATCTGCTCGTTCGAGAACCTGTTGCCGTACTTTCGTCCGTAGTTTCTCCAGACGTTGACGATCATCCGTATCCGCTTTCCCTCGCCCTTCTCCGCCAGGACCTGGACGTCAGTCTCGCAGAAGGCACACTTGTACTCTTCGCATACCTGTGGCCCCATCATCCTGCTTCCCGCAGCTTGCTTGGTGGCCCGCGGAGTCCAGTTGATGATGCCGACAATCCAAAACAGATGCAGGCACATATTCATGGGGAAGATGTGCATCATCTTTTCAAGACTTCGGTGTGACTCTGCCTCTACCTCCATCCGACATGCCAGGATGAGTTCACCATCCACTATGCGGGCTTCATATGTTCGAACAGTGCCGTCGTGGTAGGGGCCAGCCATGTTCAGGAAAGAGGCAGGCAAGCCGTAATCCGGCCCGTGCTCATGGGCTCGCAGCACCAGGTCAACCACCTCACGCCCCACCCGAACATATGTTGTGTCTCCGACTCGGTTCTCCTGAGCCTTTGACACATCTCGGTCTGCTGCTATGTGATTCCGGAGGTTTGGGCAGCTGAAGCCTTCCGAAGCACGCTTGCGCCAGCGGTAGAGAAAGCCGCAGGCCCGGCATGTCAGGTATTCTGGATAGTCGAGCTCTAGACACTGTAGATACCGAACCTTGGCCGCTTTGTTGGCATCGGTAAATGCTAAATTGTGGTGATACGCGAGAAGATCACGCATTCTTCGACACGCTAGGCTTAGCAGGGCTTGACCGTCCAGCTCCAGAAAGCTGGCAATGAGGAGGACCATCTCGTTGGGAAGATCCAGGAACGGGTTATCGATATGACGGTGGCAGTGGTGGTGGTCTTGTGCAATGGCCGTGCCTGTCCGTGCCGCGCCCACCAAATACTTCTTTCTTCCATCAGAAGTCTTCCGTCGGAGTACGTTGGTGAGAAATCGGCGGAGCGGAGACATCCTGCTTCCTAGATACCTTAGTCGGTTGTTTCGTGAGTGTATGGAAAGACTCTTGAACGAAGTAGGAAGTTGTGTCATGGCAAGAGAGAAGACAGAAGAGTATCTTCCTGTAGAAGAAGGGATAAGACCTGTAGATTTAATTCTCTGATATCAATTCTTGCAAGATGTGACTCATCTTTGGTTCCAGTCACCAGTCATGTCTTTCATGTATTACCACCATATATTCAGTTCCTATCACGGACCCCCCCACACAACAGCCTTCACTAGGCCCGGGGGTGTGGAGGTTCATTAACTTATGGATTCATTCGCCATAATGGTGGGGCTGTCGTAGTGAGACAGAAGCCCTGGAGTAATGGAGTAAACCATGAGATAGTCATCAGGTTCTGTCACCACGTCTTTCCTTAAGGTGACATGATAACATCAGGGCTTCGATTGCCTAAAGCCTAAAGTTCGGATTTTAGTTACTCCGTGTAGAGACATCTGGAGACCGTAAGTCAAGAGACAAACAAACACAAGGGATTACAATTATTGGGCAGCCGGGTTTTCGATAAACGGAGATGATTTGGTTCGAATCGACTGATTGATAGATCGATCTACCTCGAGGCTGGTGGTGTGTCCGGTCCGCCAATACCAGCTAGCCAGATGTGGACATCTCTCGCACGTGATATGTCTGCTCACGTGACGTCCCCATCTATCGACAGCAACACCCATGGTTCTGGGTCTAGGTTTCGGACAACGGGCAGCCTGGGAGCAATTAGAGGTTCAGTGTGGTGCGGAGCTGCTGTACGAATCAATATGGCAACATCACCCGATGACACCACCACTACTACCACTACCACTACCACTACCACCCCAGCCATCAAGGTCTCCTCACTATCTTACATCTTCCCCTCTGGCACACCGGGCCTCACCAACATCAGTCTCTCGCTCCCAACTGGCTCCCGCACACTGCTAATCGGGTCGAATGGGGCAGGCAAAACAACGCTGCTCCGGCTTCTGTCGGGCAAGCGCATGTCCCCGTCCAACACGATTGCCGTCCACGGCGTGGATCCCTTCACCAACAGCCTGGAGGGAGTGACGTACCTGGGCACGGAGTGGGTGCTGAACCCGATCGTGCGGACTGACATTGCCGTGCCCACCCTGCTGGACAGTGTGGGCGGGCAGCACTACGCGGCGCGCAAGGCGGAGCTGGTGCGCGTGCTGGACATTGACGAGACCTGGCGCATGCACCAGGTCAGCGACGGCGAGCGGCGGCGTGTGCAGCTGGCCATGGGGCTGATCCGGCCGTGGGATGTGCTGCTGCTCGATGAAATCACCGTCGACCTCGACTTGCTCTCGCGCTACAATTTTCTCGCCTGGCTCAAGGCCGAGACGGAGTCTAGGGGTGCGACGGTTGTGTATGCCACTCACATCCTCGACAATCTGGCCGGCTGGCCCTCGCACTTGGTTCATATGATGGGCGGGAGGGTCAAGGAGTGGGGGCCCATGGATAAGTATGAGAGTGAGAGTCGCGGCAGCAGCAGTGCCAGTACGGGAAATAGCAGACTGGGCGAGTTGGTGCTCAGCTGGCTAAGGGAGGATCTGGAAGAGAGGGGCCCGAGAGGGGGCGCGGTGGGCAGACAGGGTGAGGGGATCGAGGCAGGACAGTCCGGGCTTGGTGGATATGGCATGGAGAAGAGACCAGAGTGAGTGAGTGAGTGAGTGGTTAGAAGGGTTGCGACGTGTTTTCAACATACACTTTATACACTTATATACCCCATCTGGCCTTTAACAGGCCATGAGCAGTGCATTTCTGCATGGCATTGGCATAGAAAGCAGGACAAGAAAGGGCGCCAATCTAGAATTCTAACTACCTCGTCTTTTCCCTTCACCTCTTTTCAACCATCACTACTGTCTGGTTCTCCGTATGCGTGGATGAGTGCGCCGAGGTCGATATTGAACATCCTTAGGCTGCTGTCGGCGCTTCCGACAGCAAGCTGCACCCCATCCACGATGTTGACCAGTCTCACCCCTCTGTGGTCAGCTGGACTAAATTCTGCAGAATAGTTTAACCAACCACATCGCCACGCCAATCTGTTGACTGCCTTGCTTGGAGACCAGTGTCTGGGCAAGTCTACTGTCTTGATCACCTGCGATGGGTCATCGGTCCCGAAGACATGGAGACTGACCGTACCATCCTCTTCGCCCGCTGCCAGAATCGAGTAGTCTTCTGAAAAGTCACAAGTAAAGGAGACAGCCGTTACCGCCGTCTTTCGCTTGATTTCTGTCAGGAGGGAGAATTCAGCGGCCTCGTCGAGACGCGGACGCTGCCAGATCTTGATGACTTTGTCACGTCCTGCGGTGACAAAAAAGGGGTAACCACCAACGGGGCTCCAGGAGCAGTCTAGGATCATCCTTGTGTGTGCTTTTGGAGTGCTCTGCTTCAGCTTCCACTCCTTGCTGTCCTGGTCCTGTGTGAAGATAGACCACTGTCGGTCCCGTCCGACGCTCAGCAGGTATTCTTCAGGCGACAACGACCACGCGAGACTCGTGACTGTGAGCGTGTGAGCCGGCAGTGGGGGTTTCACTTCTTGCCATGTCTCTGTGTCATACAGCCTGATAACAGCGTGGTCCAGTGAGGATGCTTTGCATGCCGTGGCAAGCAGCTTGAACTCCCTTGAGGCAGCCGAAGTAGATATCTCGTACCCGTGGCCATATAGCTTCTCATATTCGGGAAATAGTGTGTGGCGCGAGAGCATGTCTTCTGTAGGAGGCGCCACAAGCTCTTCAAAATTCACTGCAGTGCCATGCGTCGTTCGTTCGGTCTCTGTCTCATCTTCTCCCGCCACTCCGTTGTTGCTTTCATCGGCTTCGGCTTTGTTGGACAAGCCTAGAACCGGGATGGCGGCAGTCTCAGGCAGAGACTCTCCTCCCTCGGGGGCTTCAATGTTGCACAAGCGCTGGAGCATGCCTGCGATCGCCTTGGGCTCGTCAAAGACTCTGAGAAGCTTCTCATCCGCGCCAGAGGCGAACTGGGTCGGGTGGATGCTGGAAACACAGTTCAGATCGTAGCCATGGATCTGTGGCCGAGCAAACTCGTGCCATGTCCGTTTGGTGCCGCGCCTCCATTCCGAATGCAGCCTTGTTGTCTGGTCTGAGCTTGTGGAAAGAAGGTACGAGCCATCAGTCGCCCATGTCACACCGTTGACGGAGCCGATGTGCCCGCTCACTGCATGTCGTTGAGTCCAGTATTGCGATTCGCCATCATAAGCCCACAGTCTCCAGCTGCCAGTGCGGCCCAGACAGGTGACATGGGTGCCGTCAGGCGACCAAAGCCCTGTCCAGAATCCACCACTAGATCCAGTCGCGGTCGTGGCACCTTTCTGTCCGCTAATCTCACCCAGTCGGGAGGCGCTATACCAGACACTGGAGACAGGATCTGCCTCCCAGACTGTCAAAGAGCCATCTGCAGAGGCTGTCAAGAGCTGCTTCTGCCCGGGCCCGGGGCTCCATGCAGCTGAATATACCCAGTCTTCGTGCCCGAGCAGCAAGGCTTCGAAGGTGACGGTGTATTTCGAGTCTGAGCAGGCCACGGTTTGCAGCTTTGGCGCGAGTGTGGTGTGGTGAATGCCGCTTTCTGACTCACGGGAGACGGCCGAGTTTGGGACCGATTCGCGGTCGTTGAACTTCCACAGGCGGATGTACTTATCAGCACTGGCTGAGGCAAGCAGGTAGCAACCGTCACTGTCGAGTGTCAGGGCCAATGAGCGAATCCATCCTTCGTGTCCAGCCAATGTGGCGCAGTGTTTGACCACAGGCTTCTCTGTGAGGAGATCCTCCGCGGAGTAGAGCTGAATATCATTGCGGGTGCCAGCGGCTGCGATGAAGGTGGCGTCGTTCGTCTTGCTCCCGTTGAACCATCCAATTGACAAGCTGAGAGGAATAAACCTGGGCTTTGTCGTAATGGTGTGGACCAGATCCAGGCCATCAGGGCGTCTCTTCCAGATCTTGATCAGAGCGTCGGCACCGCCAGTTACGAATAGGGCACTCCCCTCGAGACATGAGATGGTATTGACGGTGCCGTCGTGGGCCTTGACATCGGCAACACACAGCCCTCTATCACCGTCCTCATCCTCGGCCGCGAAAGAGGTGATTCTGACGTGGCCTTCTGCGTCACCACTGATGATGGCCTCAGCAGCGTCCGAAGCATGGGGATACCCAAACCGAAGCGCCGTCACTTTAGCATTATGACCAGGCACAAGGGCGGAGAGGCCAGAGTTTTCCTCTGAAAGAGGCCGCCATAGAGCAATGTTCTGGTCGGCTCCGTAGGCGAGGCAGTTTGAATAAACAGACCAGTCGGCAGCATCACTGTTTCTATTGCCTCCAGCCGAGAGGTATTCGACACGAGCAAAGTACTCGATGCTGGAAGTCGTTGACATTGTTCGATGTACAACAAAATTTCATTTCTGTCATTTCTGAGTAAAGAAATTCTCCCCCGAAATTTATTTGCTCTTCAGCTTCACTTCCCACTTTTCACCCCCCCAGAGTGCACCACCATTATCACTCCCACCTTCGTATTCACCATGGCTGATATTGCCATCACGGTCGAGTTCAGGTAGGATGGCCCTTGATCGGTACGTGGCCAAGGCACAGACAGGCTCACGAATGTAGTGGAGGGCTGGAAATCCTCTTCGACAACAAGGCCAAACACTCGGTCAACATTGCCGCCCAATCTGCTCATGGCACTCGAACTACAGTGGGCGATCTGATCAACTTCGTCTGCGAGAACCTCCTGACGGATCCTCGAAAGGAGCTGTTCGTGCTTGATGGGGCCATCCGACCGGGCATTCTGGTCTTGATCAACGATGCAGACTGGGAACTCGAGGGCGAGGACAAGTACGAGCTCGAAGCAGGAGATAATGTGCTCTTTGTGTCGACTCTACACGGCGGATGAATTCAAAGAGTGGAAAGGGGCTTTTAAGCTCTTGTATGGACTCTAAGCTCTTGGATGGACTCTAGACGACATCGTGCATTCTAACACTCAGATTTTCTGCGTCCTCTGGCGTCTTGTATCCTGACCCTAGCACCGGTGTACCCGGCATCTTCTCGGGACTACCAAATCCACTTCCTAGGCCGGGCATAGGTGTGGCAAGTCCACTTGGCGGCGCGGGTGCTTTTGGACCCTCAGGCGAGGAGGCAATGATATCAGGGGGCAGGCCGGGGATCTTGACCCGCTTCACTTGGTTGCTGTACGATGCAGGTATGATCTTTCGAGAGAACTGTTAGCAAAGTTATGAGAGATGGCGCGGGCAGTACTATACCTCAATGATCTCATCACGAGGAAACGACAGCTGCGGGATATCAGCGGCATTACAAGCCATCAGATACCCATACAACACGCGAAGCACGCTCTCGTGTGCTATAATTAGCAGATCATTCTTCTCCCTCTCGAGCTCGAGAATGATGGGCTCCAAGCGCACGGCGACATCGTGATAAGACTAGCGACAGTCAGCTTAGAATTCAAGCGAATCAAGAGCTCTCCTGACCTCTGCTCTAGGGAAGCGATGATGGTAGGGATCGAGATCGTGCTTCTCAACCTCCTCGGGGTATTCTTCTCGGATCCTTCTTTCCGATTTCTTTGCACACACCCCAGGGTTCAACTGACTCATCTGCGATCGTTGTCTGATTTTGTAGCCACGGGTAGCCAAGTAGGTGGCAGTCTCTACAGTCCGGCGCCGGGTGGATGTCCAGACAATCAGTGGCTTAAGAGGGGTGTCAGGGCCACCTTTGTCGACTATGGCTTGTCTTTCCTCCTCCCTGTGCTTGAGTAGCGTCTCTGTCATTTTCTTGGCATATTCCTGCCCTTCTGGAGCCAGACTGGGGTCGGTCTTGTATGACTCTTCCTCCAAGACAGAGCCGGCTCGGGCGAAGTAGGTGTGCCTGGTCTTGATGTGGAGGTTGAGCAGGTAGAAGACAATGCGGTGTGAGATGTAGGAGAAGCTGTTATTGTTGACAATCAGCCGCTCGCCAGCATTGATCATTTTGATCCAGTCCAGGTCGGGCTCCTCCATCGTTTCATAGTGTGGGATCTTGGCCGTCATTCTGTTGAGGTAGTGTTTGACTGCGTCGCTTTCCGACCAGCCGACATAGTCGGGCGAGGAGATCTTGACACTTCGCACGTTCTCCTCAATGATCTTCTGGTCATCACAAGACGACTCGATGAAGAGACACTTGATGTCGTGCTTGGCAAACTCCTTGGCCAGAGACCTTCGACCGGCCTTGAGAGGGTTGACGGCGTCGTAGATGGCGACCTGGCCATTCTCGTGGTTTAAGAAGTGGTAGATCTCTTCGCGGCACTTCTTGAGGATTTTCTGGCGAAGCAGGACCGACGAGGCCGACGCATTGACGAAGAAGTAGTCGTCAGGCACATCCTTGCCTGGGCCGATGATAGCTCGCCGGTAGTCACCGAGATGAAAGATCCTGGTCTTGACTCCGAGCCAGCGGAGGTAGCGAGCAAGTGCGACCGAGACGTGGGTCTTGCCTCGTGCTGGAAGGCCAACCATGGCAATCGCGATCCGGCCAGAGTGGAACAGCCGCCCGGACTTGGTGCTGTACAGCTGAGCCGGAGCTTGCTCATCTGGCTCTGGGAGATCATGGATGGCATCAACGTACGTGCTCGACCTTTTCCGTGCACGGGCAGCACTCTCGGGAGACAGGAGACTATCCATGGCAAAGCAAAGTTCAATGTCAGAGAAGAGAGAGAGAGAGAGAGGGAGAGTCAGGACAGCGGCTTCAATTTGTTAGCCTAGCAGCGACCGGGCTCCGATGTTACAAGGAGGTGCTGAGCAGGTTAATTGGCATCTGTTCCCCTGGGACTCTACACTCCTGGAAAAAGGGGTTGAGTGTCTGGCTTGTTAATAGGGGAGCGGCCGCCTTTCTGCGTATCAGGGGACCGTGTCCAGCCAGCGACTGTGCAGTTGACACTCTGGAATGACGACAAATGGTACGGAGGAAAGAGCGGAGTATTAACAACTGCCGCCGTGCATGGAAGTAATATGGAAGTCACATCCGATTGAAGACAGGTCTAATTTATTATCGTCTGGTGCTAAGGGGCTTGGCGGAGATCTAACATTTCTTCGTAAACGTTGAAGGGAGCATAGGCGACTTGCTCATCCATCTCCTCTTCCATTCATTTTGCCTGGTTGTTTCACCGTCTGTTCACAGTCCCTTCATTTGGCTCTTTCGACTTGGTTGACAGCTGTCTGTCTGACCGCGCACCGGCCGGCCACGATGGCATTGGTAGAGGAGAAGGAATCTTCCTCGGCTCTGTCCTTTCTCACACAAAATGTGATTGCGGCAACGATAGCCAGCACATACAATGACCTGGCAGCGAAGCGAAAAGCCATGGGGCTCGAGAACCCGGGCACGGTGGATAACATTTCCCGCGAGGTGCAGAAGGAGGTTCTCCTGTCCAACTACATGTTTTCGGGCCTGCGGTGCGACTTGCAGAAGATCTTCAGCGTCGCTCCGCTGTTCCGGCTACAACATGGCTTCGCAATGGGATCGCAGGCCCTGCCGCCGTGGCAGCTGATGGCGCTGTACGGCACTCCATACGTAAGAGACGACCTGCCTGCTGCTGCATTGGGCTGAGCAATCCCCTGGCTGACAACACGCTCTAGGTTTTTATGCAAGCGGCCTTCTCCAGTGACCGCTCAGTGACGGCATGGGGCAACCTGCGATGGACCGAGAAGCTGGTGACCAAGACCCAAACCCAGATCGATCCCCGAGCGGCCCAGACGATGGTACAGTTTGAGAACGAGTACACAGGAGATGACTTTTCAGCCTCGATCAAGGCCCTGAGCCCGTCGCTGATGGAAGGTGGTCTGACCGGGATCGTGATTGGAAGCTATCTGCAGTCGGTCACGCCCAAGCTAGCTCTCGGCCTCGAGGGCGTGTGGCAGCGGGCCGCTCTCAGCTCCAAGCCGGAGACTGCAGTCTCGTACTGTGCACGCTACAAGGGAGCCGACTGGATTGCCAGCGCTCAATACCTGGCCGCCGGCTCTGTGGGCGCGTCATTCTGGCGCAAGCTTACCGACAAGGTCGAGGCCGGCGTTGACTGCCAGCTCCAATTCGCTCCTGGTCTTGGCGGCGCCTTGTTCGGTCCGCCGCGACGCGAGGGCACGACCACGGTTGGTGTCAAGTACAACTTTGCCGCGTCCGTCTATCGCGCCCAGATCGATTCGGCTGGCAAAGTCGGCGTCGTTCTCGAGAGGCGGGTTGCGCCTCCGGTCACTCTCACATTCGCCGGAGAGATCGATCATGTCAAGGTAAGCGCGTTTTTCGCAGTGAACAGGCCACTTTGATTCATTCTGACAATCGTCTAGCACACGCACAAGCTTGGTCTTGCCGTCTCGCTCGAGGGCGCACCCGAAGAATTGGAAGAGGTGGCGCAGAGAGCGGACAACCAGAACCAGCTCCCAATACCGTTTTAGACGAGCCAAGCTCGCGGCAAAGTCGTCTTCCACTTCGTGCCTGGCTGGCTGCAGACTAGCCGGCATTCTTCTCCAGTGTCTTATTACCTGGCCATATCTCCGTTGTTGGGGCAAGCGTTGCAAGCGGGCAATGTGCTGTTCGGGCTGGAATGCATCACACTACGTCAATCCCGTCGGTTTTGTACATGGGGATATGATGACTCTGAGAGTCGAGCTACGACAAAAGCACGTTGACGGAGGCGGCGACTCGGCCATGTTGCATATTAATAGCAGAAGGGAAATGTTTGGCAGAGAGAGAGAAAGAGAAAGAGAGAGAGAGAGATGTACCAATACAATCAAAACTCATCACCCAAGTCTTGTTCTGTTTTTTCTGTTTTTTTTGAATTTTTTGAAAAAATATGTCAAGTAGATAGATAGTTTGTTGGCACCTTTTCTCCACTCTGTTGCTGGATTCTGCGAGAGGTGTGTGGTTGTCAGTGGTTGACTGGCGTACAATATTAATAGCAGGCTGGTCTGGTCTAGGTGCATGTCGCTTGATCCGGGGGGGGACGAATCCGCACGTGAATGATCAGGGCCGCTAAATCGCCCAGCTAGAAGATGACAGCTTCCAACCCGCCGCGGCGCTCGTGTAGTAGGCGAATTCGAGGTGCAGGAACCCACAATTGTCTGTACTCGTAGCACTAATTTACACAGTAGATCAGTTAGTGTGGCAGGCCCTGAAAGGTGTCGGTTGTTGCCCAAGTAAGCTCTCAGGTTCGGTTTGCTGGAGGGAGCCCGTTGGCCCCCGATCAATGGGCCTTACGTTACGGGCGTATGAAGATCCGACAATTATACGTAGAATTGTGGTCGAGACCATGGGGCAATAGCCAGCATTTGGAGCTGCCTGCCAGTGATGTTGCTTTCTTGAAGAGATTGACTGCAGGTGGTGCTGCAGTCAGGATTACAATAATTAATGATCGCTGGCATGTGACCGCGTTGGCGCGAGGCTGAACGAGCGAATACAGAGACCAGGAGAGGACCCAGTCAATGCAAATCAATGCCGTACTCGTGATTGGCGGCTGGGATTGTATCGCTGTACTGTACTGTACTGTACAGGCGGGAAGGAAGCCCAGCCTGCCCCTGACAAAGTTGTGTGATAGCTGTGGCGTGGCGGCCGATGACAGCACTGTCACAACAGAAGTCATAACAATCAAGGGCAGGAAGAAAAATGATGATGATGATGATGATGAATAATGATGATGATGCTGCACGCCGCGAATCATGTCCGTCTAGCTCAGATTTACCGCACGTTCTTTGCCACCTAGGCAACCTGCAGGAAAGCTGGGTGGGTGTCGTGTAGAGCAGCAGCACTTGTTAGGGTTTTTGCAAATTCTACGATCATCTGGTTCCTGTGGAATGACGTCGGGCCAGCGCGGCCCAATGAGGGGCGGGGGAGCGGGGTCAGGACGATGTCATCGAAACAGGTGACGGTCGTGTGCCCTGGTCAGCATCGAAGTTATTAGGCGCTTGTCGCTCGAAACGGGTCCGACTGACGTCGTTTAGACGCCTGTGCCCTCAAGCGTCGAGATCGTAGACGCCTTTGCACGGCGCTGCCCAACCTGTTGGTGGCTTCAGGCGAGGCGGAGGATATGTTAGAGAGGCTCAGCAGAGAGCTCTTGGTGCCTGGCACCCCCACCAAGTCTTTTCCTCCTCAAAGGGAAGGAACTACCAACCCGGGTGGTGGAGCCACAGTAATGCCAATTAGCAGGCAGTAATATCCACCAGCAGCATGACAGGTCCATTGTGCCACAAGAGCATTGTCTGTGAGACATCAGTGGACAGAGCAGCTGCTACAGCATGGTCAGCATATCACTGAAGTCGGGGTCTGATGATGCGGCGCCGGGAGAGAGAGAGAGAGAGAGAGCGACAGAGACAGAGAGAGATGGAGAGAGATAGAAAACAACAGAAGGCAGGACGATAATCCGAGCGAGAGACAGAGCGAGAGAACAAGAGAACAATAGCGAGAACAACAGTGAGCAGAAGCAGGTGGCTTTAATTATTGCTATTTTACTATACTAATAGCCAAGCCTGCTTCCAGGCGCGCGCGGCGCACGGCAATAGGCAAAATACAGTGCATCAGATGACCCGACATGGCCTTATTGCAGTCGCCACGCTAAACTTATGGGGCTGCACCTTGTACCGCGTGCCCTCCTCTACGCTCGCCCCTAAATAATTACAGGAACTGGTGCCCGTCTCGCACCTCTGCCATTCGTCCAAACGGTCACTGACGTCGGCAGAGCAATCACACAAACACTCTGTACTCTTGTGTCTCGGCCTCGACACTGGCCTCCTTCCCGAGCCTGGCGAAATAGTCCAGACGCCTCTTCCCTCTCTCCCTCTCGCTGAGCCGCCCGTTTGTCGCTTTGTCGTTTGCCCTTTCGATTCGTTTTGTCGCTGGTCAGCAAATTTTCTTGCCTAGCAACGGACTTGCCTGAACCCAACCTCCGGGCATCAGTTGCAAAAAGCCAACTCTAAGCTCCCATCCAACAGGCGGGCATTGGCTTGAATTTCTTCCTGCCTTTCTATTACCCTTACTTACCTCCCAACCCATTCTACCGTTTTCTTTCCTGCTGCCCAAAAAAAAACAGCCATCATCAATCAGCCAGGCCTGTCATCCTTAACCCTGCCTCTGCATCTCCCATCTCGCTATTATCCTGCATCTCCTTCCTCATCCCTCATCGCTCTCTGCCTAACGCTGAACCCTATTTCCGACCCCAGTTTCATCATCGCTGAGAGGTTCCCACAACCCAATTTCGAAACCTCACTTGACCAGTCCATTGACCGAAGTGGGGAAATTAGCGCCTGTCTGCACCGCCAGCGCCCTCCCTGCCCTTCTGCGACCATCCTCACCTGACTTTGGTCGTGACCTACACCAAAGCAACTCACGGTTGTTGCTGTTGTTGTTGTCGTCGTCTCTATCACTGCCGCTTCTTTTGCCCTACTGGCATTTGTCTACCAAACGCCGCCACCCCCGTCCTCTGCCCTGCGCTCCCTCGTCAACCTCGTCCTGCTGCCCTTGGCCTCCTGCCTTGCCCCCGACTCGGTCGCTGCCTCCAGGCGTGTTCGAGACTGACGGCCCGTCGCCAAAGTGGATCAATCACAGTCTGCTGGAGTGGACAATGTCACAGAATAGACCTGGAGGTGTCTTCTCCGGCCTCCGCATGGGTGGTAAGTCGCCTGCTCGCGCCTGCCCGCACCTGCGCCCGCACCTGCACCCGCACCGCCGCCGCTCCTCCCTTCTCCCCCCTCCTTCTGACGGGAGAAGAAAAAAATGTCAAGGCTGTGTCGTGCGTCGGTGTTGCCGGCTTGCCACCCACGCCCTACATCAAAGCATGCGCTGACCATCCATGTCTAGAAGTCGTTCGCGAAAAGGTCCAAGATGGCCTGACCGGCGAGCAGCGGGAAATCCAGTACACGCAGTGCAAGATCGTTGGCAATGGCTCCTTCGGGGTCGTGTTCCAGACGAAGCTGTCGCCCAGCGGCGAAGACGCTGCCATCAAGAGAGTGCTCCAGGACAAGAGGTTCAAGGTCCGTGGCGCCGACTGCAAAAACCGCTCCGCTACTGACGCGGCCCAGAACCGTGAACTCCAGATCATGCGGATCGTCCGACACCCCAACATCGTCGAGCTAAAGGCCTTCTACTACTCCAATGGTGAACGGGTACGTCACGGCCACTGGCCTGGCCAGGAATGTGCAGGCGTGACGCGTGCTGACTGACGGTGTGCGATTGGCAGAAAGACGAAGTCTACCTCAATCTCGTGCTCGAGTACGTGCCCGAGACGGTCTACCGCGCGTCACGATACTTCAACAAGATGAAGACCACGATGCCCATTCTCGAGGTCAAGCTCTACATCTACCAGCTCTTCCGATCCCTGGCCTACATACACTCACAAGGCATATGTCACCGGGACATCAAGCCTCAGAATCTTCTCCTAGACCCAGCCACCGGTGTGCTCAAGCTGTGCGATTTCGGCAGCGCGAAGATCCTGGTGGAGAACGAGCCGAACGTGTCGTACATCTGCTCTCGCTACTACCGTGCTCCAGAACTCATCTTCGGGGCCACAAACTACACCACCAAGATCGGTAGGCTACCCCGCTTTTTCGGCCCCCCCCCTTTGGTGCGTGAGATGCTGACTAAAGGATAGATGTCTGGTCCACGGGCTGCGTCATGGCAGAGCTTATGCTCGGACAGCCGCTCTTCCCAGGAGAGTCGGGCATTGACCAGCTTGTCGAGATCATCAAGGTGCTTGGCACGCCCACGCGCGACCAGATCCGCACAATGAACCCCAACTACATGGAGCACAAGTTCCCCCAGATCAAGCCACATCCCTTCAACAAGGTCTTCCGGAAGGCATCGCCCGAAGCCATCGAGCTGATCTCGGCCCTGTTGGAGTACACGCCGACACAGAGACTGTCGGCAATCGATGCCATGTGCCAGCCCTTCTTCGACGAGCTACGCGATCCAAACACCAGGCTGCCTGACTCACGACATGCCGGAGCCTCGCCACGAGAGCTACCCCCGCTGTTTGATTTCTCGCGTCATGAGCTATCGATTGCACCTCAACTCAACCACAAGTTGATACCGCCCCATGCCAGAGCACGCCTTGCCGCCCAGGGACTCGACTTGGACAACTTCTCGCCCATGCCGAAAGAGGAGATGATGGCGAGACTTGACTGAGCGAGCAGGGCGGTGAGAGCAGAGGCATGAAAATGAATGTCTTGTTGATTTTTTTTTTTCGCCCCATGCGATACACTGCCCTTGCATTCATCCTTCCCACGGCGTCATCTGAGGCGAGCGCAAGCAGCGCAATGCTTGACTTGTCCCCCACATCGGAAACAGACGCGGCAGGCGCGTCAGTCTTAGCAGCATGTGGCCGGGCCCTGGCTAGAAGGGGATATGCGGCTGAGCAGAGAATGCATGGTTCGACTGCGACTAGAGCGGTCGGAAAAAAGCATTGACTGATGATTGAGTGCGCACGTGGGGCAACGATTTTGAGCTGAATGGCATCAACTGGGTGGTCTTCGGTGGGAGAGAGGTGTGTGGGAACAGAGTTTCCTGCACTCAATGATTGCATATGCATACATGACGCAGAAATTGGCACAAAAATCCTGCAGATGGTAGCTGATGAAGAAAAAGACCACGGGCTCACGCGCTCTCTGATTCTCCTCCTGCTCCGATCGGTTTTCTCTCTCCTTGCCTGGTAGCAGCAGCAGCAGCAGCAGCAGCAGCAGTGGTAGAGCGCGTAGGCTTAAGGAGTGACGAGAATAGCGGTGATACTTTCCAGCAAGATGACCACTATGAGGTTGCTGTAGACGATAGACGGTTAGTACACATTGGCTTCGTAAGCCAGAATCTTGATAACACTGCATCCGCTGTATCCGCCTCGACTCTCTATTTCTGGCATATCTAGAGTTCAGGAGTACAGGCCAGTAAGATTACTAGGCACTTACTTTTGGCTTTGTGCTGAGTAGGCAGGGGAGGGGGAGGGGGTTGGTAGGAGGGAGTGGGAGGCAGTGATGTCATCAATCAAGGGAAGAAAATAGGGCAAGTACGCTAAACCATTTCCAGTCTAGACAAGGAGTTAGCTGAAGTTTAAGTCGCGTCTCAGTTTTCTGTGCAAAGTGAAGGAGTGAACACAACATACAACAAGTGCCTTGAAATTGTGTGCGCTCATTGCTACTACTGACTGATCGATCCTTCTCTTCATTGGCAGCATTGCGACTGCGATTGTGATTGTCACGGCTTTTGCCCTTGTCGCTCATTGGTGAACATTCCTTTTCCCCCTCCCTAACGCCACACGATGGCCGACTACGACCGACGTCCTCCTCGTCGCAGCGGCGGCGGCGGCGGTGGCGGTGGTGGTGGCGGTGGCAACTTCAACAATCGCAAGAGACGGTACAATGACGACTGGGAGGACCGTCGACCACAGCGACGGCGCCATGAGGAGCCATTGCGCGTGACGCTGCGCAGGAAGGTGCTGGCCATCGGCGAAGGACCTGTCTTTGATGGACCGCCACACGAACGACGCCCCGACCAGCGCCCGGAAGAGCAGGTGGCTGAGATTGCCAAGATCGTGGCCGACAATTACTTTGATTCCGATCTGGTTGCCGACTTCACCGACCTGGTGCTGCAGATGTAAGCAAGCTTCTCAAAAGAGAGAAAGAGAGAGAGAGAGAAAGCAGAGACTGACTAGCTTCATGCAGGATTGTCGAGCAATCGCTCAAGATTCCCTTCCTCGCCGCTGTCGTGCTCGTCGCCAACTCGTACAAACCCGAGTACACGGCTGAATTGATTGGCAAGGTCACCGAGCGGCTGCAGCCTCTGATCGACGACGGCAGCTGGAGAGAGGTCAAGCTTTACCTGCGCTTCCTCGGCGGGCTCCAGGGCCTGTGGGAGGGCGATGGCATCTTCCCGGTGCTGGAACAGCTCTTCAACAAGGCGGTCGAGCTGCAGACCAACTCGTCCGACGACACACTCGGCTTGGAACTCGTCAAGATCATCCTGCTCACCATCCCTTACACCCTGGTTTCGTCCGCAAGCACCGCCTTTACCGACCACGCAAATGGCCTGATCGAGAAGACGGACGTGATTGCCTCGATCCCCCACGCACTCGAGGCCATCGTTGACCCTTTTCCTTTGCTGGACCAGCAGGCGGTGGCGGCGGGGACAACAACCACCAGCCATGAGAGTGCGCTCTCTTTGCTACAGAGACACATGGTTCAAGAGTCCAAGAACAACTGGGAGCTTGCGTATCTGCCGCGGCCGTGGAAGATCTACCGACGCGATGACGAGGAAGATCTGCTGGCCTCGGCCCAGAAGCACGTCTTCCCTGCTCTCGTCTTCCCGGACACGCTGCAGCTGGGGCCACGATCGATCTTCCCCGAGATCTACCTGTCGGTCTACTCCGACCAGGGCTTGGATACAGTGCCGTCCACGAGCGACACTTCGGCCATTGTCATCCGTGACGCCTTGAACGACACGATCAATAACCTCGACTTTAACCGCGTGATGACTGCCCGCTTCCTTGTCGATGTCGACCGCTACTTTGGCCGCCACACGTTTGTGCCGCGAGCGACGCCATTCGACAAGCTCAAGGACGTTTCTGCTGACCGAGTCATGTGGAAGCCGGAAGATGTGGCCGTTGATGCAGTCTTTGCCCAGCTGTTCACCCTGCCCGCCCCCGAGCACAAGCTGGTCTACTACCACTCTGTCCTGACCGAGACCTGCAAACTGGCTCCCCAGGCTGTTGCTCCGTCTCTTGGACGAGCCATCCGCTTCCTCTACCGCAGCGTCGAGCGTATGGATCTGGAGCTGGTCTCGCGCTTCCTTGACTGGTTTGCCCATCACTTGTCCAACTTTGGCTTCACCTGGAAGTGGACCGAGTGGGTGGCCGACCTGGACTTGGCCGATATCCAGCCGAAGAAGGCATTCATCCTCGATGCTATTGACAAAGAAATTCGGCTGAGCTTTGCACAGCGCATCAAGGGCACATTGCCAGAGGAGTACAAGGCTCTTATCACGGCTAAGAAGGAGCAGGACACGCCCGACTTCAAATTCGCAGACGAGCAGGTGCCCTTCTCCGAACAGGGCAAGGAGCTCAGCCAGCTGATCCGGAAGAAGGCGAGCGACGAAGACTTTGCCGCCGTTCTCGACAAAGTCGAGGCTGATGCTGCCGCGCTGGGCCTCGACCCGAAAGCGGCCAGCACTGATGTGCTCATGACGGCCATCACCTACGTCGGCTCCAAGTCGCTGTCTCACTTCTTGGCGATCATCGAGCGCAGCAAGGACCGGCTCCTATCCCTTGCTGGTGGCGAGTCGGGCAAGGCCCTGCAGAAGCAGATCATCACATCCGCCATGGCCTTCTGGCAGGACCAGCGAGGCAACGGAATCAACATTGTGGACAAGCTGCTCAACTACGAGATTGTCACGCCTGCTGCGGTGATTGAGTGGCTTCTGACAGACAACATTGATGGAGGGAAGCTGCTAGCCGCGGCCTGGGCGCACGAGCTGGTGGAAAGAACCTGCACCAAGGTCATTGGACGGGTCAAGGAGGTCGTTGCTGCAGTCCGACAGCCCGGCCTGGAGGATGGCAAGCGGGTGGAGCTGCAGACGGTCGTCCTGGAGGCCGAAGTGGCCAAGCTGAAATCGCTGTTTGTGCTCGTGCAAGACTCGGTCAAGGCGGTGCAGGTGCAGGTACAGGTGCAGGTGCAGGACGCAGAGGACGAGGTGATCAAGACGTGGGCGGCAAAATGGCTCAAGGCATGGTCTCGAAGGGGAGCTGTGGCCGAGTCGTGGGTACGCGAGGAGCTGGCCAAGCCGATTCCGCCACCACCACCACCACCGCCGCCAGCGCCGCCAGCCAAGGCGGAGAAGGACAGTGAGATGGAGGGTGTGGACGAGAGTGATCGACGGGTCAAGGCCCGGCTGGATGAGGATGGCAATGCTAACGCCAACGCCAACGCCGAGGCCAGAGCAGCCGACGCCGAGATGGATGCGGATGTCGCAGCCACACACACAAATGGGGCAGATGAGGTGTAGTAAACAGATGGATGATGGAGATGCATTTTCGCCGTCATTTTTTTTTCCAAGAGGAGGACGACAAGACACAGGACTGAAAGAACGAGGATGGGAAAAGTGCTACACACAGGGGACAAGTATTTCTTCTGCTCTGACTTGACCTTGATCTTGATACAGGGGAAGTGGGTTGGTGGTATCTTGGTAGCTGTTGGTCATTTCTCTCTCTCTCTCTCTGTGCACGCCTTTCTCTCGCCTCCTTTCTTTGGCCTCCCTTCTTTCTCTGCCCTCTTTCGCTCCGGCCTCGCTCACTTTACGCCATCCTCCTTCCCTTCTCCTTATCCACCAGCTTGATTCGGCATGCTCGTGGCGGTGGAGCGGCCTCTGTCAGGCAGGAGACACACACAATCTCTGTTTTCCTGGCCATCTCTCGCTCGAGATGTAATCTGGAGTGTTGGTGCTGACTCCATTTCCTTCCCCTTCCTTTCCCTTTTACCTTTTCGCTTTGTTTATTCTAAATATACAATATTATTCCATTCATCTCTCTATTTTTGGATATTCTGTTTCTCTCTCTCATTTCCTCACGCCAAAGCCCTGGAACCCAGGTGGCATGCCGGTCGGTGGTGGGGGGCCGCTGCCGCCCTGCAGCGATGGTGGTGGCGGTACTGCAGCGCCTGTCTGTGGGCCTCCAAAGCCGGGTGGTGGTGCAAACGGCATGATCGGTGGTGGTGGTGGTTGGTGGCCGGGTGGCGCGACGCCGACGCCGACGCCGACGCCGCCTCCGAAGCCTGCGGGCAGCGGCGGTACAACCTGCGGGGTTGGGCCAAAGCCAGGCACAAGACCTTGGGGTGGGCCGCCGTAGCCGGCTTGGCTGGGCGGTGGGCGGGCTGGCAGGCCGGAGGGGGCAGAGACGGCTAGAGGGTGCAGTGGTGGGGGTGGCGGGATGGCGGTGGAGAGCGGCCGGCCGTTGACAGCTTGCACGCCGACCGGCGGCGGTGGCACCACGGCGGCAGTGTGGTGGTGATGGTGATGGTGGTGTTGTTGGTGTTGGTGATTGAAGCCGTTGGGGAGAACTCCCCGGTGTTGCGGGGGTATGAATCCTCCTCCTCCTGCTGCTGCTGCTGCTGCTGCTGCTTGTGGTGCGATTGGCGCTGGAACAGCAACAGCAGCAGCAGCGGCGGCGGCGGGAACGACACCAGCCGGTTGATTCGGAAACAAGGGCCCGCCAATGCCGACGGGGATGGTGGCAGGCGTGGGCTGGACACCGTGGCGCCTGGCCTGGGCAGCGAGCAAGCGCTCGGCCTCGTCGCCGTGGCGCTCGCCCTTGCCGTCCTTCTTGTAGGCATACTGCACATTGATCTCCTTGTTCATCAAATACTGGCCGTTCATGTTCGCAATGGCATCGTCGCTGGCGTCAAAGTCGGCGTACGAGACAAAGCCGTAGCCCTTGCTGAGATTGGCCTCGTCGCGGGCGATCTTGGGCTGCGCAACCAGCGTGCCAAACCGGCCAAACGTCTCGAACAGCATGCGCTCGTCGACCAGCGGGTCCAGGTTGCCGATGAACAGCTCCGCCCCGACCTCGACGGCTTTCGTCTTGTCTGCGCTCGCCTTGTTGACCCGGATCGGCTTGCCGAACAGCCGCACCCCGTTCATCACCCGCGCGCTGTAGTCCGCGTCTTCCTCCGACGTGAACTCCACGAACCCGTACCCTTGGTGTGTCTGTGTCACCCGGTCCTTGGGCAGGTGCACGTTTGCGATCCGCCCGGACTGCAGCAGCAGTTCGAATACGAGGGCGTCCGTCACCCGCTCGTCCAGGTTGCCGATGTAGACGGTCGAGTCGCGGTCTTGTTCCCAGTGGCGCGCGGCGGCCATTGTGGGCGGCGGTGGTGGTGGTGGTTGTGGTGGTTGTGCTCGTCTTCGGTTGTAGACTGCGTATACCGACTGATGGTCAATAATATTTCATGTTACGTCTGGTAAGTATTGATCTTCTGATTATGGCTTAGCGGTAATGACACAACTCAAATCAAAATTACGTGTACTGTACAGTTTCGACTAGATTGGTCAAGTCTAAATTTCGAAACATGTATTGTCAGAGTCAGCCATAAATTACTTACACCCTTGTCGTCGTCAACCATCATCATCACCACCGCCACCACCACCACCATCATCATCATCGTTATCACGTCCCATCCATCAACCTCCCCTCGTCGATTGTCCAGCCATGGGCTATATCGTTGCCAGCTGGTTTCTCGTCTCCATTATTGCAGGCACAGGTAAGTCATAGTTAATATACACGTACACCACATATGTCTATTATGCTCTCTCCCTCTTCTCTGTTGTCTGATCTCAAACCAATCTCTCTCTCTCTCTCTCCCTGTGTTGTTGGCCAGTTTAGTCCTCTACGTCACTCGTCGCCACTGGACGCACCACCTGCCTGTCGCGGTGCAAGACTTCCTCTACCGACTACCCACGTCGACGACGGCCGCCTCGTACACGCGCGTACCGACCTCGGCAACAGCAGCAGCAGCAGAAGAAGAAGGCGAAGGCGGAACTGGCAGCCGCACCAGCAATACATTCAGAGACGATGCCGAAGCCGGCCTGCACAGCGCTGCGTTCAGCCTGGCGGGGAATATCGAGGACGAGGAGGAAGGTCGCAGCGGGCTCGACCCGGAGCAGCGGCGCGAGGTGGTCCGGTTGATGAAGGTGCGCGGCATCGGCTTTGATGATGCTCGACGCGAGTGGATGGAGAAGCGCTTCCGCAAGCAGGGCATCGGCAAGGACGGTCTGCCGCGCGACCCCAAGCTGGTGACTTTCTCCTAGTTGGTTTTTTTCTCCCTTTCTTTCGCCGTTTCCTCTATTGTTCTGGGCAAGTTTCTCTCTGTTCATATGTACTCGTGATATGTACTCGTGGTATAGGGACAAACAAATGCAAGGCTAATATGATTTATTCTACGCCGTCTCCATCTCCGTCTCCGTCTCCGTCTCCGTCCGCTTCATTACCCCCGTCCATTCATTCTCCCATACAGTTACACAGTCAAGTCAATAACATGAAGCAGTCGGTGAGATGAAAACCTGGTTTCGTGCTCTGTTGTTTTGTCCATGCATGATTAACTAGTTCACTTTCTTCTGCTGCAGTGATGCTACCGCACCGGGGCCAAGATAGGTGCGGTCGTCGTCGCCCTCGACTTGCTTGACAATCTTCTCCATCTCCTGCTTTTGCCGGTCCCATTCCTTCTTGCCCATCTTGGTCTCGCGGTTGAACAACTCGTCATTCGGCTTTCGGTAGCTGCCACCCAGGCGATCCCACAGCGTGGTGAACTGTCCGTAGTTGTAGTTAAACTGTACAGCCGATGTTAGCCTCTAGACACAGAGAGAGAGAGAAAGAGAGAGAAAAGGATAGGAAAAACTGACGTATAGATGATGCATGGTATGACACGCAGCTCCGTTGATGATCGGCCCCTGCGCCATGTACTCGCCATCATGGATGATAATGGTCCAAATGTTGATAAATGCAAACAGCGCAATGTATGCCAGCTTCTGCAGAGGCAGCACAAAGGGGAACAGGTGGTAAGGAATGGACTGGGCAAAGCCGTCGAGCGGGTGGAAGGCATGCGAGGCAAAGGGTGTGGGCATGATCCATTTGTGGTGTGGCTTGTGCAGCGTCTTGTACACGCGCGGGTGGTGCAGGCCGCGGTGGATGTAGTAGATGAGGAAGTCGGTGAAGAGGATGAAGATGGGGAACTGCAACACGTTGTACAGCCAGAAGGGCGCCTCGGACGGCAGGTCGTACAGCTTGGCGTGGCCACGCACCTCGGCCACGAAGCACAGCGCAGTCAGGACAGACATGCCCGGCATGGCGCCCATGGCCTGGCGGATCTCCATCGAGATCTGGTTCTTGAGGTACTTGGGGTGGTTGAAGGTGCCGTGGTCGAAGACGAAGAGGTACGACGCCGTGGCAAAGAGGAAGTAGAGCACAATGCCAAACACCCAGGTGATGGCGAACAGGCTGAGGAACTGCCGGACCGCGTTGTCTCGTGGCACCGAGCTGGCAAATGCCCATTCTGACGGCGTGAAGCTGATCAGACTCGACGCCGGCTCGTACATGGCCTTGTGTGCGGCCGCCAGCGTGCCGCTTTCGCGCATGCTCGAGAACGTCGCGTTGGCTGCGCCCTGGACATACTGACCAAAGCCAGAAGTCGATGCTGCCGGCAGGATAGTGGCATATAGCCGGTCAAAGACGTATGTGTCGAAGAACTCGAGGATGATATCCATGGTTGCCCGGGGGAGATGGCAGGGGATCAGACACAAGAGAACAGGCAGAGAAAGCGTTGCAAAGGGCTCGCCAGCGAAATAGTACGCGATCTCATGATGGGGGAGATGGTCCGGCACGGCTTCGCCAGTATTATTAAAAAAATAGTACTTGGTGGCGTGAAATCGGCGTTGTGACCACCCGGCCAGGCTGAGATCCGCGATTGGTGCCCTTTAAGGGGTCTGCCACGTGCTGGGCCCACCATTGGTCCACACCGCCAAAGCTCGGAAGCGGCATCGGCGCTGGCACAAATAGTGCAAGAGCGATGCAGGTAAAAACAGTAAAACAGTGCAAACAGTGCAAACAGTGCAAATAGATCAAACATTACAAACATTACAAACATAAAACACTCACTCCCTCCGCAGTCGTCACTTTGCCGACCTACTCGTGCGGTGATCCCCCACCGGCCAGCACATGACGACCACTCGCCATGGGCCTAGTCTTGCCACGATCGAGAGTGTGGCCGGTCTCAGCGCCGGCCTCGTGGCGACGATGATCGTGCACCCGCTCGACATTATCAAGACTCGGCTGCAAGGTAAGTAAGACAAGCCTGTTCTTTGCTCTCTCTCTCTCTCTCTTATTGTCTGCTCTTCTAACACGGCGCGCTCGGGAACAAAACCAAAAGTCGACACGTCCGCGCATCCGCTGCTCAACTCCTCCCGCTCCGTGCTCCGCGACCTGCTGCGCAATGAGGGCCCCTCGCGCATCGCCGCCCTGTACCGCGGCCTGTCCCCCAACCTGGCGGGAAACTCGGCTGGCTGGGCGCTGTACTTTATGTTCTACCAGCACGCGCAGGACGCGGTCCGCCAGCTGCGCCACTACAGCCCCGGCCAGCGCCTGACGGGCCCGGACTACGTCGCCGCCTCGGCCGCCTCGGGCTTGCTCAGCGCCGTGCTGACGAATCCCATCTGGGTGGTCAAGACACGCATGCTGACCACCTCTGCCACCCAGGCGGGGGCCTACTCCGGCCTCCTCTCCGGGCTGTACGCAATCGGCCGCGACGAAGGGGTCAAGGGCTACTTCCACGGCCTCATCCCCTCGCTGTTTGGCGTCGCCCATGGCGCGCTCTACTTCTTCGCCTACGAGAAGCTGAAGCAGCGGGCCAGACAGCGCAACCAGACGGCGGCCGCATTGTCCAACTCGGACACCATCGTCGTCGCCTCTCTCTCAAAAGTCTTTGCCGGAGTCTTGACCTATCCCCACCAGGTCGTGCGCGCCCGCATGCAGACCCACGAGACGGGATCGGCAAGGCCCAGCGATAAAGCCTTACTGCCTGTTGTCCGGTCCCTATGGAGGAACGAGGGCTTTATTGGCTTCTACAAGGGCATGTTCCCCAATCTCCTGCGCGTTGTGCCCAGTACCTGTGTCACCTTTTTGGTCTATGAGAATGTCAGATGGGCCCTGCCGCGCATCTATGGCAACTCTGATTCCGCTGTCTGCTAGTAAGTTAGAGCAGCATAATGTGCCGTCAAAAAAGAAAAAGGGCACGCCAAAAGCCTCCAGAAGACGCCATCCGAGCTTCGCCATGCGAGCGAGCCCATGTGATCTAGTGTATCCAATACCTTTTTAATCTCTTGTTTTATTGACGCAATCTTGCCTCGTCCAGTTGAGAATATGCTTTTGCTTGCGGATGACGACGAAAATGCGTAGTTCATAGCATCGAATGTGTCCACTTCAACATCTGTCTGCTATGCAAATGACCAAAAACAAGAGCCTGAGTCCTGATGAACAGAGCGGAAAGATATTATAGAGACAACACAGCATGGCAAAAGCTCTTTTTTTTACTCTCTTTTTTTAATAACCGGTCCTGGATGACTATCTCGAAGGAAACTCGTAGCGCTCCGGAACAAAGGATACCAGCTTCCACACTCATTCCTGAGTAAGAGGAGTGCCTTCCTTTTGCTTCTGGAGGCCATACTTCTTGAGTCGCAGAGCCAGGATTTCAATAAAGCCGGTCGAGTCGCCTGGGCTGAAGCCCTCAAGCGAGTCCATTGAGGCATCCTCCTGGCTGTACAGGTTGCTGGCATCGCTGGAGCGGCCGATCACGTAGACCTATAAATAAGTGTCAGCCACGGTTCTACGTCAACTTATTAGAATAGCTGCAAGGCTGTCTCACATTTCCTTTGTATGCCAGGAGCCTGACTTGGCCAGTGACGTTTTGCTGGGAGAAGATGATGCTGTTCTCCACAAACTCACGCTCCGGGCTGAAGTACAATCCGTTATACAGCTGGCGAGACCAAGCACGGGTGACGAATTGATCCCGAAGCTCGCGGACCTGCGAGTCCACGACAAGACCCTCCAGATCGAGATGGGCGAGGCGTCTGCAGCCGGACATGTCAGCAGGTACCACACGCACACACACAGAGAGAGAGAGAGAGAGAGTCGTGTATGCAGACAGAACAAAACTTACGCAATCGTGAGGCCAGGAGTATCGTAACAACCTCGCGACTTGATGCCGACGAGTCGGGTCTCCACAATGTCAATACGGCCCACTCCATTGTCGTGACCGATCTTGTTGAGCAGCTTGAACAGCTCGACCGAGTCAGTTGCCTCCTTGCCGCCAACAACAGACACCTTGACTGGGATGCCCTTCTCAAAGTGGATGGTGAACTCAGTAGGAGTGTCGGGAGCATCACGGGGATCCTGGGTCATCTTCCACAGTTCCTTGGGCTGGGAATCAGTTAGCAAATGCCAGGTGAGTGAGGCGGTGATCGAGGTCGGTCCTGCTTACCGGAGTGTGGTCAGGGTCTTCGAGGATACCCGCTTCGTACGAGCAATGAGCAAGATTCTCATCCATAGACCAAGGAGCCTTTGGCGAAGACGAGACAGGGATGTTGTTCTCAGAGGCAAACTTGAGCAGATCTTGTCGGCCACGGAACCGGTTGCAAAACTCGGGCAGCCGCCAGGGAGCAATGATCTGGAGCGAGGGGTTGAGGGCCTTGAAGGCAAGCTCAAAGCGGATCTGGTCGTTGCCCTTGCCGGTACAGCCATGCGACACGAACTGGCAGTTGTACTTCTCCGCCACCCGGACCTGGCCCCTGGCAATCACGGGGCGGGCGAGTGAGGTGCCGAGCAGGTAGCGGTCTTCGTATATGGCATTGCACTGCACTGCTCTGAAGACCAGCTGCTCCACAAAGACCTTCTGGAGGTCGTCAATGATCATTCGCTCGGCACCGAGCAGCAGAGCCTTCTTCTGGATGGCATCGGCATCGGCAGCATCAGCCTGGCCAACATCGGCCAGATAGCAGACTACTTCATATCCCTCAAGCACCAGCCACTTCAAGATGACTGATGTGTCGAGACCTCCAGAGTAAGCACTGAGCAATCAACCATTAGTTTATGACGAGCTGCTTGATTATCAGCATTTTGCGCTTACAGACAGACACGGCCCTTGGACATGATGAAGATGAAGTGGTGGTTTTTGGCTTCTTTTCTTTCTTTCTTTTCCCTTTTGTTTGGTAGTTAATGTTCTAGCAACAGGTGAGAGTGGATTGAGAGTGGATGAGTCACAGGGAGATAGCAGTAGCCGTAGCTGTCTGATAAGATATCAGAGTGGAAATATTTCTTCGCCAAGACACGCGATGGTTGTCATAGTAATAATAAATTCGCTCTCGAGAGAAAATGTGAAAATGTGAAAAGCGAAAACGGAAAAGCTTGACATACAAGCTTTTCTCCCTTGGGCCTAGCCGAATCACCATCGCTCCTTCCCATGATAACTTCCCCCCTCTACGTATTCAATTAATAATGGTGAACTCACACCTAGGTAAAGCCCAGATCAATTCGCCCGGTGATCTCGAAGCCACCAACTCATCCATCTGGTGATTCTTATTATCCCACCCCAGAGGACGTGTAGCACAACCATAGGTCCATCTGCACCATGAAAGCCTCAACCTCTACGTCGGTCGCCTTGCTCTATCTCAGCGCCCACTTGACGCAGGCGTTCATGAGGTAAGAGACCGCTGATCAGATTCTGATCAGAGATTATGCTCCAGAAAGGAGAGAACTTAGACTAAAACAACACCCCCATCTTTGCTGTGCAGTGGGCGGAGGGCAGTAAACGCATCCAGTTCCGGTTCGGCCTATCTCAACATCCAGAATAGTTCCAACACAACGCTTGACAACCTTTGGGGCTATGTCGACCCCGACGGCGGCACCGGCATATCCTTTATCTTCCAGTTCACAGCCGATAAAGCCAAGGCCACCAACTTTTCCATCACTTCAAACAACTACCTATCTGGGTTCAAGTCTGGCTATATTTCCGGTGGTACCAACGCTGAAGGAACTGCATCTGGCGCCGCCATCTACGTCGCGCCTCGAGACCTGTTTGTACATGGTGGCGAGCCCATTCTGAATGCTTACGTGGACGACGTGGACGCCCACCAGCCTCGGGCTGTCTCTCTGAATTACACCCTTGGCGATGGCCTCTATCGCCACATTCCCCAGGCCTGTCACTTTGAGGACGGGGACATCGGAGAGCATGCTGACAGACTCCCCGTGCTTGTTGTTGGCGAAAAGTACTTCGATACCAACGGTTGTGCTAATATCACTCTGTTTTGGGTCCCAGTTGATGAATAGACATGCTGCAGGGCGACGAAGGGCGACGAAGGGTGACGACCCCTGGAATAATCTCGGTACCTGATATGCAGGCGTATTAAAGAGGGATAGAAGCAGGGATTTGTGACTATTTGCACCACTCTTCAGTGTTCTGGTTTATCATTTGGCTAAATACTTGAGCCTTGCTCAGTTGTTAAAAGAGACCTGGAATGAAGCGCTTTGTCGACCGATGCCAGTCCTCCCACTTCTGCCCAAATTGACGTTTCAGCATGTTCTCTTCATCTGCAACTCTGGTTGCCACCAGCAAAGAACTAATTCCCAGACAGCTCGCAAAGACGGTTGATCCCCATCCATGCAGCCGAGACAGAGTGGTTTCGGAAATCCAGCAAGCTGGAGTTGCGTCCCAGCGCACAAACAATGCCAACAATCCAATAGCTATCAGAGTTATACCCGTATAGCTGGGATGCTGGATCCAGCCATACACTCCCGTTGTTACCAACTGATCTGGAGCGGCCAGATGGAAAGTAAAGTATTTGCCGAGCCCGCCATAAGCCGAAAGCCGCACGTATGCGCCGGTGCAGATAAGCAGGAGGGCAGGGATGGACAGGTTGCTCCACGCGAAGAGGTTTGGATTGACATTCTGAGGCTGCGGGCACACTTGCAACATGAGAGCAGGTGCGTGGTGGAGAAGCACAGTCAGGAGCGTGTGATACATGACAATGGAGATGATAATCCAGCGGGCGAGAGTCGGGACCCCATCTACCATGAAGCTGATGCGATCCGTCTGGTGGCGGGACTTCCGATCTGGGGTAGGATTGGGTGCGGTTACGCAGAGTACGGTGAGGTAGCCTACCGACGTCATGGCGATGGCAAGAAATATCGATCCTAGTTGTTGACCCATTATACCTGGATGTAGAGTGCTTACAGATAATTGGAGTGAGCAAGATAGAAAATAGCAGTACACGTGTAATATTTGTAAATAAGGTGTTTGAGCTTATTAAACTCTATTAACTCCGGCTCGGAGGTTCACCCAATCAGCGCGTCGATGTCGGCATATTGTTCAACCTAGATAACTCAACACCCGGGGAGTTCTCGGGCGGCGGCGGGGCGATTAACTTACCGGCCGGATCGTTGCCTGGATCCACATGACATATCAATCTGCCCACATACTGAAGATGATGAAACGGAGTACTTCAGCATTTCGAGGCTGGAATATAAGCACCGTGACTAAGCATTTAGACAGTAGTGCCAAGTGTTGCCAAGTCGAAACAAGCCTTACCATCACAAGGGTTAGAGCGCGCTGCCTGTCCTCCACAACACCAAGACTGCCAGAGCACAAGACCAAATACATAGAATCTATAGAGTCTTGCTCAACTAACTGATTGGATACTGACTTTTGAAGCAACCGGCCCATATTTGACCAGAATGACTGCTTTCCGATCAATCAACACCCATCACCCTTTGGTCTACATTTTGCCTCACTCTTCGGCTCATTTGCAAGCGCCCAACCACACGGTGGATAGTTTCGGTGACCGATATGTCTAGTTGCTTCAGCTTGTTGGTTTCTGATGCATGAAAAAACCACAGGGTTCATCAAATGGCATCATCCAAAACCTGCTCAACTGGTTGAGGAGAAAACAAGGGACTTAATCGCGCAAACAAGCAAAATCAGATAGACCAAAGGCGCTGCTGCTGCTGCTGCTGGTCGCCATAAAGGGCTCTATGCTGTGCTATGCTGTTTGTAGATTTATCACTCATCAGAAACAAGGCTAGCTTTCCCCCGACATGGTCACATCTAGCTTGCATCTCAAACCACCCCCCCCCCTTGTTCTTTTCTTTGGTGATTCAATCGTACTTGGACTATCACTTTTGCATTGAGGCTACATGCCCCGACCGCCCCCCGCGAACCTTGCGAAGCAGACTTCAGCTGAACTGGACAAGATGAAACCGTCGAAATTTCTCGATACAAGGCTACTTTCGCGAGGGTCAGTCAAAGGAATGCACAGCCTCGCGCGCTCTCATGCTTGTGTGTCAATCCGGATGCGTAGCAGGATCAACCCCCAAGACTACGCTTGCCTTGCTTGCTTGCTTGCTTGCTTGCTTTGCTTGCGTGCTCGCTCGATTGTTCGCTCATTTTCATGTCCGCAAACTAACCCCACCGCCAACACCGTCGGCGTCTTCAAACGCCTTCAAACGCCTTCAACGCCATCAACGCCATCAACGCCATCAACGCCATCAACGCCACAAGCAACGCAAAAAAAAAACAAAAACAAAAGAGAACGACCAGATCGGTAATTGTATAAGTAAAGTTAGTTCCTGAACCCGGACCTATTTCTGCCTATCAGCAAATGCATGCTTCCAATTTGAATGCATGCTTCCAATTTGAGCAGCGCATGCTAACCTCGGGTAGAAGGAAACGAACGGCGCGCACGGTTACTGTACAAAAAACAAACTCTCCGCCGTTATTTTTTTTTTCCTTCTTTCTTCAGCTCATGATCGCCTTTTGGATCGCCAAGACCGACCAAGGGTATTTCCCCCGCCAAGCCTACCAGGCCAGGGTCCAGGGGACACCACCGGGGGGGGGGGTGTGTGGGGCGCGCCTTCCCATTTCTTCCTTATGGATCTCGGAAGTTGATGCGACTTTTCGACGATCAAAAAAACGCAAGAAAGAAGGGAGGAGCGTTTTCGCCTGTGCTCTTTTTTTTTTTTGTTTTTCTTTCTTTCTTTCCTTCCCTCCAAAGCCAGGGGAAAACTATACTTGTTATGTCATCATTCAACAGAAAGCAGCAAGGAACCCCTGTTCTTTCTTGTTTTTTTTTTTTTTCCTTTGGAAGGAATCACGCACGTGTGTCTCTGTCTCTATATGCTACACTTTTTACTGTGGACGGTTGGTTTTAGATTTTTTGAGCACGCTAAAGGGGACAGGTGAAGCCCTCCCTAGCTTTTTTGTTTTTTTGTTTTTTTCTCTCTCTCTTGAACCAACAAGTAAAAAAGGAAGAAAAAGGAACTATTGACTGACTATTTGGTGTACAGACTTGCATTTCCTGTATGATATGCGCATGCCCCCCCCCCCCCCCCCCCCCCCCCCCCCCCCCC